>OZ023210.1:23699725-24035214 GCA_963995525.1 Escarpia spicata
GGAACAACGACCGACAGATGGCGCCTGTCGTTGTAGGTGGTCAAGATGATGATTGTTGTTGTCGTGATCTTCGCCGTGTGCTGGTTCCCGCAACACGCCTACTTCCTTATCAGCAACCAACACACCGAGGTGACCGAGTTCAAGTGTGTGCAGCACATCTACCTAGTCATCTACTGGATGGCGATGAGTAACTCCATGTACAACCCCATTATCTACTGCTGGATGAACAACAAGTGCGTGGTTATCGCTTCGTCGATGTGCATTTGTTTGCAACGGTGGTTGTTTTGTTGATTGTTGGCAGTGTTTGTGTATGTGTGTGTGTGTGTGTGTGTGTGTGTGTGTGTGTGTGTGTGTGTGTGTGTGTGTGTGTGTGTGTGTGTTGAGGGAATGTGAATGTGTGTGTGTGCGCGCGTGCGTGTGTGTGTGTGTGTGTATGTTTATATGTCTGTGTGCGTGCTTGCTTATGAACGCGTGCGTGCGTGTGTGTATATGTGTGTGTTGGTGAATGTGTGTGTGTGTGCGCGCGCGCGCGCGCGTCCGTGCGTGTGTGCGTGTGTGCGTTTATGTGTTTGTGTGCGTGCCTGCGTATAAACGCGTGTGTGCGTGCGTGCGAGCCTGTGTGTGTGTGGTTTGTGAGTACGTGCGTGCGTGTGTGGATGTGTATGCGCGTGTATGCGTGTAATGGGGTGGGTGCGTGTGGGCGTTCATGTGTGCGTGTGCGTTTAGTTATATATACGTGTTTTTTTGCGTGCGTTCGTATGAATGCGTGCATGCATGTATGTGCATGTGTGTGAGTGTGCGTGCCTACGGGCGTGTTGCGGGCGTGCTTGCGTGACTTCATCATTAAAACTTACGTATGAGTCGTGTCCTTGTTCATACTCTATTTGTATTATGACAAGAACGATGTACACGGATGCAAAGTAACCAAGTCGTCCGTACGTGATAGGCGCAGTCAGGAAACGTACAATTATAATCACCACAACGCAGAATAGTTCCACTCTAAGTAATAAATACGCACACCCCTCGTGTACCGTACGTTTCTTTAACACTCGCTCTGTGTCTGTTGCGCAGGTTCCGGATGGGCTTCAAATACGTGTTCCGGTGGCTGCCGTGCGTCACGTGGACCAACGACGACTCGATCTCATTGGTTGGCAAGAGCGCCATCATACGGATGAGCATGACGGAGACGACTCGGTGTCCGAGCGATCATAACGGCTCTTTCCAGGGCCCGTTCATAACGTCATCACCGTCGAGCGGCAACTACAAGAATGTGATCCACTCGTCAGTGCCACGATCTGCGGAGCATCAGTTGTGAACTACAAGATCGAGAGGCAATTACAAGTATATGATCTACTTGTCGGTGCCACAATCCACGAAACATCAGTTGTTAACTCAATGTAGCCGAGTGGCAACAACAAGTACGAGTGGCAATTACAAGAATATAATCTACTTGTGTCACGATCCACGGAGCATCAACTGTGAACTCAAAGCAATTAAGTGGCAACTACAAGAATGAGTGGCGATTGGAAGATTTGGTATGATCTACTCGTCCGTGCCATGATCCGCTGAGGATCAATCATGAGGTCCATACAGCAGAGTGGCAAACACAAGAGCGAGTGTCTGTTACAAAGATATGACCTATTGTCAGTGCCACGATTCACGGAGCATCAGTTGGGAACTCAAGGCAACCGAATGACAACTACAAGAACGAGTGACAATAACAAGAATATGATATATTTGTCAGTGCCACGATTCACAAACATCGGTTGTGGGATCCACGCAGACAGTGACATGCGGACAGCAGGGTATACCGGATGCAGAGCCGGAATGTAAAGAAGTACTTTTGCTTCGTTACTTTTAGTTAAGTAGAAAAGTTTACTTTTCTTGAGTAACGAAGTACATTTTAGAAGTACTTTTACTTGTAACGAAGTACAACTAAGGTGTACTTTTCTGAAAATAATGAACTATCCATAATTTATGTGTTAACATTTCGGAACTTCTAAGACGTTTTCGACAAATGATCTCTGCCGGAACCCAGAACTGTTTGGTCTCAGATCTATACATAGATATCAACGGGAACGACAAGTGGTAATATTTTCTGATTGGCTGATTAATTACCATTACCGGCATGATTACCAGGTGGTGTACAAGTTGGAAAACAAAATGTCAAGCCATTAACTTAGAATAGTACTTATGTGTTACTTCAAGTACAATTGTTTACTTTGTACTTGTACTTCAATTACATTTTTACAAACAGTAATTTTTACTTGAGTAGTGTTTTCCGAGTTACTTGTCCTTTTACTCAAGTACAAAATAAATGTACTTCTGCCAGTTCTGATCGGAATGCAAATGACCGTGGAGCAACTACCGGATGCTAAGAAATCGTTTAAGTCATCCACGTGTATACAAAAATAGCAAGACGATAATAGTATAATCAAGACAAAACGTCGAACATGATAGCTGTTATTGTCTGCGCACGCTCCTGAGAAACATCACAATGGCTACCACGACATTATTCTGTGAGACGCAAGCGCGCAGGTCACTGACCTACATTAAACGCAATGGATTGCACAGCAAAACTCAACGAGATTACAACGTTCTTCGGTTATTAAACACATTAACGAACACAACACAGTGTATGTTGCTGTGTAATGATGACAACGCGTTTGGTGAACCGAAACACGCAGCGTGTATGTCAGTTCAACAGATGGAACACTAAGTAAGGAGTACATCATATATGTCTATAAACGTGCACTCGGTTCGTTGCTATAAACAACACTAGACACAATTACACATACATCACTTTCGGAAACAGGGTGAATTAACATGACCGTTTCCTGCGGCGATTCTACCTACCTCTTTGTAACTGTTCTAATTACATCTAAGAAGTTCAGCTCGATGAGACGCTTATCACGTGGTTTTGTACAGTATGTTTTTTAAACAAAAAAACGACAAAACCAACAAACAGACCGTCCAATGTGTGTTCTAACCATGGATGGAATGTCGGCTCGAGAAACAACACAGGCGACACCTAGCGAATGGTTCTTTTATAACTATTGAGGCCTGATATGTGCGTAAGGAAACGCACAGGAGACAGACATTTACGATGGCAGCTTAAGCGCTGTTGAATATCTCATAAAAGATAACACGACATGTTAAACATCTGTCACACGCATGTTGATGTGAATTACACCGTGATTGGCTCGCAATCTGAAATACTGTGTTTGACTTGACGGACGGGCATCACCATAACAACGCTTCTACAGCTCGGTGAAGGCATTGCGCGGAGATCTGTCTGATTTGCATTTCCAAAAGAGAGAATTAGTTTATTTACATGCCTGTGTGTGGTTGACTGTGAAAGTGCGTAAATGGATGCACGTTGTGTCAACGTGTACTTACGTGCATATGAGTGTTTGTGGGTATATGTCTACGTATCTCCTTACTTGCGACTGAACTCACATCCGTACGCTGTATGCCTATTTCCTATGTTCACGTGTGTACAGTTATAGTACTCGCAAGTTGCTGTTTGTAATGCCATTTATTACACGTCGTAAGCGGCAGATATAATGTCACCTGTAAAAAACACAAAGTTGGATTGCGTTCGGTTGAATTCATATAAATATGTTTGTTGGTGTACCGTAAGGCGTCTTTATACGATGGCACACGTTGTCATGGACTTGTCTTATGATATAGCATTGGCGTGGACTGATAAGATCTTATAAGATGGCGCATTGTTGGCATAACTTCATCACAAACTTAACCGCATACGACTGTACAACGGTAGCATAGCCTCATTCATGAGATGGCTTTCTGATAGCGTAGCCTTATAAGATAAATTACTGCTGGCATAGCCCCATAAGTTGGCACATTGTTGGCATGCCTCACCCGATGCCACACTGTCATGTAACTTGGATGGCATAGCCTTACAAGATAATATCTTATTGGCCTTAAAATATAACCCATTACTGGCACAGTCTCACAGTATGGCGCAGTGTTAGTACGAGGTATAAGCAGTGTTCCCGAATTTTCCCTTTTCTGGCCATATACACCATGCTGAGTGGACGAGCAATCTGCATCGTGTCAGTAGTTTATTCTATTTTGAATGCCATATACTAGAACAGCCGCTAGCCAATAAGAAGCCACAATGAGAACAATGAACTTCGTCATCAATCACAGGGTCGAATTGAGTGTTGCTATTGTACAATGATATAAAAGAACTATAAATAAACGTCTTGTGCTTGTGATCGCTGTCTCAGTTCCAATTTCTGCGCATGGCCGAAGTTGCTTTTTTATTCTCATTTTTCTGTCCTGCGATGAGCCCACGTCTTGTGGTCTGACGCTGCTGATAACGTAGTTATTTGGACGTTATTCGATAAAACTCCCAGCCTGCTGATTACATTAATACAACCCGCACACGACTGGCTGACGGGGAGTCGCCAGCAGATGGATTATAAGCCGGTATCGTAATTTTAGTGCATCTGACAGCCTATATAACATATTTCTATCTAAACCATTACGCATCATATCGATACGATGGACAAGAAACGACTTGTAATTACAAGGTTATCATAGATATGTAAACCCAAACTGTTCATAATATATGCAGGCATAAAACCAAATAAGACCTTATTTTGATATGCGTACAGTCACGTGGTACTAAACGTCTTACGGAAACATACACAATGAAATTACAAACAGGTGAACGAGAGTAAGTCTCGCATATTCAGTAACACCTATACTGTAATACACACATTCAAAACCACTCCTTAAACAAAGAACTATACACCTTCACTGTGATACCTTTTTGTGATTGCTAGACCTGCGCAAATTTACACTTAACATTTTTCAATTGCAATATTACTCGTTTTTGCTATCTAAAACTTGAATTTCATTTCATATCGTGTATTACGTGTTAGGTTTGTTCTCTTGACTGCGACTGTGTTTGGTTTTAGTGGTTAATCTAATAACACTTAGTAATGTATTTTCGATCCTGCAGGCCCATATGTAGGCCCATGTGTTGCATATGTTTTAAATCACTGTTGGCATTATTTTCTTGTAACATTTGTGTTTTGCGAAAATATCGTATGAGTAGTATTTGTTCACATTTTAGATACGATGCTTATCTAGATCTTGTATCGTTATCTCAGTTAATATATTGATAAACTGAATGTTGTTTTATTATTCGTCTTTATATTTGCTGCACTTTCCTTTACGTTTTTTGTTTCTTTACCTGCACATATGGCCAGTTTATATTTGCTGTTGTACAATGAGAGTTGACAACGTCTCCGAGAGCTTAGTGCTAAATTCCAACTAAGCGTCGCTGGCACCTACACACAATGTAAAGCTCATCACACCCCAGATCCAAGACATGGCATCAACTAGACCTTGTTCAGGTTCGACGATGCAACCCGAACGATGTCACCAAAACTAGATCAAACCACAGTGCAGACTGCGACACGGATCATACCACAGTGCAGACTGCGAAACGGATCATACCACAGTGCAGACTGCGACACGGATCATAGTCTTGTCATCTCAAATATGAAACTGTCGCCGACGTCCTACCACAGTGGAAAGAAACATAGTCAACCAAGGGTTGATATAACCAAAACTTGTATCCAGCAACTGACAACGGATTACAACTCAACCCTCAGAAACCAAATCAATCAACTAGATGAAAACGGGAATGCAAATGACTATTGGCTGCTTCTTAAACAAACAATTCACAAATCCGCATTGGACACCTTTGGCATAAGCTCTTGTCGTTCACAGCTAGTCTTGGCACTATGAAACCGGTAATTGGGGCAACACACAAAACACTGTTGTAATTCAAAAGCAGATCATATGAGACCACAAGTGCTTGCTGTATTCCCGATGTCTTGCTTAACCAATACTACGTTGGCCTAAGTAAAGATATCGAGACAGCGGCAAACACTTGGAACCTACAAATATGTATGCGGACATAAAACAACTATTGGTCACACGGTAAGGAAAACTGCTCCTCTCAAAATGAAAGATGATTTCACACTAACAAAAAGAGATAACCAAATGAATCGTTGGATTGAGCACTTCTCCGACGTTTATGGCACGGAAACACCGTATTATGTGTCTACAATTGCCAAAGACGAACCACAGTTCACAAAGATGGAGGCAGTTGTTGCCAGACTGTCAAATAATAAAGCCTCTGGTCGAGATGCAATACCTGCATAACTGATTAAGGCTGGCAGTCAGGCATTGTTACCATCACTCTACAGTCTTCTCCTTAAGTGCTGGCAGGAACGCTCAATTCCACAAGAAATGAGGAATTCAAATATAATCACAGTGTACAAAAACACGGGTGACAGAGGCGACTACAATAACTACACAGGAATATCTCTGCTCAGTGGTGTAGGGAAAATATTTGCACGTATCATCCTCACACGTCTACAAACTTGGGCAGAACGGGTGTACCCGATTCACAGTGATGTTTCCGCTATGGCAGAGGAACTGTAGATATGATCTTCTGCGTACGACAACTACAACAGAAGGCAAGGGAGCAACACATGCCATTCCATGTAGCCTATGTGAATCTCACAAAATCGTTTGATTATGTAAACAGAGAAGCTCTCTTCACGATCCTGAAGAAAGTTGAGTGTCCACCAGTACTCAGACTTATCCAAGCCTTCCACAGCAACTTGCAATGCACAGTTCAGACTGGTGGATCTATATCTGCGCCCTTCCCCATCAAAATGGTGTGACGCAGGGATGTGTTCTGGCCACGACGCTTTTTTGAATATTTGTCTCCGCTTTATTCAAAGAAGCTATGCAAAATGCCAAAATTGCTCATCCTGGAGTGGGTCTGAGGACCAGGCTTGACGCAAACATCTACTCAACGTCACGCTTGAAGGTCAAGACAAGAACAACAGCACGTCGTGTGTGCGAGGCCCTCTATGCTGATGATGCTGCATTCTGCTCCCATTCCGAGGAACAGTTACAACTAATCTTGAACAGCTTCGCAAATACTTGCACAACTTTTGGCCTGAAAATCAACGTCAAAAAGACTGTCACCATGAGCCATGGGGATCAAGAAGCCAGAGTCACTGTTAATGGTGAACTCATCGAAACTGTGGAGAATGTCTCCTACTTAGGTTCTATAATGTATAAAAGCTTTACACTTGACAAAGAATTGAACACAAGACTCGGCAAAGCAGCAACATCCTTTGGAAGACTCACGAATCGTGTATGGTCCAACAACACTGCACACCAAGTTGAAAATGTACCATGCTTGTGTTGTCAGCATTTTATTTATGGTTCAGAGACATGGACAACGTACCGTAAACAAGAATGGAAACTCAACAGTTTTCATCTTCGTTGCCTGCGAACAATCCTTGGCGTAAAAAGGCAAAATAAAAGTATTAATCTCGAGATCCTGCAGCGCTGCAAGTCAACGCCACTAAGCAACATCCTCAAACACAGACGCCTACGATGGTTTGGACACGTACAACGTATGCCCAATGACCGCCTTCCGAAGACTATCCTCTGTGGGTTGTTGACTGAGGACAAACGTCCAGTAGGCAGACCCAAATTCAGATTCAAAGACATGGTCAAGAGAGATCCAAAAGACTACGGCATCGACCCCCTACGCTGGCACACTTTTGCTGAGGACAAAGTCATCTGGCGAGCCTGTCTCACTTGGTGGTTCAGCAAATGACATCGAAGCATACCAGATAAACCAGGAAACCAAGCATGCGAGACGACATGCCAGAAATCCAAGTCAACCTACCTGATGCAGCTACAACAGGCATTGTCTCTCGAGACAGAAGCTGGCATCAACTCTACTACTCTACTACTACCTTACGAACGATATTCTCTCCACATTTGTATACGCTAAATTTTTACATATTTTCAAAACATAGTCACGTAATTTGCAGCTGAAATCGTAAAGGGCCTAGTACACATGTATACGGCAACGACAACGGCAACGGCAACGGCAACGGCAACGGCAACGGCAAAACTTCGCCGGCAAACCGCGAGCAGACCCTAGTACACACAGCGCCTTAATCTTCGGCGGCATATGCGAAATGGTCACGTGTGCAGTTTGGGGATGCTATAAAAGTTGGCTTTGAGTGAAAGAGGACAATAGCAAAGCGCGTATTTTTTGTATTGTTTCAAACTTGAGTTGACGCGGTGCTTAAGCAGAAATTAAGTCAAGGCAGGTGTGCTTATGCACACTAAATTTATACTGATATCGAAACTTTTGTTGCAATATCAGTCATGTCTAGCTTCGCCCCTACGACCTCCTAAACGTCCAACTTCTTGGAGTTTTAATGATCGGGATGAGATGGAACTTATAGCAACTCTCGCCGCTAATGCATCATCCGTTACGATTTTACTTTGCATCCGTGTAACTACGTATTGTTGACATATTTTGTTATGCTGGAATAACATTATAAAAATTGTGTTCCTTCTGCAAAGAATTTAATGTTGAGCTCGTAATTAAACATGATATTCACTGGATTCCTAACAAAACAATTCAAATTACATAAGTTTAAATAAAAATACAAAACTTTGAATCTAATTTTATTTTGTGTTTACATCGCTATATTAGAATGTGTGTAATTTTTCGCCACGCCAAACAACAGCGTTGATTGGTCAACGAGTAAATTTGCTGCGCGGCAATTATTGGAAAATCGTTTTTGTTTCGATTCTCTACGGTTAACCGCCGAGCAGTTGTACCGTCGAGCGTCTAGCCGCCGCATGTGTATTAGGCTATGGCAATTTTAATTAGAGCGATTTTAATTTTGCCGCTTGCCGTCCCAGCGCCAGTATGTGTATAACTATAGATATATGCGCCGCCTGACGGACTGTGTGTCAGGCCCTGGCGCCTCGTGTTGAATCTTCGGCCATGCTTGATTTGCTGTTTGTTGTCTGCGCGTAGGCCTCGATAAGTATCCTTAATAAATCGTTCTACTCTTAGCATTGGTGGTGTCTAATTGCTCGGAGCTTCAGTGTAACCTATTGACCTTAGTGGCGTGGTGGCAGCGGTCCAAAAGACCCACGCGCAACTAAAAACTTAAAACTTTGGTCACTCGCACTAACAGCTTCGAACCACGATTAGTCAGCAGAGTTCCCGCTGGGTAACGCCACCAGAAAGCTAAGAGATGGCAAGTCCACGAGCACCGAAGCAGTGGTGTTTAACGAAACAAGAGACTGTCAACACGTTCGAAAACTGGCGGCAGAACCTATTGAATGTCCTGTCACTGGACAACAACTTCACCGGATTCTTAGCAGATGACGCGAGGTGGGAGAAGAAGACAGCGGCCCATCCAAACCGTGGACTAACTAATGACGCAGGCGACGTGCCAGGCGGAACCCCCCGTACGGCTCAGCAAAAAACGTACATGTTAGAACTTATGCTTGGTCAAATCGCAAATTACTGCCCGATCATTGCACGGAACACCATAGTCAAAAACTCCACTTCACTCGCAACCATCTGGCAAGTCATTAGACTACACTGCGGATTCCAGTCCACAGGCGCACACTTCATTGACTTCACTGACATACGCCTCGAGCATGACGAGAGACCAGAGGACTTATATCAACGTTTGGTCGCCTTCATCGAAGACAATATGCTCAGATCCGAAGGAAACATCTCACACCATGATCAAAACGTCACAGTAGACGAAGAAATAACCCCTACATTAGAAAACTTTGTGGTCCTCACTTGGTTGCAGCTCATTCACACAGATTTGCCCAAACTAGTTAAACAGAGTTATGGTACAGAACTACGCACGCGCACTTTGGCGTCGATCAAGCCAGAAATCTCACAGGCGCTAACATCTCTACTTGAAGAAATCCCATCGTCCGAAGACGCGAGGGTCATGCGAGCTGCAACCACTCGTCCACAAGTCAGACCCTCAATACCAAGACGTACACCAGGCCCACATGCCTATCCCCGCCGTTCGACAAGCACCAGAGTGTGCCCACTATGTAAACAAGCTGGACGTGGCAACTTTCGTCATTTTCTGAGTGAATGCACACACTTACCGGAAGAAGACCGACGCTACATAGCCAAAGCACGACAGATTATCGACATACTTGACGATGAAGACAAACACAACTCCACAGAACCTGACGAGACCAACACCGAAATCATCGATTATGAAATCCCAACAGTGCAAAAAATCGAGGTTCGACAGTCACCTTATTTAAAAGTGTTCTACGGTCACCACACAGCCCGTGTAACCATTGACAGCGGAGCTACTGGGAACATGATTCGCCATGCCACAGCACATATATTGGGTTGCGTGATACGGAAATCATCACAGTCAGCTCACCAAGCCGACGGATCGTCACCGTTAACCATCGTTGGCGAAACGGCTATCGAACTAACACGCGACAACAACACATTCACGTTTAACGGCTTAGTCGTTGAGAACCTCGACGTCGAAATCCTTGCTGGCACACCCTTCATGGAGGCGAATGACGTAACGATACGCCCCGCCAAACACCTCATCACATTGTCCAACGGCACCACCTACACATACGGATCAACGCACCCATCGCTGAACAGACACGCCGTTAGACGCGCTCATGTGTTACGAGCCCCGCCCACCAACACGACAGTCTGGCCGGGCGAGTTTGTTGAGGTGACTCTACCTAAAGACGTTTGTTGCACCGATGCTACATTCGCACTCGAACCACGCACTGATGCACCAGTCAGTAAATACGCATGTGACTCTGAAGTGTGGCCACAACCAGCAATCATCGCCAGCATTGCGGGTAAGATCCGCATCGCCAACCTCACAAATACTGTACGCATCCTCAGACGAAACGAACATTTCTGCCAAATTCGTGAAGTATTCGTGTCAGACGTCGACACAGACACACTTCCCACCAAACCTGCCGTCTTCGTGAACGTACGTTCTCACAGCATCGATACCAAATCGACCAAGCACTCCGCCACGATCCAAATCGACCCAGACAAAATGCTTTCAGCCAATGAGAGATCTGCATTTTGCACCATCGTGGAAGAATACGACGATGTGTTCGACCCGAACTACTGCGGCTACAACGGAAATCTTGGGCCATTCGAAGCTGTCGTGAACATGGGCCCAACACAACCACCGCAACGCAAAGGACGCATACCGCAGTATGCGCGTGAACAACTCGTTGAACTCCAACACAAGTTTGATGAACTAGAATCTATGGGCGTGTTCGTCTGTCCTGAAGACGTCCCCATCACAGTCGAATATCTCAACCCATCGTTTCTAATCAAGAAACGTAACGGAGGCTACAGACTGGTAACGGCATTCACAGACGTTGGTCGCTAAAGCAAGCCACAGCCCGCTCTCATGCCAGACGTAGACAGCACCCTACGTAAAATCGCGCAGTGGAAATACATAGCGACCACTGACCTATCCAACGCATTCTACCAAATCCCACTTTCACGCGACTCCATGAAGTATTGCGGCGTCGTCACCCCATTCCGTGGGGTACGCGTGTACGCTCGTTCCGCAATGGGAATGCCTGGCTCCGAAACTGCGCTAGAGGAACTTCTGTGTCGAGTATTGGGAGATCTTCTCGAGGAAGGCGTAATTGCGAAGCTTGCAGACGACATTTACTGCGGGGGAAATACCATCACAGAACTTCAACAAAACTTCAGAAGACTACTACAATGCCTGGCCAATAGCGGCCTCCGATTATCCGCCGCAAAAACGACCATCTGCCCGACAAGCACTGTCATACTCGGTTGGGTGTGACACCTAGGCACCATCCAGGCCAGTCCACACCGCATCGCCACATTGGCCAGTTGCGACGCACCCGTGACAGTAAAAGCAATGCGCTCATTCGTCGGAGCATACAAGATGTTAGCGCGAGTCGTCCCCGGCTGTTCGACACTACTTGCTCCACTCGATGGAGTGACAGCCGGACGCCAGTCAAACGACCGCATAGAGTGGACCGACACGCTACATGAAGCGTTCAAACGCGCACAGGACAAGCTACACACGAACAAAACGATAGCTCTACCACGACCGGAAGATGAGCTGTGGATCGTAACCGACGGATCAGTGAAACAGTGCGGCATAGCAGCCACAATGTATGTCATGCAGAAAGGCAAGCTGAAACTTGCCGGCTTCTTCAGCGCCAAATTACGCGGTCGACAGGTCACATGGTTACCATGTGAGATAGAAGCACTGTCAATCGCTGCGGCCATCAAACATTTCAGCCCCTACATAGTGCAGTCAAATCACAAGGCGCCTGTCCTTACCGACAGCAAGCCATGCGTACAGGCATACGAGAAGTTGTGCCGCGGCGAATTTTCAGCCCGCGTGTGTCGACATTCTTGTCAGTCGTCAGCACATACCAGGCACCAGTCCGACACTTAGCTGGATCAGCTAACATTCCATCTGACTTCGCGAGTCGTAACGCACCCACGTGCACTGACCAACACTGTCAAATATGCACGTTCATCAAACGGATGGAAGACTCCGTCGTTCAGCGTATAACCGCTCAAGATATAGCATCCGGAAAAGCTGCACTTCCATTCACTAGCAGATCTGCGTGGCTCGGTATTCAAAGTGAATGTCCAGACATGCGTCGTACGCATGCACATCTCACGCAAGGGACGCGACCATCAAAAAAGATAACAAACGCTAAAGACGTTAAACGCTATCTCAATGTTGCTACTGTTGCTCGAGATGGCCTCTTAGTAGTACGCCGTAACGATCCATTCAGCCAAGCACGTGACTGTATCATCGTTCCCCGAGCAGTTCTTGACGGCTTGATAACTGCGTTACACATCCAGTTAGATCACCCTTCCACCTACCAACTGAAACAAGTGATGCACCGATACCTATATGCACTCGACCTTGACAAGGCTATCGAAACAGTCACGCACAGTTGTCACCACTGTGCATCACTGCGTAATGTCCCTCACACAACGATACCTCAGTCGACGAACGACCCCCCAGAAGTCGTAGGAATTGCCTACGCTGCTGATGTTATCAAGCGGGAGCGACAGTTGATCTTGGTAGTTCGAGAATGCGTAACGTCGTACACCGTGACGTGCATTGTCGAAAATGAACGCCGCGAAACTCTACGAGACGCATTGATAATGCTCTGCGTAGGAATGAGACCACTCGATGGCCCTCCCACAGTCATACGAACCGATCCAGCTCCAGGATTCGCCTCACTCGTCAACGACGAACTTCTCTCCAGATATCGCATGACAATCGAGCTCGGACGCGTGAAGAATCCGAATAAAAACCCAGTGGCAGAGAAGGCCGTTCGAGAACTCGAGGGCGAAATTCTCCACCAACAGCCAAGAGGCGGAGCCGTTACACACGTCACACTGGCCGTCGCAACTGCAATACTCAATTCCCGCGTACGCAACCGAGGTTTGTCTGCTCGTGAGATGTGGACTCAGCGCGACCAGTACACCAGCGAACAGATGCCAGTATCTGATCACAATCTCATTCTGGAACAACAGAAACTACGCAACGCCAATCACAAGCACAGCGAGCTATCAAAGTCACCGAGTGGTACAATGATCCCCGAACCACCCATTGGTATCGGAGATTTAGTATACATTCACGCCGACCGAAACAAATCTCGCGCACGGAGCAGATATTTGGTTGTAAGCATAGACGGTGTTTGGATTAATATCCGCAAATTCATCGGTAATCAACTAAGAGCTACGTCATACAGAGTGAAACGGACGGAGTGCTACCGCGTCCCTGCCGAAAAAACACACGAGTTGCAGCTGACCGACACATGATTCTTTCCAAGACGACGTGCCGGACCCGATGCCGCCGCCACCCGTACCGTTAAAGTTGTCCGAACCCGCGATACAGCCACACGTCAATGAACCCCCCGATGTGGATGAACCCCCCGATGTGGATGAACCCCCCGATGTGGATGAATCCCCCGACACGAACGAATCCCCCGATTTGTACGAAACCCCGGAGACACCTGACGTACAAGAGAACATTGTTGTTAAACCCCGACGGTCTACTAGTGATCGCCGGCCCCAAAAATATTTAAGCGACTACACCACGTACAAAAGGAACAAACGGACATGGAAAAAATAAACCACGCCAGTATGTGTATAACTATAGATAGATGCGCCGCCTGACGGACTGTGTGTCAGGCCCTGGCGCCTCGTGTTGAATCTTCGGCCATGCTTGATTTGCTGTTTGTTGTCTGCGCGTAGGCCTCGATAAGTATCCTTAATAAATCGTTCTACTCTTAGCATTGGTGGTGTCTAATTGCTCGGAGCTTCAGTGTAACCTATTGCCCTTAGTGGCGCAGGGCCCGAGGTTATAAAGCGTACTCAGTGCTCATACTCAACTCCATGCTCAGACTCGAGATCTCATGCTCACCGGGGAATCCACGCTCACGGTGGTTATAAAACGTCTTGAGTACGTGCTGAACTGAGTACGCCGTCTTGAGTACGAGAGCAAAACAAAGCGCTCTTTCGGAGCTATATCTTGTTGACGAAGATAACAAACCTACACCTAGTTATAAACAATATAAACTTCCGACTATAAAACGGTGATGGACGAAGACCCACGCCGTTGTTAATGTGTTTATTTTATGGTGAAATGCGCAGAGGAATATCGACTGAATAACGCTGCGAGGAAAGTACTTCGCCGTGCACGATGGAATAGACATGACACAAGACAATTTAAAAGATAAAATAGCATAAAACAGTAGTAACATGACCTGCCACTGGTCAGTCACGCTGTATTATTTATGATATTTTGTATCATTGTAACAGTAAGTAGGTACGATGAATTCGGGCTCGACGGCGTCGATGTTACCGTGTTTGTAATAAAGAAATACCTTACACATCAAATTGAGTTGGCGTTCGTACTTGTGATACAACTTACATTATCTGCAACAAATGAACTGACAAACCGTAGTTGCATGGGAGCGGCCATTATTGATCAACTGTGCCGGAGGATTCGGGGACATACATACTCTGATCTGAAATTCAGCTTACCCCACCTCCAGTCATATAGTTGTGTGTCCCAAATTCGTGTAATTCTGTGGCTTTAATTTCATAACTGTTTCATAAAAAAATAATTTCATTTGAAAAGCCTAAGTTCAAAATAGTTATTTATATACAATTGACCCAAATCCGTGTTATACATAACTGTTGTTTTTATACAGATATGTGCATATAATATTATGATATTTCGATGTACAATTACACATTTAAAAGGATAATATATACACATAACATACTTGTATAATAACCACATTCTAAGTTGTTTTACATGGTTTGCTTCACATTTGCTTGTTGCATCTTTGAAATACTACTTGGTTAAACTGCACTACATTAGTCACTGTCTTCACCACCATGCTGGGTTTGAGCTCATAAGGCAAACACACAGTTGTGTTATGGTCTTTCGTCCTGATGCAATAACCATCTCAGTCAACTGTGCAGCATTCCCCTCAACAAATATGGCTACATTTTTAGTACATATTATATTCGATTCTCAACAAGTATGTATTCATTGCTTCAGTATAATTGGTATAGTTTGTATAATTTTTATTTGGAAAACATTGTTTTATTACAGGGTAAACCATTTTATTAGAAAGATAGAAACGATGTATTGCTCGTTAGTTCATCCACCTAGTTAAATTTTGGTAGCCTTGTAAATGTGATCATATTCATTTTCTAAATGTTCACTTTAACAAAAGTAGTGACTGAGTGACCACACCAATGCCAGTATAGTCACATACACATTTAAGTTGTCAATTTATCGAGGATGTCTGCATATGTTGTGTATCGTCTACCTCTGTGTTGAAGTCTTATTCCTGCCCTTCGATTGCAAAATCATAGGCATTACAAATTTGTAATATGACATCCACAAACCTTGGACACGGCTACCAATTATATCAACGTGGCATGGGCTTCAGTATTAGTATGCTATTCATATTAAAAACGATGAAACAATATAAATAATATATGTTTTATACTACTTAGTACTCCTCCATTATTCCCAATTGAAAAAACGGCATTACAAATTATATTAATAACGGTTTCAGGCAATAAAAACTTGGTTGTGTTGAGGGGTAAACTTTGTGACCTCGTAATTATATATTTTTAAAGGTATACACATGTATGTTGTATTAATCGTCCAGGTAAACAACACTGTTTTGGATATGTGTTTCGTATGAACTGCTCGGCAGTTGATCGTGAAATTGTATCGCCAAGCAGTAGCGCTAAACGAATGGTCCCCGTCGTCGAAAGGGTGCCACAAAAACATAACATTGTATTGTAGTGTCTCCCGCTAGATTTGACAAATGTTCAGTAAATAGTGCATTTTGAGGCATAACACGGAATCTTTCGCTAATTTCGTGTTGTTCCACTTCTTTAAATGGATTGATTACATCTCGGAAGCGACTCGGACGCTGGTATCGAGCTGCGTTTCTTCTCGAAAACATCGAACTTGGACAACGAATTCGACTAATTTCAACGTGAGCTGCCATCTTTGTTTGTTTGAGTACGGCGTAGAGCAAGGTCCATAGCATACTCAGAATTTATACGTTTCATGCTCAAGTCAGAAAGTGTTATAACCTTCGTGAGTATGAGCATGGTGTGATAGCGAGGCTTGAGCATGAAATTCTGAGCACCGAGCACCGAGCACCGAGTACGGCTTTATAACCTCGGGCCTTTGTTTGCCGTTGCCGTTGCGATGTGTACAAGGCCCTTAACGGAACGTTACATAGTCTCTTCATTATTATTTTAAGATACTGCAAAATCATTGTTATACAGTATTAATTATAATATAATTAATACCGCATTTCCGTCTCATTAGCAGTCGGATCTTAGCCACGCCTACAACGGCTTCCGGAAGCGACGCTTCTATTATCTATTATACTGACGTACTGACTGCCCAAAGATGTTTTAATGAACCATTTTGGTTTATGAAATGTGAATGGTAAGTGCCCATATCACTTTGTATACATCGACTGCGAGTCGCTTCCGGAAGCCGTTGTAGGCATGGCTAAGATCCGCCTGCTAATGAGACGGAAATGCGTGATCACGTACTTTGCAAAATCTGCATCTACATTCAAAAATGCGGTCATAGGAATACCCCAGCCTACACAATGCCTTCATGGACACCATACAAGACCTGAACATGGAACAAATGGTTCAAACCTTAACTCTTGAAATGAACACTCTTGACCTTTTCCTGACCAACTGATTCGCTCAGCAAACAAGAACAAGGTACTCTGCAACAGTCAACACGGATTTCGAAGCAGGCGCTCCTGCGAATCCCAACTTGTAGCCACCGTTCAAGAGTTTGCCAGCAAGCTTGCCACGGGTGAACAAGTAGATGTCATTTTGCTTGACTTCAGCAAGGCATTTGACAAGGTGCCTCGCGATCGCCTTCTTCACAAGTTAGGCTACTATGGCATTCGGGAAAACACCTGGACTGGCAGATGGAATTTACTCCAGGGAAGTGCGCAGCCATCAGAGTCATGCCAAAGAAAGCCAAACCGGCCAGTGAAACATCATGCACCATCCATAACAAAATGATAGAAACATCCGACGCAAGTAAATAATTGGGCATCAGAATCACCAACAACCTGACTTGGTCAAGACATGCAGCGTCAACAGCAGGGAAAGCAAACAGAGTCATCGGTTGCCTGCAACGAAACATCAACGACAGCTCAAACAAAGTCAAGGCCGTTTCCGATACCACCATGGTAAAGCCCATTAAGGAACACGCCTCTGCTGCTTAGGACTCTCATCTCCAGAAAGACATCAATCAACTAGAGACAGTGCAGCGACGAGCAGCCAGATTCTCTTGTGGCGACTACAGAGACAGAACACAAGGGTGTGTCGAAAACCTGCTGAAGGTGCTGCACTGGGAAAGCCTTGAAACGAGGAGGAAGAACAACCGCCGTAGTTTCCTTCACGAAATCAGCACCGGGCGAGTTGACAGCATCATAGACCAATACCTCCAACGGAGTGACCCCAAAACTCGAGACCAGCGTTTTCGTCAAGCGAGGGCAGACCACCCGGCCTTTTACCAATCCTTTTTCCCTGCAACACTCGGAGAGTGGAAGAGGCTCAACACGAGCCTATCAGCCACCACCTGCCCAGAGGCTTTCAAGGATGGCCTCGGTGGCCTCAACATCTGCCACCAGATAGCTTCTTGCTGACACATCCAAGTACATCGTACATAGTTTTAAAACTTTCCAGTGCTCTGTACAACACCTTTTTAACATTTCAACTATTTTAAGAGAGCATACGCCGCCCCCACAAGCGCATAAGCTTCGTTGGACTTTTAACGCCCGGCCTGTAAGGGCCCAGTCCAATATCTGGAAGAATATAAGAAATATATAAATATGTTTGCATGGAATAAGTGAAAAAATGGACCAACTGAAAAATGCAGCATATTAATGTCATCGACAAGTTGACATGCACATGCGTGCTATACATTATTTGGAAGCCATAGTTGAGGCCATGATCAGGTAGCACTGTAGTAAGCAGTAACACTGCCAAGCATCAATGCACTGTGGTGTCACTTTCTGTTTGCCTATGACACCCTGGTGTCAGTAACAAGATCCCTTGGCACTGTTTATTGCCCCAGTGACACTCCTTTTCTCACTTGCTCAAACTTGGTGCAAGTAGATGGGACGTAATGTGATACTTCCCAGCAGTGATATAACCTTTTAAAAAACAGAACCTAATCCAGGACAGTTAAGAATTAAACATGAGATTAGACACCGGTTTTTACACTCAGATTGTTTTGGTAATAAATAGTATGTGACATGAAATTACAGAGAAGCTCAACTTATCGTGTTCACCTGTATTATTGAAGTTCCTTCTCGTGTTACTGGTTTCTCTCTGAGGTGTCTGGATAAAGTTCTACTCAGAGTGCATTACAGGTTAAAAAGTAAAATTATAATAATATTATTAATTCACTCACAAACAAATTTACGTGATTTGTTTTGTAATTAATGCTTCGTACTTTCTAACCGTTATTCACAAATATGTTATTTTAAATAATATTAACGTTTACAAAATTATGATTTTACACATAGGATAACCTTTTTGATATATTAGTTACGGCTATGTCCAGTTGAATACCTGACTTCAACAACAGCCCAATTCCATTAGTTTGGCGGTATTGAGTTGAATACGTCATGGTGACCAGCTTTCATGTAGCTATCATCTGACATGAAAAC
Organism: Escarpia spicata; assembly: GCA_963995525.1. Lineage (NCBI taxonomy): Eukaryota > Metazoa > Annelida > Polychaeta > Sabellida > Siboglinidae > Escarpia > Escarpia spicata. The sequence continues at coordinate 23,718,920 of OZ023210.1, forward strand.
GCTACCCAATTCCACTGCGGAGGCCGCTGTGGCGTCGCCGTCAAATAACGTCTTACTTCAACATTGGCCCAAATCCATGGAGTTGGGACGTTATCGAAGTCAGACTGCAGAATCCGCTAGATGGCGTCATGTACGCATGGCCAGAGCCAACAGCCAAGAGAGCATGCAAAGAGGTGACATATTGTCTCAATCACTTTATCCAGACAAAAGTGCCTCAGAGTGTTAACAAATTAGATCTAGTCAGCGACGGGTGCAGGGGACAGAACCACAACCACACTATGATACGATATCTGTTCACATTTGTCTACCTAAGTCGGTTTCAAAGCTTCGACTTCCATCTGCCGATACACGGACATTCCTTCTTGTCATGCGATCGCGAGTTTGCTGTGCTAGAGAGGATGAAACGTAACAAAAAACAGTGGAAATGTTCACATATTGGCAAGCAATGATCGCTACTAAGTTCACAACGGTTGCAGTGGCGGGTGGCATGGTACAGGATTACAAAGGCCACTTTGACATGCTTTAAAAAAACGGTTACTAAGAAGAAAGAAAAGTTCAAACTCAGCGATTATAAGCGATTCCACTTCACAAGCGGTGACAAACTACATGTGTATGCTTCAAAATTGATGTCTGCCGTTATCGAGTCAACATTCGCACTCTTGAAACCAACCTTCCCAACAGCGCCATACTACACAAGTAGGGTACCAGTAAAGAAAGCTACACTTGACTATGTGAAGTCGCTCGTAAAGTATCTCAGTCAGCCCACCATTAATTACATTAATTAATTAGATGTCAACAACATTCCCGAGCAACTTGGAGGAGCTGGTGATGATGAGGAAGAGGACGATGATTTGTGACTCTCTCATCACCCTCGCCAGACTTGCGACTCGCTTATCTAACCTGTCGATATCCACTAGTTCTGTGCGTCTTGACACCAAATACTTCTGTTGCTTTTGTGCTTCGGTTTCACCAGACATATTTGTTTGAATATATAATTCGTGTTCTGAAGTAATGAAAATATATTCACTCGTAATCGGATATTTTTGCATCGCCTGAATTTTTTTTATAGTGGTGCCTTTTCTGTGTGGTGTGTGCATGCGTGTATGTGTGTACGTGCACCTGTGTGTGCGTTTGTATCTGTCCACAACAGCCGGGCACCAAAAACTTACACTACAATTAAATGTCAATTATCTTACTTCAACAATAGCCCAATTCCGTGACCGTTATCCTCAGCCAAGCTCTTAACTATGACACTTACATAACTAAAAAATTGTCACAGTATGCACACTATTATCGTTAACAACCACAGAGAATATGGTGTCATTTGGACATTGGATCCTGAAATAAAATAGTTATTTTTTCTCCTACAAAAAATGACAGTCGGTGGAATTGGGCTATTGTTGAAGTCAGGTATTCAATTACATAATTGTAATTTTATGTGTAATTGATTACATACATATGCTGGATTTTGAAATTATTTTTTAATTGTAATTGATTATTTCATGTAATTTAAACAATTACAACCAATTAGACTTTTCTGGTATGACATACGTTATCTAAAAAATAGCTGTCCCACAGATCATTTTATATCTACGAAATGGTCAACCTTACACAATACCCAATACCTAAGGTGTGATCCCAATGAGTCATTCCCCTAACAGTGCTGACTAATTAAGGAAGAAGCTATGCAGCTGGTAGTGGGTGAACCTCTGGCTGTGTCTTGATTACTGTTTGCTTGGAGGATTAGCACCTGTCAGTGTTCAAGGATCAATATCACCTTTGTTATTCAGCCAGGCTGCAAGGTGCCACATCAATGTGCCACGTCAAGGTGCCACGTCAAGGTGCCACGTCAAGGTGACACGTCAAGGTGCCACGTCAAGGTGACACGTCAAGGTGACACCACCTGATACCGGTGTAGAAACTCTCTGATTTTAGTCACCAGACTTCTTCAGGTGAAAATTTAAGAAGTCCTTAACACAATCTCTTCCTAGAGCAACACATGCATTTACATAAATTATTACATTCCTGGCTTAATTTAATCAACAAAAGAATTATGGTGTTTTGATTACAGTACTTGTAACTGTGGACACTAGCTAGTGGTTTATAACTTTCTGAATTATGACACATCTTTTAAGGTATTCATTTACATTATAGCATGTCACATTTATGTTTTATTGATATATTTTATATTGTTATTTATTTTTACATTTTTCTGAATTAATCAAACTTTTAATATCTTTCACTTTTCTTGTACTGTTTTACAATTTGATATTATTATTGTATAGTAAACTATGTGCACTGTTTCAATTGATTAACAATTGTGTATTGTAGAAATCATTGATAAACACATGAAAAATATGTAGGATTTAGAGAGTCCGTTTGCCTAGTCTTTATTGGCGTCGTGGCATGAATTGTTGTCACATGTATCCTGTTGTATTACTATGTCAAATAAAATTCAATTCAATTCAAAACTATGAAAGTAAGACCCCGAAGGAAAGCCTTTGTAGCTTACACCAAATTATTATCTTTGCATCTCACTTGGTGACTTCAATTCCTATTTAATTTTTTTTAATAATAATTTTTCAATTTCATACTCATTGAGAAGAGAATTATTTGTTCTTCAATATATTATGGACTTTCTGATTAAACCAGTCAGTATACCTGTGCATGCCATATTACTGATACTTGATGCACTTTTCGAGGTTACTTTCCGAGCCATGAATGAGCCAATGAATTTAGTTCTAAGTTTTTATATTAAGAGTATCTGGTGACACGCGTTCAAACTGATTATTTATTATTAATATTCAGGTTCAATACGACAGTTTAAAACTACCGACGCCAACTCCAAGGGATGTGCTCGATCCTAAGCACCTGCTTGCCAGTGCAGTAGGTGATGATAGTGAGAGTAGCACACCCACTGCAGAGAGTGGGGTTGGCCCCAACTCTCCAACCTCAGAACCATCTTGCCAGTGTAGTAGGTGATGATAGTGAGAGTAGCACACCCACTGCAGAGAATGGGGTTGGCCCCAACTCTCCAACCTCAGAACCACCTTGCCAGTGCAGTAGGTGGTGATAGTGAGAGTAGCACACTCACTGCAGAGAGTGGGGTTGGCCCCAACTCTCCAACCTCAGAACCACCTTGCCAGTACAATAGGTGGTGATAGTGAGAGTAGCACACTCACTGCAGAGAATGGGGTTGGCCCCAACTCTCCAACCTCAGAACCACATTGCCAGTGCAGTAGGTGGTGATAGTGAGAGTAGCACACTCACTGCAGAGAGTGGGGTTGGCCCCAACTGTCCAACCTCAGAACCATCTTGCCAGTACAATAGGTGGTGATAGTGAGAGTAGCACACTCACTGCAGAGAGTGGGGTTGGCCCCCACTCGCCAACCTCAGAACCACCTTGCCAGTGCAGTAGGTGGTGATAGTGAGAGTAGCACAATAACTGCAGAGAATGGGGTTGGCCCCAACTCTCCAACCTCAGAACCACCTTGCCAGTACAATAGGTGGTGATAGTGAGAGTAGCACACTCACTGCAGAGAGTGGGGTTGGCCCCAACTCTCCAACATCAGAACCACCTTGCCAGTACAATAGGTGGTGATAGTGAGAGTAGCACACTCACTGCAGAGAGTGGGGTTGGCCCCAACTCTCCAACCCCAGAACCACCTTGCCAGTGCAGTAGGTGGTGATAGTGAGAGTAGCACACTCACTGCAGAGAGTGGGGTTGGCCCCAACTCTCCAACCTCAGAACCACCTTGCCAGTGCAGTAGGTGGTGATAATGAGAGTAGCACACTCACTGCAGAGAGTGGGGTTGGCCCCAACTCGCCAACCTCAGAACCACCTTGCCAGTGCAGTAGGTGGTGATAATGAGAGTAGCACACTCACTGCAGAGAGTGGGGTTGGTCCCAACTCTCCAACCTCAGAACCCCCTTGCCGGTGTAGTAGGTGGTGATAGTGCGAATAGCACACTAACTGCAGAGAATGGGGTTGAACCCAACTCTCCAACCTCAGACCCACCTTGCCAGTGCAGTAGGTAGTGATAGTGAGAGTAGCACACACACTGCAGAGAGTGGGGTTGGAACCAACTCTCAAACTTCAGAACCACCTTGCCAGTGCAGTAGGTGATGATAGTGAGAGTAGCACAATAACTGCAGAGAGTGGGGTTGGTCCCAACTCTCCAACCTCAGAACCACATTGCCAGTGCAGTAGGTGGTGATAATGAGAGTAGCACACTCACTGCAGAGAATGGGGTTGGTCCCAACACTCCAACCTCAGAACCACCTTGCCGGTGTAGTAGGTGGTGATAGTGCGAATAGCACACTAACTGCAGAGAGTGGGGTTGGCCCCAACTCTCCAAGCTCAGACCCACCTTGCCAGTGCAGTAGGTGGTAATTGTGCGAATAGCACACTAGCTGCAGAGAATGGGGTTGGCCCCCCACTCTCCAACCTCAGAACCACCTTGCCAGTGCAGTAGGTGATGATAGTGAGAGTAGCACACTCACTGCAGAGAGTGGGGTTGGCCCCAACTCTCCAACCTCAGAACTACCTTGCCAGTGCAGTATGTGGTGATAGTGAGAGTAGCACACTCACTGCAGAGAGTGGGGTTGGCCCCAACTCTCCAACCTCACAACCAACTTGCCCGTGTAGTAGATGTTGATAGTGCGAATAGCACATTAACTGCAGAGAATGGGGTTGGCCCCAACTCTGCAACCTCAGAACCACCTTGCCAGTGCAGTAGGTGGTGATAGTGCGAGTAGCACACTCACTGCAGAGAGTGGGGTTGGCCCCAACTCTCCAACCTCAGAACCACCTTGCCGGTGTAGTAGGTGGTGATAGTGCGAATAGCACACTAACTGCAGAGAATGGGGTTGGCCCCAACTCTCCAAACTGAGAACCACCTTGCCAGTAAAATAGGTGGTGATAGTGAGAGTAACACACTCACTGCAGAGAGTGGGGTTGGCCCCAACTCTCCAACCTCAGAACCACCTTGACAGTACAGTAGGTGGTGATAGTGAGAGTAGCATACTCACTGCAGAGAGTGGGGTTGGCCCCAACTTTCCAAACTCAGAACCACCTTATTAGTAAAATAGGTGGTGATAGTGAGAGTAGAACACTCACTGCAGAGAGTGGAGTTGGCCCCAACTCTCCAACCTCAGAACCACCTTGACAGTACAATAGGTGGTGAGAGTGAGAGTAGCATACTCACTGCAGAGAGTGGGGTTGGCCCCAACTCTCCAACCTCAGAATCACCTTGACAGTACAATAGGTGGTGAAAGTGAGAGTAGCACACTCACTGCAGAGAGTGGGGTTGGCCCCAACTCTCCAACCTCAGACCCACCTTGCCAGTGCAGTAGGTGTTGATAGTGCGAATAGCACACTAACTGCAGAGAATGGGTTGGCCCCAACTCTCCAACCTCAGAACCACCTTGACAGTGTAATAGGTGGTGATAGTAAGAGTAACACACTCGCTGCAGAGAATTGGGTTGGCCCCTACTCTCCAACCTCAGAACCACTTTGACTGTACAATAGGTGGTGATAGTGAGAGTAGCACACTCACTGCAGAGAGTGGGGTTGGCCCCAACTCTCCAACCTCAGACCCACCTTGCCAATGCAGTAGGTGATGATAGTGAGAGTAGCACAATCAATGCAGAGAGTGGGGTTGGCCCCAACTCTCCAACCGCAGAACCATCTTGCCAGTACAATAGGTGGTGATAGTGAGAGTAACACACTCACTGCAGAGAGTGGGGTTGGCCCCAACTCTCCAACCTCAGAACCACCTTGACAGTACAGTAGGTGGTGATAGTGAGAGTAGCATACTCACTGCAGAGAGTGGGGTTGGCCCCAACTCTCCAAACTCAGAACCACTTTACCAGTAAAATAGGTGGTGATAGTGAGAGTAGCACACTCACTGCAGAGAGTGGAGTTGGCTCCAACTCTCCAACCTCAGAACCACCTTGACAGTACAATAGGTGGTGAGAGTGAGAGTAGCATACTCACTGCAGAGAGTGGGGTTGGCCCCAACTCTCCAACCTCAGAACCACCTTGACAGTACAATAGGTGGTGATAGTGAGAGTAGCACACTCACTGCAGAGAGTGGGGTTGGCCCCAACTCTCCAACCTCAGACCCACCTTGCCAGTGCAGTAGGTGGTGATAGTGCGAATAGCACACTAACTGCAGAGAATGGGGTTGGCCCCAACTCTCCAACCTCAGAAACCACCTTGACAGTGTAATAGGTGGTGATAGTAAGAGTAACACACTCGCTGCAGAGAATTGGGTTGGCCCCAACTCTCCAACCTCAGAATCATCTTGCCAGTACAATAGGTGGTGATAGTGAGAGTAACACACTCACTGCAGAGAGTGGGGTTGGCCCCAACTCTCTAACCTCAGAACCACCTTGACAGTACAGTAGGTGGTGATAGTGAGAGTAGCACACTCACTGCAGAGAATGGGGTTGGTCCCAACTCTCCAAGCTCAGACCCACCTTACCAGTGCAGTAGGTGGTGATAGTGCGAATAGCACACTAGCTGCAGAGAATGGGGTTGGCCCCCACTCTCCAACCTCAGAACCACCTTGCCAGTGCAGTAGGTGGTGATAATGAGAGGAGCGCACTCACTGCAGATAATGGGGTTGGTCCCAACACTCCAACCTCAGAACCACCTTGCCGGTGTAGTAGGTGGTGATAGTGCGAATAGCACACTAACTACAGAGAGTGGGGTTGGCCCCAACTCTCCAAGCTCAGACCCACCTTGCCAGTGCAGTAGGTGGTGGTAGTGCGAATAGCACACTAGCTGCAGAGAATGGGGTTGGCCCCCACTCTCCAACCTCAGAACCACCTTGCCAGTGCAGTAGGTGATGATAGTGAGAGTAGCACAATAACTGCAGAGAGTGGGGTTGGCCCCAACTCTCCAACCTCAGAACCACCTTGCCAGTGCAGTAGGTGGTGATAATGAGAGTAGCACACTCACTGCAGAGAATGGGGTTGGTACCAACTCTCCAACCTCAGAACCACCTTGCCGGTGTAGTAGGTGGTGATAGTGCGAATAGCAAACTAACTGCAGAGAGTGGGGTTGGCCCCAACTCTCCAACCTCAGACCCACCTTGCCAGGGCAGTAGGTGGTGATAGTGCGAATAGCACACTAGCTGCAGAGAATGGGGTTGGCCCCCACTCTCCAACCTCAGAACCACCTTGCCAGTGCAGTAGGTGGTGATAGTGAGAGTAGCACACTCACTGCAGAGAGTGGGGTTGGCCCCAACTCTCCAACCTCAGAACCAACTAGCCGGTGTAGTAGGTGTTGATAGTGCGAATAGCACACTAACTGCAGAGAGTGGGGTTGGCCCCAACTCTCCAACCTCAGACCAACCTTGCCAGTGCAGTAGGTGGAGATAGTGCGAATAGCACACTAGCTGCAGAGAATGGGGTTGGCCCCCCACTCTCCAACCTCAGAACCACCTTGCCAGTGCAGTAGGTGATGATAGTGAGAGTAGCACACTCACTGCAGAGAGTGGGGTTGGCCCCAACTCTCCAACCTCAGAACTACCTTGCCAGTGCAGTATGTGGTGATAGTGAGAGTAGCACACTCACTGCAGAGAGTGGGGTTGGCCCCAACTCTCCAACCTCACAACCAATTTGCCCGTGTAGTAGATGTTGATAGTGCGAATAGCACATTAACTGCAGAGAATGGGGTTGGCCCCAACTCTGCAACCTCAGAACCACCTTGCCAGTGCAGTAGGTGGTGATAGTGCGAGTAGCACACTCACTGCAGAGAGTGGGGTTGGCCCCAACTCTCCAACCTCAGAACCACCTTGCCGGTGTAGTAGGTGGTGATAGTGCGAATAGCACACTAACTGCAGAGAATGGGGTTGGCCCCAACTCTCCAAACTGAGAACCACCTTGCCAGTAAAATAGGTGGTGATAGTGAGAGTAACACACTCACTGCAGAGAGTGGGGTTGGCCCCAACTCTCCAACCTCAGAACCACCTTGACAGTACAGTAGGTGGTGATAGTGAGAGTAGCATACTCACTGCAGAGAGTGGGGTTGGCCCCAACTTTCCAAACTCAGAACCACCTTACTAGTAAAATAGGTGGTGATAGTGAGAGTAGAACACTCACTGCAGAGAGTGGAGTTGGCCCCAACTCTCCAACCTCAGAACCACCTTGACAGTACAATAGGTGGTGAGAGTGAGAGTAGCATACTCACTGCAGAGAGTGGGGTTGGCCCCAACTCTCCAACCTCAGAATCACCTTGACAGTACAATAGGTGGTGAAAGTGAGAGTAGCACACTCACTGCAGAGAGTGGGGTTGGCCCCAACTCTCCAACCTCAGACCCACCTTGCCAGTGCAGTAGGTGTTGATAGTGCGAATAGCACACTAACTGCAGAGAATGGGTTGGCCCCAACTCTCCAACCTCAGAACCACCTTGACAGTATAATAGGTGGTGATAGTAAGAGTAACACACTCGCTGCAGAGAATTGGGTTGGCCCCTACTCTCCAACCTCAGAACCACTTTGACTGTACAATAGGTGGTGATAGTGAGAGTAGCACACTCACTGCAGAGAGTGGGGTTGGCCCCAACTCTCCAACCTCAGACCCACCTTGCCAATGCAGTAGGTGATGATAGTGAGAGTAGCACAATCAATGCAGAGAGTGGGGTTGGCCCCAACTCTCCAACCGCAGAACCATCTTGCCAGTACAATAGGTGGTGATAGTGAGAGTAACACACTCACTGCAGAGAGTGGGGTTGGCCCCAACTCTCCAACCTCAGAACCACCTTGACAGTACAGTAGGTGGTGATAGTGAGAGTAGCATACTCACTGCAGAGAGTGGGGTTGGCCCCAACTCTCCAAACTCAGAACCACTTTACCAGTAAAATAGGTGGTGATAGTGAGAGTAGCACACTCACTGCAGAGAGTGGAGTTGGCTCCAACTCTCCAACCTCAGAACCACCTTGACAGTACAATAGGTGGTGAGAGTGAGAGTAGCATACTCACTGCAGAGAGTGGGGTTGGCCCCAACTCTCCAACCTCAGAACCACCTTGACAGTACAATAGGTGGTGATAGTGAGAGTAGCACACTCACTGCAGAGAGTGGGGTTGGCCCCAACTCTCCAACCTCAGACCCACCTTGCCAGTGCAGTAGGTGGTGATAGTGCGAATAGCACACTAACTGCAGAGAATGGGGTTGGCCCCAACTCTCCAACCTCAGAAACCACCTTGACAGTGTAATAGGTGGTGATAGTAAGAGTAACACACTCGCTGCAGAGAATTGGGTTGGCCCCAACTCTCCAACCTCAGAATCATCTTGCCAGTACAATAGGTGGTGATAGTGAGAGTAACACACTCACTGCAGAGAGTGGGGTTGGCCCCAACTCTCTAACCTCAGAACCACCTTGACAGTACAGTAGGTGGTGATAGTGAGAGTAGCACACTCACTGCAGAGAATGGGGTTGGTCCCAACTCTCCAAGCTCAGACCCACCTTACCAGTGCAGTAGGTGGTGATAGTGCGAATAGCACACTAGCTGCAGAGAATGGGGTTGGCCCCCACTCTCCAACCTCAGAACCACCTTGCCAGTGCAGTAGGTGGTGATAATGAGAGGAGCGCACTCACTGCAGATAATGGGGTTGGTCCCAACACTCCAACCTCAGAACCACCTTGCCGGTGTAGTAGGTGGTGATAGTGCGAATAGCACACTAACTACAGAGAGTGGGGTTGGCCCCAACTCTCCAAGCTCAGACCCACCTTGCCAGTGCAGTAGGTGGTGGTAGTGCGAATAGCACACTAGCTGCAGAGAATGGGGTTGGCCCCCACTCTCCAACCTCAGAACCACCTTGCCAGTGCAGTAGGTGATGATAGTGAGAGTAGCACAATAACTGCAGAGAGTGGGGTTGGCCCCAACTCTCCAACCTCAGAACCACCTTGCCAGTGCAGTAGGTGGTGATAATGAGAGTAGCACACTCACTGCAGAGAATGGGGTTGGTACCAACTCTCCAACCTCAGAACCACCTTGCCGGTGTAGTAGGTGGTGATAGTGCGAATAGCAAACTAACTGCAGAGAGTGGGGTTGGCCCCAACTCTCCAACCTCAGACCCACCTTGCCAGGGCAGTAGGTGGTGATAGTGCGAATAGCACACTAGCTGCAGAGAATGGGGTTGGCCCCCACTCTCCAACCTCAGAACCACCTTGCCAGTGCAGTAGGTGGTGATAGTGAGAGTAGCACACTCACTGCAGAGAGTGGGGTTGGCCCCAACTCTCCAACCTCAGAACCAACTAGCCGGTGTAGTAGGTGTTGATAGTGCGAATAGCACACTAACTGCAGAGAGTGGGGTTGGCCCCAACTCTCCAACCTCAGACCAACCTTGCCAGTGCAGTAGGTGGAGATAGTGCGAATAGCACACTAGCTGCAGAGAATGGGGTTGGCCCCCCACTCTCCAACCTCAGAACCACCTTGCCAGTGCAGTAGGTGATGATAGTGAGAGTAGCACACTCACTGCAGAGAGTGGGGTTGGCCCCAACTCTCCAACCTCAGAACTACCTTGCCAGTGCAGTATGTGGTGATAGTGAGAGTAGCACACTCACTGCAGAGAGTGGGGTTGGCCCCAACTCTCCAACCTCACAACCAATTTGCCCGTGTAGTAGATGTTGATAGTGCGAATAGCACATTAACTGCAGAGAATGGGGTTGGCCCCAACTCTGCAACCTCAGAACCACCTTGCCAGTGCAGTAGGTGGTGATAGTGCGAGTAGCACACTCACTGCAGAGAGTGGGGTTGGCCCCAACTCTCCAACCTCAGAACCACCTTGCCGGTGTAGTAGGTGGTGATAGTGCGAATAGCACACTAACTGCAGAGAATGGGGTTGGCCCCAACTCTCCAAACTGAGAACCACCTTGCCAGTAAAATAGGTGGTGATAGTGAGAGTAACACACTCACTGCAGAGAGTGGGGTTGGCCCCAACTCTCCAACCTCAGAACCACCTTGACAGTACAGTAGGTGGTGATAGTGAGAGTAGCATACTCACTGCAGAGAGTGGGGTTGGCCCCAACTTTCCAAACTCAGAACCACCTTACTAGTAAAATAGGTGGTGATAGTGAGAGTAGAACACTCACTGCAGAGAGTGGAGTTGGCCCCAACTCTCCAACCTCAGAACCACCTTGACAGTACAATAGGTGGTGAGAGTGAGAGTAGCATACTCACTGCAGAGAGTGGGGTTGGCCCCAACTCTCCAACCTCAGAATCACCTTGACAGTACAATAGGTGGTGAAAGTGAGAGTAGCACACTCACTGCAGAGAGTGGGGTTGGCCCCAACTCTCCAACCTCAGACCCACCTTGCCAGTGCAGTAGGTGTTGATAGTGCGAATAGCACACTAACTGCAGAGAATGGGTTGGCCCCAACTCTCCAACCTCAGAACCACCTTGACAGTGTAATAGGTGGTGATAGTAAGAGTAACACACTCGCTGCAGAGAATTGGGTTGGCCCCTACTCTCCAACCTCAGAACCACTTTGACTGTACAATAGGTGGTGATAGTGAGAGTAGCACACTCACTGCAGAGAGTGGGGTTGGCCCCAACTCTCCAACCTCAGACCCACCTTGCCAATGCAGTAGGTGATGATAGTGAGAGTAGCACAATCAATGCAGAGAGTGGGGTTGGCCCCAACTCTCCAACCGCAGAACCATCTTGCCAGTACAATAGGTGGTGATAGTGAGAGTAACACACTCACTGCAGGGAGTGGGGTTGGCCCCAACTCTCCAACCTCAGAACCACCTTGACAGTACAGTAGGTGGTGATAGTGAGAGTAGCATACTCACTGCAGAGAGTGGGGTTGGCCCCAACTCTCCAAACTCAGAACCACTTTACCAGTAAAATAGGTGGTGATAGTGAGAGTAGCACACTCACTGCAGAGAGTGGAGTTGGCTCCAACTCTCCAACCTCAGAACCACCTTGACAGTACAATAGGTGGTGAGAGTGAGAGTAGCATACTCACTGCAGAGAGTGGGGTTGGCCCCAACTCTCCAACCTCAGAACCACCTTGACAGTACAATAGGTGGTGATAGTGAGAGTAGCACACTCACTGCAGAGAGTGGGGTTGGCCCCAACTCTCCAACCTCAGACCCACCTTGCCAGTGCAGTAGGTGGTGATAGTGCGAATAGCACACTAACTGCAGAGAATGGGGTTGGCCCCAACTCTCCAACCTCAGAAACCACCTTGAAAGTGTAATAGGTGGTGATAGTAAGAGTAACACACTCGCTGCAGAGAATTGGGTTGGCCCCAACTCTCCAACCTCAGAATCATCTTGCCAGTACAATAGGTGGTGATAGTGAGAGTAACACACTCACTGCAGAGAGTGGGGTTGGCCCCAACTCTCTAACCTCAGAACCACCTTGACAGTACAGTAGGTGGTGATAGTGAGAGTAGCACACTCACTGCAGAGAATGGGGTTGGTCCCAACTCTCCAAGCTCAGATCCACCTTACCAGTGCAGTAGGTGGTGATAATGCGAATAGCACACTAGCTGCAGAGAATGGGGTTGGCCCCCACTCTCCAACCTCAGAACCACCTTGCCAGTGCAGTAGGTGGTGATAATGAGAGTAGCGCACTCACTGCAGATAATGGGGTTGGTCCCAACACTCCAACCTCAGAACCACCTTGCCGGTGTAGTAGGTGGTGATAGTGCGAATAGCACACTAACTGCAGAGAGTGGGGTTGGCCCCAACTCTCCAAGCTCAGACCCACCTTGCCAGTGCAGTAGGTGGTGATAGTGCGAATAGCACACTAGCTGCAGAGAATGGGGTTGGCCCCCACTCTCCAACCTCAGAACCACCTTGCCAGTGCAGTAGGTGATGACAGTGAGAGTAGCACAATAACTGCAGAGAGTGGGGTTGGCCCCAACTCTCCAACCTCAGAACCACCTTGCCAGTGCAGTAGGTGGTGATAATGAGAGTAGCACACTCACTGCAGAGAATGGGGTTGGTACCAACTCTCCAACCTCAGAACCACCTTGCCGGTGTAGTAGGTGGTGATAGTGCGAATAGCAAACTAACTGCAGAGAGTGGGGTTGGCCCCAACTCTCCAACCTCAGACCCACCTTGCCAGGGCAGTAGGTGGTGATAGTGCGAATAGCACACTAGCTGCAGAGAATGGGGTTGGCCCCCACTCTCCAACCTCAGAACCACCTTGCCAGTGCAGTAGGTGGTGATAGTGAGAGTAGCACACTCACTGCAGAGAGTGGGGTTGGCCCCAACTCTCCAACCTCAGAACCAACTAGCCGGTGTAGTAGGTGTTGATAGTGCGAATAGCACACTAACTGCAGAGAGTGGGGTTGGCCCCAACTCTCCAACCTCAGATCAACCTTGCCAGTGCAGTAGGTGGAGATAGTGCGAATAGCACACTAGCTGCAGAGAATGGGGTTGGCCCCCCACTCTCCAACCTCAGAACCACCTTGCCAGTGCAGTAGGTGATGATAGTGAGAGTAGCACACTCACTGCAGAGAGTGGGGTTGGCCCCAACTCTCCAACCTCAGAACTACCTTGCCAGTGCAGTATGTGGTGATAGTGAGAGTAGCACACTCACTGCAGAGAGTGGGGTTGGCCCCAACTCTCCAACCTCACAACCAACTTGCCCGTGTAGTAGATGTTGATAGTGCGAATAGCACATTAACTGCAGAGAATGGGGTTGGCCCCAACTCTGCAACCTCAGAACCACCTTGCCAGTGCAGTAGGTGGTGATAGTGCGAGTAGCACACTCACTGCAGAGAGTGGGGTTGGCCCCAACTCTCCAACCTCAGAACCACCTTGCCGGTGTAGTAGGTGGTGATAGTGCGAATAGCACACTAACTGCAGAGAATGGGGTTGGCCCCAACTCTCCAAACTGAGAACCACCTTGCCAGTAAAATAGGTGGTGATAGTGAGAGTAACACACTCACTGCAGAGAGTGGGGTTGGCCCCAACTCTCCAACCTCAGAACCACCTTGACAGTACAGTAGGTGGTGATAGTGAGAGTAGCATACTCACTGCAGAGAGTGGGGTTGGCGCCAACTTTCCAAACTCAGAACCACCTTACTAGTAAAATAGGTGGTGATAGTGAGAGTAGAACACTCACTGCAGAGAGTGGAGTTGGCCCCAACTCTCCAACCTCAGAACCACCTTGACAGTACAATAGGTGGTGAGAGTGAGAGTAGCATACTCACTGCAGAGAGTGGGGTTGGCCCCAACTCTCCAACCTCAGAATCACCTTGACAGTACAATAGGTGGTGAAAGTGAGAGTAGCACACTCACTGCAGAGAGTGGGGTTGGCCCCAACTCTCCAACCTCAGACCCACCTTGCCAGTGCAGTAGGTGTTGATAGTGCGAATAGCACACTAACTGCAGAGAATGGGTTGGCCCCAACTCTCCAACCTCAGAACCACCTTGACAGTGTAATAGGTGGTGATAGTAAGAGTAACACACTCGCTGCAGAGAATTGGGTTGGCCCCTACTCTCCAACCTCAGAACCACTTTGACTGTACAATAGGTGGTGATAGTGAGAGTAGCACACTCACTGCAGAGAGTGGGGTTGGCCCCAACTCTCCAACCTCAGACCCACCTTGCCAATGCAGTAGGTGATGATAGTGAGAGTAGCACAATCAATGCAGAGAGTGGGGTTGGCTCCAACTCTCCAACCGCAGAACCATCTTGCCAGTACAATAGGTGGTGATAGTGAGAGTAACACACTCACTGCAGAGAGTGGGGTTGGCCCCAACTCTCCAACCTCAGAACCACCTTGACAGTACAGTAGGTGGTGATAGTGAGAGTAGCATACTCACTGCAGAGAGTGGGGTTGGCCCCAACTCTCCAAACTCAGAACCACTTTACCAGTAAAATAGGTGGTGATAGTGAGAGTAGCACACTCACTGCAGAGAGTGGAGTTGGCTCCAACTCTCCAACCTCAGAACCACCTTGACAGTACAATAGGTGGTGAGAGTGCGAATAGCACACTAACAGCAGAGAATGGGGTTGGCCCCAACTCTCCAACCTCAGAACCACCTTGCCAGTGCAGTAGGTGGTGATAGTGCGAGTAGCACACTCACTGCAGAGAGTGGGGTTGGCCCCAACTCTCCAAACTCAGAACCACCTTGCCGGTGTAGTAGTTGGTGATAGTGCGAATAGCACACTAACTGCAGAGAATGGGGTTGGCCCCAACTCTCCAAACTGAGAACCACCTTGCCAGTAAAATAGGTGGTGATAGTGAGAGTAGCACACTCACTGCAGAGAGTGGGGTTGGCCCCAACTCTCCAACCTCAGGCCCACCTTGCCAATGCAGTAGGTGATGATAGTGAGAGTAGCACACTCAATGCAGAGAGTGGGGTTGGCCCCAACTCTCCAACCGCAGAACCATCTTGCCAGTACCATAGGTGGTGATAGTGAGAGTAACACACTCACTGCAGAGAGTGGGGTTGGCCCCAACTCTCCAACCTCAGAACCACCTTGACAGTACAGTAGGTGGTGATAGTGAGAGTAGCACACTCACTGCAGAGAATGGGGTTGGTCCCAACTCTCCAAGCTCAGACCCACCTTACCAGTGCAGTAGGTGGTGATAGTGCGAATAGCACACTAGCTGCAGAGAATGGGGTTGGCCCCCACTCTCCAACCTCAGAACCACCTTGCCAGTGCAGTAGGTGGTGATAATGAGAGTAGCGCACTCACTGCAGATAATGGGGTTGGTCCCAACACTCCAACCTCAGAACCACCTTGCCGGTGTAGTAGGTGGTGATAGTGCGAATAGCACACTAACTGCAGAGAGTGGGGTTGGCCCCAACTCTCCAAGCTCAGACCCACCTTGCCAGTGCAGTAGGTGGTGATAGTGCGAATAGCACACTAGCTGCAGAGAATGGGGTTGGCCCCCTCTCTCCAACCTCAGAACCACCTTGCCAGTGCAGTAGGTGATGATAGTGAGAGTAGCACAATAACTGCAGAGAGTGGGGTTGGCCCCAACTCTCCAACCTCAGAACCACCTTGCCAGTGCAGTAGGTGGTGATAATGAGAGTAGCACACTCACTGCAGAGAATGGGGTTGGTACCAACTCTCCAACCTCAGAACCACCTTGCCGGTGTAGTAGGTGGTGATAGTGCGAATAGCAAACTAACTGCAGAGAGTGGGGTTGGCCCCAACTCTCCAACCTCAGACCCACCTTGCCAGGGCAGTAGGTGGTGATAGTGCGAATAGCACACTAGCTGCAGAGAATGGGGTTGGCCCCCACTCTCCAACCTCAGAACCACCTTGCCAGTGCAGTAGGTGGTGATAGTGAGAGTAGCACACTCACTGCAGAGAGTGGGGTTGGCCCCAACTCTCCAACCTCAGAACCAACTAGCCGGTGTAGTAGGTGTTGATAGTGCGAATAGCACACTAACTGCAGAGAGTGGGGTTGGCCCCAACTCTCCAACCTCAGACCAACCTTGCCAGTGCAGTAGGTGGAGATAGTGCGAATAGCACACTAGCTGCAGAGAATGGGGTTGGCCCCACTCTCCAACCTCAGAACCACCTTGCCAGTGCAGTAGGTGGTGATAGTGAGAGTAGCACACTCACTGCAGAGAGTGGGGTTGGCCCCAACTCTCCAACCTCAGAACTACCTTGCCAGTGCAGTAGGTGGTGACAGTGAGAGTAGCACACTCACTGCAGAGGGTGGGGTTGGCCCCAACTCTCCAACCTCAGAACCAACTTGCCGGTGTAGTAGGTGTTGATAGTGCGAATAGCACACTAACTGCAGAGAATGGGGTTGGCCCCAACTCTCCAACCTCAGAACCACCTTGCCAGTGCAGTAGGTGGTGATAGTGCGAGTAGCACACTCACTGCAGAGAGTGGGGTTGGCCCCAACTCTCCAAACTCAGAACTACCTTGCCGGTGTAGTAGGTGGTGATAGTGCGAATAGCACACTAACTGCAGAGAATGGGGTTGGCCCCAACTCTCCAAACTGAGAACCACCTTGCCAATAAAATAGGTGGTGATAGTGAGAGTAGCACACTCACTGCAGAGAGTGGGGTTGGCCCCAACTCTCCAACCTCAGAACCACCTTGACAGTACAGTAGGTGGTGATAGTGAGAGTAGCATACTCACTGCAGAGAGTGGGGTTGGCCCCAACTCTCCAAACTCAGAACCACCTTACCAGTAAAATAGGTGGTGATATTGAGAGTAGCACACTCACTGCAGAGAGTGGAGTTGGCCCCAAATATCCAACCTCAGAACCACCTTGACAGTACAATAGGTGGTGAGAGTGAGAGTAGCATACTCACTGCAGAGAGTGGGGTTGGCCCCCACTCTCCAACTTCAGAACCACCTTGCCAGTGCAGTAGGTGGTGATAGTGAGAGTAGCACACTCACTGCAGAGAGTGGGGTTGGCCCCAACTCTCCAACCTCAGAACTACCTTGCCAGTGCAGTAGGTGGTGATAGTGAGAGTAGCACACTCACTGCAGAGAGTGAGGTTGGCTCCAACTCTCCAACCTCAGAACCACCTTGCCAGTGCAGTAGGTGGTGATAATGAGAGTAGCACACTCACTGCAGAGAATGGGGTTGGTACCAACTCTCCAACCTCAGAACCACCTTGCCGGTGTAGTAGGTGGTGATAGTGCGAATAGCAAACTAACTGCAGAGAGTGGGGTTGGCCCCAACTCTCCAACCTCAGACCCACCTTGCCAGGGCAGTAGGTGGTGATAGTGCGAATAGCACACTAGCTGCAGAGAATGGGGTTGGCCCCCACTCTCCAACCTCAGAACCACCTTGCCAGTGCAGTAGGTGGTGATAGTGAGAGTAGCACACTCACTGCAGAGAGTGGGGTTGGCCCCAACTCTCCAACCTCAGAACCAACTAGCCGGTGTAGTAGGTGTTGATAGTGCGAATAGCACACTAACTGCAGAGAGTGGGGTTGGCCCCAACTCTCCAACCTCAGACCAACCTTGCCAGTGCAGTAGGTGGAGATAGTGCGAATAGCACACTAGCTGCAGAGAATGGGGTTGGCCCCACTCTCCAACCTCAGAACCACCTTGCCAGTGCAGTAGGTGGTGATAGTGAGAGTAGCACACTCACTGCAGAGAGTGGGGTTGGCCCCAACTCTCCAACCTCAGAACTACCTTGCCAGTGCAGTAGGTGGTGACAGTGAGAGTAGCACACTCACTGCAGAGGGTGGGGTTGGCCCCAACTCTCCAACCTCAGAACCAACTTGCCGGTGTAGTAGGTGTTGATAGTGCGAATAGCACACTAACTGCAGAGAATGGGGTTGGCCCCAACTCTCCAACCTCAGAACCACCTTGCCAGTGCAGTAGGTGGTGATAGTGCGAGTAGCACACTCACTGCAGAGAGTGGGGTTGGCCCCAACTCTCCAAACTCAGAACTACCTTGCCGGTGTAGTAGGTGGTGATAGTGCGAATAGCACACTAACTGCAGAGAATGGGGTTGGCCCCAACTCTCCAAACTGAGAACCACCTTGCCAATAAAATAGGTGGTGATAGTGAGAGTAGCACACTCACTGCAGAGAGTGGGGTTGGCCCCAACTCTCCAACCTCAGAACCACCTTGACAGTACAGTAGGTGGTGATAGTGAGAGTAGCATACTCACTGCAGAGAGTGGGGTTGGCCCCAACTCTCCAAACTCAGAACCACCTTACCAGTAAAATAGGTGGTGATATTGAGAGTAGCACACTCACTGCAGAGAGTGGAGTTGGCCCCAAATATCCAACCTCAGAACCACCTTGACAGTACAATAGGTGGTGAGAGTGAGAGTAGCATACTCACTGCAGAGAGTGGGGTTGGCCCCCACTCTCCAACTTCAGAACCACCTTGCCAGTGCAGTAGGTGGTGATAGTGAGAGTAGCACACTCACTGCAGAGAGTGGGGTTGGCCCCAACTCTCCAACCTCAGAACTACCTTGCCAGTGCAGTAGGTGGTGATAGTGAGAGTAGCACACTCACTGCAGAGAGTGAGGTTGGCTCCAACTCTCCAACCTCAGAACCAACTTGCCGGTGTAGTAGGTGTTGATAGTGCGAATAGCACACTAACAGCAGAGAATGGGGTTGGCCCCAACTCTCCAACCTCAGAACCACCTTGCCAGTGCAGTAGGTGGTGATAGTGCGAGTAGCACACTCACTGCAGAGAGTGGGGTTGGCCCCAACTCTCCAAACTCAGAACCACCTTGCCGGTGTAGTAGTTGGTGATAGTGCGAATAGCACACTAACTGCAGAGAATGGGGTTGGCCCCAACTCTCCAAACTGAGAACCACCTTGCCAGTAAAATAGGTGGTGATAGTGAGAGTAGCACACTCACTGCAGAGAGTGGGGTTGGCCCCAACTCTCCAACCTCAGAACCACCTTGACAGTACAGTAGGTGGTGATAGTGAGAGTAGCATACTCACTGCAGAGAGTGGGGTTGGTCCCAACTCTCCAACCTCAGAACCACCTTGACAGTACAGTAGGTGGTGATAGTGAGAGAAGCATACTCACTGCAGAGAGTGGGGTTGGCCCCAACTCTCCAAACTCAGAACCACCTTACCAGTAAAATAGGTGGTGATAGTGAGAGTAGCACACTCACTGCAGAGAGTGGGGTTGGCCCCAACTCTCCAACCTCAGAACCACCTTGAGAGTACAGTAGGTGGTGATAGTGAGAGTAGCATACTCACTGCAGAGAGTGGGGTTGGCCCCAACTCTCCAAACTCAGAACCACCTTACCAGTAAAATAGGTGGTGATAGTGAGAGTAGCACACTCACTGCAGAGAGAGGAGTTGGCCCCAACTCTCCAACCTCAGAACCACCTTGACAGTACAATAGGTGGTGAGAGTGAGAGTAGCATACTCACTGCAGAGAGTGGGGTTGGCCCCAACTCTCCAACCTCAGAACCACCTTGACAGTACAATAGGTGGTGATAGTGAGAGTAGCATACTCACTGCAGAGAGTGGGGTTGGCCCCAACTCTCCAACCTCAGACCCACCTTGCCAGTGCAGTAGGTGGTGATAGTGCGAATAGCACACTAACTGCAGAGAATGGGGTTGGCCCCAACTCTCCAACCTCAGAACCACCTTGACAGTGTAATAGGTGGTGATAGTAAGAGTAACACACTCGCTGCAGCGAATTGGGTTGGACCCAACTATCCAACCTCAGAACCACTTTGACAGTACAATAGGTGGTGATAGTGAGAGTAGCACACTCACTGCAGAGAGTGGGGTTGGCCCCAACTCTCCAACCTCAGGCCCACCTTGCCAATGCAGTAGGTGATGATAGTGAGAGTAGCACACTCAATGCAGAGAGTGGGGTTGGCCCCAACTCTCCAACCGCAGAACCATCTTGCCAGTACCATAGGTGGTGATAGTGAGAGTAACACACTCACTGCAGAGAGTGGGGTTGGCCCCAACTCTCCAACCTCAGAACCACCTTGACAGTACAGTAGGTGGTGATAGTGAGAGTAGCACACTCACTGCAGAGAGTGAGGTTGGCTCCAACTCTCCAACCTCAGAACCAACTTGCCGGTGTAGTAGGTGTTGATAGTGCGAATAGCACACTAACAGCAGAGAATGGGGTTGGCCCCAACTCTCCAACCTCAGAACCACCTTGCCAGTGCAGTAGGTGTTGATAGTGCGAGTAGCACACTCACTGCAGAGAGTGGGGTTGGCCCCAACTCTCCAAACTCAGAACCACCTTGCCGGTGTAGTAGTTGGTGATAGTGCGAATAGCACACTAACTGCAGAGAATGGGGTTGGCCCCAACTCTCCAAACTGAGAACCACCTTGCCAGTAAAATAGGTGGTGATAGTGAGAGTAGCACACTCACTGCAGAGAGTGGGGTTGGCCCCAACTCTCCAACCTCAGAACCACCTTGACAGTACAGTAGGTGGTGATAGTGAGAGTAGCATACTCACTGCAGAGAGTGGGGTTGGCCCCAACTCTCCAACCTCAGAACCACCTTGACAGTACAGTAGGTGGTGATAGTGAGAGAAGCATACTCACTGCAGAGAGTGGGGTTGGCCCCAACTCTCCAAACTCAGAACCACCTTACCAGTAAAATAGGTGGTGATAGTGAGAGTAGCACACTCACTGCAGAGAGTGGGGTTGGCCCCAACTCTCCAACCTCAGAACCACCTTGACAGTACAGTAGGTGGTGATAGTGAGAGTAGCATACTCACTGCAGAGAGTGGGGTTGGCCCCAACTCTCCAAACTCAGAACCACCTTACCAGTAAAATAGGTGGTGATAGTGAGAGTAGCACACTCACTGCAGAGAGAGGAGTTGGCCCCAACTCTCCAACCTCAGAACCACCTTGACAGTACAATAGGTGGTGAGAGTGAGAGTAGCATACTCACTGCAGAGAGTGGGGTTGGCCCCAACTCTCCAACCTCAGAACCACCTTGACAGTACAATAGGTGGTGATAGTGAGAGTAGCATACTCACTGCAGAGAGTGGGGTTGGCCCCAACTCTCCAACCTCAGACCCACCTTGCCAGTGCAGTAGGTGGTGATAGTGCGAATAGCACACTAACTGCAGAGAATGGGGTTGGCCCCAACTCTCCAACCTCAGAATCACCTTGACAGTGTAATAGGTGGTGATAGTAAGAGTAACACACTCGCTGCAGCGAATTGGGTTGGACCCAACTATCCAACCTCAGAACCACTTTGACAGTACAATAGGTGGTGATAGTGAGAGTAGCACACTCACTGCAGAGAGTGGGGTTGGCCCCAACTCTCCAACCTCAGGCCCACCTTGCCAATGCAGTAGGTGATGATAGTGAGAGTAGCACACTCAATGCAGAGAGTGGGGTTGGCCCCAACTCTCCAACCGCAGAACCATCTTGCCAGTACCATAGGTGGTGATAGTGAGAGTAACACACTCACTGCAGAGAGTGGGGTTGGCCCCAACTCTCCAACCTCAGAACCACCTTGACAGTACAGTAGGTGGTGATAGTGCGAATAGCACACTAACTGCAGAGAGTGGGGTTGGCCCCAACTCTCCAAGCTCAGACCCACCTTGCCAGTGCAGTAGGTGGTGATAGTGCGAATAGCACACTAGCTGCAGAGAATGGGGTTGGCCCCCACTCTCCAACCTCAGAACCACCTTGCCAGTGCAGTAGGTGAAGATAGTGAGAGTAGCACAATAACTGCAGAGAGTGGGTTTGGCCCCAACTCTCCAACCTCACAACCACCTTGCCAGTGCAGTAGGTGGTGATAATGAGAGTAGCACACTCACTGCAGAGAATGGGGTTGGTCCCAACTCTCCAACCTCAGAACCACCTTGCCGTTGTAGTAGGTGGTGATAGTGCGAATAGCACACTAACTGCAGAGAGTGGGGTTGGCCCCAACTCTCCAACCTCAGACCCACCTTGCCAGTGCAGTAGGTGGTGATAGTGCGAATAGCACACTAACAGCAGAGAATGGGGTTGGCCCCAACTCTCCAACCTCAGAACCACCTTGCCAGTGCAGTAGGTGGTGATAGTGCGAGTGGCACACTCACTGCAGAGAGTGGGGTTGGCCCCAACTCTCCAAACTCAGAACCACCTTGCCGGTGTAGTAGTTGGTGATAGTGCGAATAGCACACTAACTGCAGAGAATGGGGTTGGCCCCAACTCTCCAAACTGAGAACCACCTTGCCAGTAAAATAGGTGGTGATAGTGAGAGTATAGCACACTCACTGCAGAGAGTGGGGTTGGCCCCAACTCTCCCACCTCAGAACCACCTTGACAGTACAGTAGGTGGTGATAGTGAGAGTAGCATACTCACTGCAGAGAGTGGGGTTGGCCCCAACTCTCCAACCTCAGAACCACCTTGACAGTACAGTAGGTGGTGATAGTGAGAGTAGCATACTCACTGCAGAGAGTGGGGTTGGCCCCAACTCTCCAAACTCAGAACCACCTTACCAGTAAAATAGGTGGTGATAGTGAGAGTAGCACACTCACTGCAGAGAGTGGGGTTGGCCCCAACTCTCCAACCTCAGAACCACCTTGACAGTACAGTAGGTGGTGATAGTGAGAGTAGCACACTCACTGCAGAGAATGGGGTTAGTCCCAACTCTCCAACCTCAGAACCACCTTGCCGGTGTAGTAGGTGGTGATAGTGCGAATAGCACACTAACTACAGAGAGTGGGGTTGGCCCCAACTCTCCAAGCTCAGACCCACCTTGCCAGTGCAGTAGGTGGTGATAGTGCGAATAGCACACTAGCTGCAGAGAATGGGGTTGGCCCCCAGTCTCCAACCTCAGAACCACCTTGCCAGTGCAGTAGGTGAAGATAGTGAGAGTAGCACAATAACTGCAGAGAGTGGGTTTGGCCCCAACTCTCCAACCTCACAACCACCTTGTCAGTGCAGTAGGTGGTGATAATGAGAGTAGCACACTCACTGCAGAGAGTGGGGTTGGCCCCAACTCTCCAAACTCAGAACCACCTTGCCGGTGTAGTAGTTGGTGATAGTGCGAATAGCACACTAACTGCAGAGAATGGGGTTGGCCCCAACTCTCCAAACTGAGAACCACCTTGCCAGTAAAATAGGTGGTGATAGTGAGAGTAGCACACTCACTGCAGAGAGTGGGGTTGGCCCCAACTCTCCAACCTCAGAACCACCTTGACAGTACAGTAGGTGGTGATAGTGAGAGTAGCATACTCACTGCAGAGAGTGGGGTTGGTCCCAACTCTCCAACCTCAGAACCACCTTGACAGTACAGTAGGTGGTGATAGTGAGAGAAGCATACTCACTGCAGAGAGTGGGGTTGGCCCCAACTCTCCAAACTCAGAACCACCTTACCAGTAAAATAGGTGGTGATAGTGAGAGTAGCACACTCACTGCAGAGAGTGGGGTTGGCCCCAACTCTCCAACCTCAGAACCACCTTGAGAGTACAGTAGGTGGTGATAGTGAGAGTAGCATACTCACTGCAGAGAGTGGGGTTGGCCCCAACTCTCCAAACTCAGAACCACCTTACCAGTAAAATAGGTGGTGATAGTGAGAGTAGCACACTCACTGCAGAGAGAGGAGTTGGCCCCAACTCTCCAACCTCAGAACCACCTTGACAGTACAATAGGTGGTGAGAGTGAGAGTAGCATACTCACTGCAGAGAGTGGGGTTGGCCCCAACTCTCCAACCTCAGAACCACCTTGACAGTACAATAGGTGGTGATAGTGAGAGTAGCATACTCACTGCAGAGAGTGGGGTTGGCCCCAACTCTCCAACCTCAGACCCACCTTGCCAGTGCAGTAGGTGGTGATAGTGCGAATAGCACACTAACTGCAGAGAATGGGGTTGGCCCCAACTCTCCAACCTCAGAACCACCTTGACAGTGTAATAGGTGGTGATAGTAAGAGTAACACACTCGCTGCAGCGAATTGGGTTGGACCCAACTATCCAACCTCAGAACCACTTTGACAGTACAATAGGTGGTGATAGTGAGAGTAGCACACTCACTGCAGAGAGTGGGGTTGGCCCCAACTCTCCAACCTCAGGCCCACCTTGCCAATGCAGTAGGTGATGATAGTGAGAGTAGCACACTCAATGCAGAGAGTGGGGTTGGCCCCAACTCTCCAACCGCAGAACCATCTTGCCAGTACCATAGGTGGTGATAGTGAGAGTAACACACTCACTGCAGAGAGTGGGGTTGGCCCCAACTCTCCAACCTCAGAACCACCTTGACAGTACAGTAGGTGGTGATAGTGAGAGTAGCACACTCACTGCAGAGAGTGAGGTTGGCTCCAACTCTCCAACCTCAGAACCAACTTGCCGGTGTAGTAGGTGTTGATAGTGCGAATAGCACACTAACAGCAGAGAATGGGGTTGGCCCCAACTCTCCAACCTCAGAACCACCTTGCCAGTGCAGTAGGTGTTGATAGTGCGAGTAGCACACTCACTGCAGAGAGTGGGGTTGGCCCCAACTCTCCAAACTCAGAACCACCTTGCCGGTGTAGTAGTTGGTGATAGTGCGAATAGCACACTAACTGCAGAGAATGGGGTTGGCCCCAACTCTCCAAACTGAGAACCACCTTGCCAGTAAAATAGGTGGTGATAGTGAGAGTAGCACACTCACTGCAGAGAGTGGGGTTGGCCCCAACTCTCCAACCTCAGAACCACCTTGACAGTACAGTAGGTGGTGATAGTGAGAGTAGCATACTCACTGCAGAGAGTGGGGTTGGCCCCAACTCTCCAACCTCAGAACCACCTTGACAGTACAGTAGGTGGTGATAGTGAGAGAAGCATACTCACTGCAGAGAGTGGGGTTGGCCCCAACTCTCCAAACTCAGAACCACCTTACCAGTAAAATAGGTGGTGATAGTGAGAGTAGCACACTCACTGCAGAGAGTGGGGTTGGCCCCAACTCTCCAACCTCAGAACCACCTTGACAGTACAGTAGGTGGTGATAGTGAGAGTAGCATACTCACTGCAGAGAGTGGGGTTGGCCCCAACTCTCCAAACTCAGAACCACCTTACCAGTAAAATAGGTGGTGATAGTGAGAGTAGCACACTCACTGCAGAGAGAGGAGTTGGCCCCAACTCTCCAACCTCAGAACCACCTTGACAGTACAATAGGTGGTGAGAGTGAGAGTAGCATACTCACTGCAGAGAGTGGGGTTGGCCCCAACTCTCCAACCTCAGAACCACCTTGACAGTACAATAGGTGGTGATAGTGAGAGTAGCATACTCACTGCAGAGAGTGGGGTTGGCCCCAACTCTCCAACCTCAGACCCACCTTGCCAGTGCAGTAGGTGGTGATAGTGCGAATAGCACACTAACTGCAGAGAATGGGGTTGGCCCCAACTCTCCAACCTCAGAATCACCTTGACAGTGTAATAGGTGGTGATAGTAAGAGTAACACACTCGCTGCAGCGAATTGGGTTGGACCCAACTATCCAACCTCAGAACCACTTTGACAGTACAATAGGTGGTGATAGTGAGAGTAGCACACTCACTGCAGAGAGTGGGGTTGGCCCCAACTCTCCAACCTCAGGCCCACCTTGCCAATGCAGTAGGTGATGATAGTGAGAGTAGCACACTCAATGCAGAGAGTGGGGTTGGCCCCAACTCTCCAACCGCAGAACCATCTTGCCAGTACCATAGGTGGTGATAGTGAGAGTAACACACTCACTGCAGAGAGTGGGGTTGGCCCCAACTCTCCAACCTCAGAACCACCTTGACAGTACAGTAGGTGGTGATAGTGCGAATAGCACACTAACTGCAGAGAGTGGGGTTGGCCCCAACTCTCCAAGCTCAGACCCACCTTGCCAGTGCAGTAGGTGGTGATAGTGCGAATAGCACACTAGCTGCAGAGAATGGGGTTGGCCCCCACTCTCCAACCTCAGAACCACCTTGCCAGTGCAGTAGGTGAAGATAGTGAGAGTAGCACAATAACTGCAGAGAGTGGGTTTGGCCCCAACTCTCCAACCTCACAACCACCTTGCCAGTGCAGTAGGTGGTGATAATGAGAGTAGCACACTCACTGCAGAGAATGGGGTTGGTCCCAACTCTCCAACCTCAGAACCACCTTGCCGTTGTAGTAGGTGGTGATAGTGCGAATAGCACACTAACTGCAGAGAGTGGGGTTGGCCCCAACTCTCCAACCTCAGACCCACCTTGCCAGTGCAGTAGGTGGTGATAGTGCGAATAGCACACTAACAGCAGAGAATGGGGTTGGCCCCAACTCTCCAACCTCAGAACCACCTTGCCAGTGCAGTAGGTGGTGATAGTGCGAGTGGCACACTCACTGCAGAGAGTGGGGTTGGCCCCAACTCTCCAAACTCAGAACCACCTTGCCGGTGTAGTAGTTGGTGATAGTGCGAATAGCACACTAACTGCAGAGAATGGGGTTGGCCCCAACTCTCCAAACTGAGAACCACCTTGCCAGTAAAATAGGTGGTGATAGTGAGAGTATAGCACACTCACTGCAGAGAGTGGGGTTGGCCCCAACTCTCCCACCTCAGAACCACCTTGACAGTACAGTAGGTGGTGATAGTGAGAGTAGCATACTCACTGCAGAGAGTGGGGTTGGCCCCAACTCTCCAACCTCAGAACCACCTTGACAGTACAGTAGGTGGTGATAGTGAGAGTAGCATACTCACTGCAGAGAGTGGGGTTGGCCCCAACTCTCCAAACTCAGAACCACCTTACCAGTAAAATAGGTGGTGATAGTGAGAGTAGCACACTCACTGCAGAGAGTGGGGTTGGCCCCAACTCTCCAACCTCAGAACCACCTTGACAGTACAGTAGGTGGTGATAGTGAGAGTAGCACACTCACTGCAGAGAATGGGGTTAGTCCCAACTCTCCAACCTCAGAACCACCTTGCCGGTGTAGTAGGTGGTGATAGTGCGAATAGCACACTAACTACAGAGAGTGGGGTTGGCCCCAACTCTCCAAGCTCAGACCCACCTTGCCAGTGCAGTAGGTGGTGATAGTGCGAATAGCACACTAGCTGCAGAGAATGGGGTTGGCCCCCAGTCTCCAACCTCAGAACCACCTTGCCAGTGCAGTAGGTGAAGATAGTGAGAGTAGCACAATAACTGCAGAGAGTGGGTTTGGCCCCAACTCTCCAACCTCACAACCACCTTGTCAGTGCAGTAGGTGGTGATAATGAGAGTAGCACACTCACTGCAGAGAATGGGGTTGGTCCCAACTCTCCAACCTCAGAACCACCTTGCCGGTGTAGTAGGTGGTGATAGTGCGAATAGCACACTAACTGCAGAGAGTGGGGTTGGCCCCAACTCTCCAACCTCAGACCCACCTTGCCAGTGCAGTAGGTGGTGATAGTGCGAATAGCACACTAGCTGCAGAGAATGGGGTTGGCCCCCACTCTCCAACCTCAGAACCACCTTGCCAGTGCAGTAGGTGGTGATAGTGAGAGTAGCACACTCACTGCAGAGAGTGGGGTTGGCCCCAACTCTCCAACCTCAGAACTACCTTGCCAGTGCAGTAGGTGGTGATAGTGAGAGTAGCACACTCACTGCAGAGGGTGGGGTTGGCCCCAACTCTCCAACCTCAGAACCAACTTGCCGGTGTAGTAGGTGTTGATAGTGCGAATAGCACACTAACTGCAGAAAATGGGGTTGGCCCCCACTCTCCAACCTCAGAACCACCTTGCCAGTGCAGTAGGTGGTGATAGTGAGAGTAGCACACTCACTGCAGAGAGTGGGGTTGGCCCCAACTCTCCAACCTCAGAACTACCTTGCCAGTGCAGTTGGTGGTGATAGTGAGAGTAGCACACTCACTGCAGAGAGTGAGGTTGGGCCCAACTCTCCAACCTCAGAACCAACTTGCCGGTGTAGTAGGTGTTGATAGTGCGAATAGCACACTAACTGCAGAGAATGGGGTTGGCCCCAACTCTCCAACCTCAGAACCACCTTGCCAGTGCAGTAGGTGGTGATAGTGCGAGTAGCACACTCACTGCAGAGAGTGGGGTTGGCCCCAACTCTCCAAACTCAGAACCACCTTGCCGGTGTAGTAGTTGGTGATAGTGCGAATAGCACACTAACTGCAGAGAATGGGGTTGGCCCCAACTCTCCAAACTGAGAACCACCTTGCCAGTAAAATAGGTGGTGATAGTGAGAGTAGCACACTCACTGCAGAGAGTGGGGTTGGCCCCAACTCTCCAACCTCAGAACCACCTTGACAGTACAGTAGGTGGTGATAGTGAGAGTAGCATACTCACTGCAGATAGTGGGGTTGACCCCAACTCTCCAACCTCAGAACCACCTTGACAGTACAGTAGGTGGTGATAGTGAGAGTAGCATACTCACTGCAGAGAGTGGGGTTGGCCCCAACTCTCCAAACTCAGAACCACCTTACCAGTAAAATAGGTGGTGATAGTGAGAGTAGCATACTCACTGCAGAGAGTGGGGTTGGCCCCAACTCTCCAAACTCAGAACCACCTTACCAGTAAAATAGGTGGTGATAGTGAGAGTAGCACACTCACTGCAGAGAGTGGAGTTGGCCCCAACTCTCCAACCTCAGAACCACCTTGACAGTACAATAGGTGGTGAGAGTGAGAGTAGCATACTCACTGCAGAGAGTGGGGTTGGCCCCAACTCTCCAACCTCAGAACCACCTTGACAGTACATTAGGTGGTGATAGTGAGAGTAGCACACTCACTGCAGAGAGTGGGGTTGGCCCCAACTCTCCAACCTCAGACCCACCTTACCAGTGCAGTAGGTGGTGATAGTGCGAATAGCACACTAACTGCAGAGAATGGGGTTGGCCCCAACTCTCCAACCTCAGAACCACCTTGACAGTGTAATAGGTGGTGATAGTAAGAGTAACACACTCGCTGCAGAGAATTGGGTTGGCCCCAACTCTCCAACCTCAGAACCATTTTGACAGTACAATAGGTGGTGATAGTGAGAATAGCACACTCACTGCAGAGAGTGGGGTTGGCCCCAACTCTCCAACCTCAGACCCACCTTGCCAATGCAGTAGGTGATGATAGTGAGAGTAGCACACTCAATGCAGAGAGTGGGGTTGGCCCCAACTCTCCAACCGCAGAACCATCTTGCCAGTACAATAGTTGGTGATTGTGAGAGTAACACACTCACTGCAGAGAGTGGGGTTGGCCCCAACTCTCCAACCTCAGAACCACCTTGACAGTACAGTAGGTGGTGATAGTGAGAGTAGCACACTCACTGGAGAGAATGGGGTTGGTCCCAACTCTCCAACCTCAGAACCACCTTGCCGGTGTAGTAGGTGGTGTTAGTGCGAATAGCACAATAACTGCAGAGAGTGGGGTTGGCCCCACCTCTCCAAGCTCAGACCCACCTTGCCAGTGCAGTAGGTGGTGATAGTGCGAATAGCACACTAGCTGCAGAGAATGGGGTTGGCCCCCACTCTCCAACCTCAGAACCACCTTGCCAGTGCAGTAGGTGATGATAGTGAGAGTAGCACAATAACTGCAGAGAGTGGGTTTGGCCCCAACTCTCCAACCTCAGAACCACCTTGCCAGTGCAGTAGGTGGTGATAATGAGAGTAGCACACTCACTGCAGAGAATGGGGTTGGTCCCAACTCTCCAACCTCAGAACCACCTTGCCGGTGTAGTAGGTGGTGATAGTGCGAATAGCACACTAACTACAGAGAGTGGGGTTGGCCCCAACTCTCCAACCTCAGACCCACCTTGCCAGTGCAGTAGGTGGTGATAGTGCGAATAGCACACTAGCTGCAGAGAATTGGGTTGGCCCCCACTCTCCAACCTCAGAACCACCTTGCCAGTGCAGTAGGTGGTGATAGTGAGAGTAGCACACTCACTGCAGAGAGTGGGGTTGGCCCCAACTCTCCAACCTCAGAACCACCTTGCCGGTGTAGTAGGTGGTGATAGTGCGAATAGCACACTAGCTGCAGAGAATGGGGTTGGCCCCAACTCTCCAAACTGAGGACCACCTTGCCAGTAAAATAGGTGGTGATAGTGAGAGTAGCACACTCACTGCAGAGAGTGGGGTTGGCCCCAACTCTCCAACCTCAGAACCACCTTGACAGTACAGTAGGTGGTGATAGTGAGAGTAGCATACTCACTGCAGAGAGTGGGGTTGGCCCCAACTCTCCAACCTCAGAACCACCTTGACAGTACAGTAGGTGGTGATAGTGAGAGTAGCATACTCACTGCAGAGAGTGGGGTTGGCCCCAACTCTCCAAACTCAGAACCACCTTACCAGTAAAATAGGTGGTGATAGTGAGAGTAGCACACTCACTGCAGAGAGTGGAGTTGGCCCCAACTCTCCAACCTCAGAACCACCTTGACAGTACAATAGGTGGTGAGAGTGAGAGTAGCATACTCACTGCAGAGAGTGGGGTTGGCCCCAACTCTCCAACCTCAGAACCACCTTGACAGTACAATAGGTGGTGATAGTGAGAGTAGCACACTCACTGCAGAGAGTGGGGTTGGCCCCAACTCTCCAACCTCAGACCCACCTTGCCAGTGCAGTAGGTGGTGATAGTGCGAATAGCACACTAACTGCAGAGAATGGGGTTGGCCCCAACTCTCCAACCTCAGAACCACCTTGACAGTGTAATAGGTGGTGATAGTAAGAGTAACACACTCGCTGCAGAGAATTGGGTTGGCCCCAACTCTCCAACCTCAGAACCACTTTGACAGTACAATAGGTGGTGATAGTGAGAATAGCACACTCACTGCAGAGAGTGGGGTTGGCCCCAACTCTCCAACCTCAGACCCACCTTGCCAATGCAGTAGGTGATGATAGTGAGAGTAGCACACTCAATGCAGAGAGTGGGGTTGGCCCCAACTCTCCAACCGCAGAACCATCTTGCCAGTACAATAGTTGGTGATTGTGAGAGTAACACACTCACTGCAGAGAGTGGGGTTGGCCCCAACTCTCCAACCTCAGAACCACCTTGACAGTACAGTAGGTGGTGATAGTGAGAGTAGCACACTCACTGGAGAGAATGGGGTTGGTCCCAACTCTCCAACCTCAGAACCACCTTGCCGGTGTAGTAGGTGGTGTTAGTGCGAATAGCACAATAACTGCAGAGAGTGGGGTTGGCCCCACCTCTCCAAGCTCAGACCCACCTTGCCAGTGCAGTAGGTGGTGATAGTGCGAATAGCACACTAGCTGCAGAGAATGGGGTTGGCCCCCACTCTCCAACCTCAGAACCACCTTGCCAGTGCAGTAGGTGATGATAGTGAGAGTAGCACAATAACTGCAGAGAGTGGGTTTGGCCCCAACTCTCCAACCTCAGAACCACCTTGCCAGTGCAGTAGGTGGTGATAATGAGAGTAGCACACTCACTGCAGAGAATGGGGTTGGTCCCAACTCTCCAACCTCAGAACCACCTTGCCGGTGTAGTAGGTGGTGATAGTGCGAATAGCACACTAACTACAGAGAGTGGGGTTGGCCCCAACTCTCCAACCTCAGACCCACCTTGCCAGTGCAGTAGGTGGTGATAGTGCGAATAGCACACTAGCTGCAGAGAATTGGGTTGGCCCCCACTCTCCAACCTCAGAACCACCTTGCCAGTGCAGTAGGTGGTGATAGTGAGAGTAGCACACTCACTGCAGAGAGTGGGGTTGGCCCCAACTCTCCAACCTCAGAACCACCTTACCGGTGTAGTAGGTGGTGATAGTGCGAATAGCACACTAGCTGCAGAGAATGGGGTTGGCCCCAACTCTCCAAACTGAGGACCACCTTGCCAGTAAAATAGGTGGTGATAGTGAGAGTAGCACACTCACTGCAGAGAGTGGGGTTGGCCCCAACTCTCCAACCTCAGAACCACCTTGACAGTACAGTAGGTGGTGATAGTGAGAGTAGCATACTCACTGCAGAGAGTGGGGTTGGCCCCAACTCTCCAACCTCAGAACCACCTTGACAGTACAGTAGGTGGTGATAGTGAGAGTAGCATACTCACTGCAGAGAGTGGGGTTGGCCCCAACTCTCCAAACTCAGAACCACCTTACCAGTAAAATAGGTGGTGATAGTGAGAGTAGCACACTCACTGCAGAGAGTGGAGTTGGCCCCAACTCTCCAACCTCAGAACCACCTTGACAGTACAATAGGTGGTGAGAGTGAGAGTAGCATACTCACTGCAGAGAGTGGGGTTGGCCCCAACTCTCCAACCTCAGAACCACCTTGACAGTACAATAGGTGGTGATAGTGAGAGTAGCACACTCACTGCAGAGAGTGGGGTTGGCCCCAACTCTCCAACCTCAGACCCACCTTGCCAGTGCAGTAGGTGGTGATAGTGCGAATAGCACACTAACTGCAGAGAATGGGGTTGGCCCCAACTCTCCAACCTCAGAACCACCTTGACAGTGTAATAGGTGGTGATAGTAAGAGTAACACACTCGCTGCAGAGAATTGGGTTGGCCCCAACTCTCCAACCTCAGAACCACTTTGACAGTACAATAGGTGGTGATAGTGAGAGTAGCACACTCACTGCAGAGAGTGGGGTTGGCCCCAACTCTCCAACCTCAGACCCACCTTGCCAATGCAGTAGGTGATGATAGTGAGAGTAGCACACTCAATGCAGAGAGTGGGGTTGGCCCCAACTCTCCAACCTCAGAACCACCTTGCCGGTGTAGTAGGTGGTGATAGTGCGAATAGCACACTAACTGCAGATAATGGGGTTGGCCCCAACTCTCCAAACTGAGAACCACCTTGCCAGTAAAATAGGTGGTGATAGTGAGAGTAGCAAACTAACTGCAGAGAGTGGAGTTGGCCCCAACTCTCCAACCTCAGAACCACCTTGACAGTACAGTAGGTGGTGATAGTGAGAGTAGCATACTCACTGCAGAGAGTGGGGTTGGCCCCAACTCTCCAAACTCAGAACCACCTTACCAGTAAAATAGGTGGTGATAGTGAGAGTAGCACACTCACTGCAGAGAGTGGAGTTGGCGCCAACTCTCCAACCTCAGAACCACCTTGACAGTACAATAGGTGGTGAGAGTGAGAGTAGCATACTCACTGCAGAGAGTGGGGTTGGCCCCAACTCTCCAACCTCAGAACCACCTTGACAGTACATTAGGTGGTGATAGTGAGAGTAGCACACTCACTGCAGTGAGTGGGGTTGGCCCCAACTCTCCAACCTCAGACCCACCTTGCCAGTGCAGTAGGTGGTGATAGTGCGAATAGCACACTAACTGCAGAGAATGGGGTTTGCCCCAACTCTCCAACCTCAGAACCACCTTGACAGTGTAATAGGTGGTGCTAGTAAGAGTAACACACTCGCTGCAGAGAATTGGGTTGGCCCCAACTCTCCAACCTCAGAACCATTTTGACAGTACAATAGGTGGTGATAGTGAGAATAGCACACTCACTGCAGAGAGTGGGGTTGGCCCCAACTCTCCAACCTCAGACCCACCTTGCCAATGCAGTAGGTGATGATAGTGAGAGTAGCACACTCAATGCAGAGAGTGGGGTTGGCCCCAACTCTCCAACCGCAGAACCATCTTGCCAGTACAGTAGGTGGTGATAGTGAGAGTAGCATACTCACTGCAGAGAGTGGGGTTGGCCCCAACTCTCCAAACTCAGAACCACCTTACCAGTAAAATAGGTGGTGATAGTGAGAGTAGCACACTCACTGCAGAGAGTGGAGTTGGCCCCAACTCTCCAACCTCAGAATCACCTTGACAGTACAATAGGTGGTGAGAGTGAGAGTAGCATACTCACTGCAGAGAGTGGGTTTGGCCCCAACTCTCCAACCTCAGAACCACCTTGACAGTACATTAGGTGGTGATAGTGAGAGTAGCACACTCACTGCAGAGAGTGGGGTTGGCCCCAACTCTCCAACCTCAGACCCACCTTGCCAGTGCAGTAGGTGGTGATAGTGCGAATAGCACACTAACTGCAGAGAATGGGGTTTGCCCCAACTCTCCAACCTCAGAACCACCTTGACAGTGTAATAGGTGGTGCTAGTAAGAGTAACACACTCGCTGCAGAGAATTGGGTTGGCCCCAACTCTCCAACCTCAGAACCATTTTGACAGTACAATAGGTGGTGATAGTGAGAATAGCACACTCACTGCAGAGAGTGGGGTTGGCCCCAACTCTCCAACCTCAGACCCACCTTGCCAATGCAGTAGGTGATGATAGTGAGAGTAGCACACTCAATGCAGAGAGTGGGGTTGGCCCCAACTCTCCAACCGCAGAACCATCTTGCCAGTACAATAGTTGGTGATTGTGAGAGTAACACACTCACTGCAGAGAGTGGGGTTGGCCCCAACTCTCCAACCTCAGAACCACCTTGCCAGTGCAGTAGGTGGTGATAATGAGAGTAGCACACTCACTGCAGAGAATGGGGTTGGTCCCAACTCTCCAACCTCAGAACCACCTTGCCGGTGTAGTAGGTGGTGATAGTGCGAATAGCACACTAACTACAGAGATTGGGGTTGGCCCCAACTCTCCAACCTCAGACCCACCTTGCCAGTGCAGTAGGTGGTGATAGTGCGAATAGCACACTAGCTGCAGAGAATTGGGTTGGCCCCCACTCTCCAACCTCAGAACCACCTTGCCAGTGCAGTAGGTGGTGATAGTGAGAGTAGCACACTCACTGCAGAGAGTGGGGTTGGCCCCTACTCTCCAACCTCAGAACTACCTTGCCAGTGCAGTAGGTGGTGATAGTGAGAGTAGCACACTCACTGCAGAGAGTGGGGTTGGCCCCAACTCTCCAACCTCAGAACCACCTTGCCGGTGTAGTAGGTGGTGATAGTGCGAATAGCACACTAACTGCAGAGAATGGGGTTGGCCCCAACTCTCCAAACTGAGAACCACCTTGCCAGTAAAATAGGTGGTGATAGTGAGAGTAGCACACTCACTGCAGAGAGTGGGGTTGGCCCCAACTCTCCAACCTCAGAACCACCTTGACAGTACAGTAGGTGGTGATAGTGAGAGTAGCATACTCACTGCAGAGAGTGGGGTTGGCCCCAACTCTCCAAACTCAGAACCACCTTACCAGTAAAATAGGTGGTGATAGTGAGAGTAGCACACTCACTGCAGAGAGTGGAATTGGCCCCAACTCTCCAACCTCAGAACCACCTTCACAGTACAATAGGTGGTGAGAGTGATAGTAGCATACTCACTGCAGAGAGTGGGGTTGGCCCCAACTCTCCAACCTCAGAACCACCATGACAGTACAATAGGTGGTGATAGTGAGAGTAGCACACTCACTGCAGAGAGTGGGGTTGGCCCCAACTCTCCAACCTCAGACCCACCTTGCCAGTGCAGTATGTGGTGATAGTGCGAATAGCACACTAACTGCAGAGAATGGGGTTGGCCCCAACTCTCCAACCTGAGAACCACCTTGACAGTGTAATAAGTTGTGATAGTAAGAGTAGCACACTCACTGCAGAGAGTGGGGTTGGCCCCAACTCTCCAACCTCAGACCCACCTTGCCAATGCAGTAGGTGATGATAGTGAGAGTAGCACACTGAATGCAGAAAATGGGGTTGGCCCCCACTCTCCAACCTCAGAACCACCTTGCCAGTGCAGTAGGTGAAGATAGTGAGAATAGCACAATAACTGCAGAGAGTGGGTTTGGCCCCAACTCTCCAACCTCTGAACCACCTTGCCAGTGCAGTAGGTGGTGATAATGAGAGTAGCACACTCACTGCAGAGAATGGGGTTGGTCCCAACACTCCAACCTCAGACCCACCTTGCCAGTGCAGTAGGTGGTGATAGTGCGAATAGCACACTCACTGCAGAGAGTGGGGTTGGCCCCAACTCTCCAACCTCAGAACCACCTTGCCAGTGCAGTAGGTGGTGATAATGAGAGTAGCACACTCACTGCAGAGAATGGGGTTGGTCCCAACTCTCCAACCTCAGAACCACCTTGCCGGTGTAGTAGGTGGTGATAGTGCGAATAGCACACTAACTGCAGAGAGTGGGGTTGGCCCCAACTCTCCAACCTCAGACCCACCTTGCCAGTGCAGTAGGTGGTGATAGTGCGAATAGCACACTAGCTGCAGAGGATGGGGTTGGCCCCCACTCTCCAACCTCAGAACCACCTTGCCAGTGCAGTAGGTGGTGATAATGAGAGTAGCACACTCACTGCAGAGAATGGGGTTGGTCCCAACTCTCCAACCTCAGAACCACCTTGCCGGTGTAGTAGGTGGTGATAGTGCGAATAGCACACTAGCTGCAGAGAATGGGGTTGGCCCCCACTCTCCAACCTCAGAACCACCTTGCCAGTGCAGTAGGTGGTGATAGTGAGAGTAGCACACTCATTGCAGAGAGTGGGGTTGGCCCCAACTCTCCAACCTCAGAACTACCTTGCCAGTGCAGTAGGTGGTGATAGTGAGAGTAGCACACTCATTGCAGAGAGTGGGGTTGGCCCCAACTCTCCAACCTCAGAACCAACTTGCCGGTGTAGTAGGTGTTGATATTGCGAATAGCACACTAAATGCAGAGAATGGGGTTGGCCCCCACTCTCCAACCTCAGAACCACCTTGCCAGTGCAGTAGGTGGTGATAGTGAGAGTAGCACACTCACTGCAGAGAGTGGGGTTGGCCCCAACTCTCCAACCTCAGACCCACCTTGCCAGTGCAGTAGGTGGTGATAGTGCGAATAGCCCACTAACTGCAGAGAATGGGGATGGCCCCAACTATTCAACCTCAGAACCACCTTGACAGTGTAATAGGTTGTGATAGTAAGAGTAACACACTCGCTGCAGAGAATTGGGTTGGCCCCAACTCTCCAACCTCAGATCCACTTTTACAGTACAATAGGTGGTGATAGTGAGAGTAGCACACTCACTGCAGAGAGTGGGGTTGGGCCCATCTCTCCAACCTCAGACCCACCTTGCCAATGCAGTAGGTGATGATAGTGAGAGTAGCACACTCAATGCAGAGAGTGGGGTTGGCCTCAACTCTCCAACCTCAGAACCACCTTGCCGGTGTAGTAGGTGGTGATAGTGTGAATAGCACACTAACTGCAGATAATGGGGTTGGCCCCAACTCTCCAAACTGAGAACCACCTTGCCAGTAAAATAGGTGGTGATAGTGAGAGTAGCACACTCACTGCAGAGAGTGGGGTTGGCCCCAACTCTCCAACCTCAGAACCACCTTGACAGTACAGTAGGTGGTGATAGTGAGAGTAGCATACTCACTGCAGAGAGTGGGGTTGGCCCCAACTCTCCAAACTCAGAACCACCTTACCAGTAAAATAAGTGGTGATAGTGAGAGTAGCACACTCACTGCAGAGAGTGGAGTTGGCCCCAACTCTCCAACCTCAGAACCACCTTGACAGTACAATAGGTGGTGAGAGTGAGAGTAGCATAATCACTGCAGAGAGTGGGGTTGGCCCCAACTCTCCAACCTCAGAACCACCATGACAGTACAATAGGTGGTGATAGTGAGAGTAGCACACTCACTGCAGAGAGTGGGGTTGGCCCCAACTCTCCAACCTCAGACCCACCTTGCCAGTGCAGTAGGTGGTGATAGTGCGAATAGCACACTAACTGCAGAGAATGTGGTTGGCCCCAACTCTCCAACCTCAGAACCACCTTGACAGTGTAATAGGTTGTGATAGTAAGAGTAGCACACTCACTGCAGAGAGTGGGGTTGGCCCCAACTCTCCAACCTCAGACCCACCTTACCAGTGCAGTAGGTGGTGATAGTGCGAATAGCACACTAGCTGCAGAGAATGGGGTTGGCCCCCACTCTCCAACCTCAGAACCACCTTGCCAGTGCAGTAGGTGGTGATAGTGAGAGTAGCACACTCACTGCAGAGAGTGGGGTTGGCCCCAACTCTCCAACCTCAGAACTATCTTGCCAGTGCAGTAGGTGGTGATAGTGAGAGTAGCACACTCATTGCAGAGAGTGGGGTTGGCCCCAACTCTCCAACCTCAGAACCAACTTGCCGGTGTAGTAGGTGTTGATAGTGCGAATAGCACACTAACTGCAGAGAATGGGGTTGGCCCCCACTCTCCAACCTCAGAACCACCTTGCCAGTGCAGTAGGTGGTGATAGTGAGAGTAGCACACTCACTGCAGAGAGTGGGGTTGGCCCCAACTCTCCAACCTCAGACCCACCTTGCCAGTGCAGTAGGTGGTGATAGTGCGAATAGCACACTAACTGCAGAGAATGGGGATGGCCCCAACTCTCCAACCTCAGAACCACCTTGACAGTGTAATAGGTTGTGATAGTAAGAGTAACACACTCGCTGCAGAGAATTGGGTTGGCCCCAACTCTCCAACCTCAGAACCACTTTTACAGTACAATAGGTGGTGATAGTGAGAGTAGCACACTCACTGCAGAGAGTGGGGTTGGCCCCAACTCTCCAACCTCAGACCCACCTTGCCAATGCAGTAGGTGATGATAGTGAGAGTAGCACACTCAATGCAGAGAGTGGGGTTGGCCCCAACTCTCCAACCTCAGAACCACCTTGCCGGTGTAGTAGGTGTTGATAGTGTGAATAGCACACTAACTGCAGAGAATGGGGTTGGCCCCAACTCTCCAAACTGAGAACCACCTTGCCAGTAAAATAGGTGGTGATAGTGAGAGTAGCACACTCACTGCAGAGAGTGGGGTTGGCCCCAACTCTCCAACCTCAGAACCACCTTGACAGTACAGTAGGTGGTGATAGTGAGAGTAGCATACTCACTGCAGAGAGTGGGGTTGGCCCCAACTCTCCAAACTCAGAACCACCTTACCAGTAAAATAGGTGGTGATAGTGAGAGTAGCACACTCACTGCAGAGAGTGGAGTTGGCCCCAACTCTCCAACCTCAGAACCACCTTGACAGTACAATAGGTGGTGAGAGTGAGAGTAGCATAATCACTGCAGAGAGTGGGGTTGGCCCCAACTCTCCAACCTCAGAACCACCTTGACAGTACAATAGGTGGTGATAGTGAGAGTAGCATACTCACTACAGAGAGTGGGGTTGGCCCCAACTCTCCAACCTCAGAACCACCATGACAGTACAATAGGTGGTGATAGTGAGAGTAGCACACTCACTGCAGAGAGTGGGGTTGGCCCCAACTCTCCAACCTAAGACCCACCTTGCCAGTGCAGTAGGTGGTGATAGTGCGAATAGCACACTAACTGCAGAGAATGTGGTTGGCCCCAACTCTCCAACCTCAGAACCACCATGACAGTGTAATAGGTTGTGATAGTAAGAGTAGCACACTCACTGCAGAGAGTGGGGTTGGCCCCAACTCTCCAACCTCAGACCCACCTTGCCAATGCAGTAGGTGATGATAGTGAGAGTAGCACACTCAATGCAGAGAGTGGGGTTGGCCCCAACTCTCCAACCGCAGAACCATCTTGCCAGTACAATAGGTGATGATAGTGAGAGTAACACACTCACTGCAGAGAATGGGGTTGGTCCCAACTCTCCAACCTCAGAACCACTTTGCCGGTGTAGTAGGTGGTGATAGTGCGAATAGCACACTAACTGCAGAGAGTGGGGTTGGCCCCAACTCTCCAAGCTCAGACCCACCTTGCCAGTGCAGTAGGTGGATGATAGTGCGAATAGCACACTAGCTGCAGAGAATGGGGTTGGCCCCCACTCTCCAACCTCAGAACCACCTTGCCAGTGCAGTAGGTGATGATAGTGAGAGTAGCACAATAACTGCAGAGAGTGGGTTTGGCCCCAACTCTCCAACC
Organism: Escarpia spicata; assembly: GCA_963995525.1. NCBI lineage: Eukaryota > Metazoa > Annelida > Polychaeta > Sabellida > Siboglinidae > Escarpia > Escarpia spicata. The sequence continues at coordinate 23,758,926 of OZ023210.1, forward strand.
TCAGAACCACCTTGCCAGTGCAGTAGGTGGTGATAATGAGAGTAGCACACTCACTGCAGAGAATGGGGTTGGTCCCAACTCTCCAACCTCAGAACCACCTTGCCGGTGTAGTAGGTGGTGATAGTGCGAATAGCACACTAAATGCAGAGAATGGGGTTGGCCCCAACTCTCCAAACTGAGAACCACCTTTGCCAGTAAAATTAGTGGTGATAGTGAGAGTAGCACACTCACTGCAGAGAGTGGGGTTGGCCCCAACTCTCCAACCTCAGAACCACCTTGACAGTACAGTAGGTGGTGATAGTGAGAGTAGCATACTCACTGCAGAGAGTGGGGTTGGCCCCAACTCTCCAAACTCAGAACCACCTTACCAGTAAAATAGGTGGTGATAGTGAGAGTAGCACACTCACTGCAGAGAGTGGAGTTGGCCCCAACTCTCCAACCTCAGAACCACCTTGACAGTACAATAGGTGGTGAGAGTGAGAGTAGCATACTCACTGCAGAGAGTGGGGTTGGCCCCAACTCTCCAACCTCAGAACCACCATGACAGTACAATAGGTGGTGATAGTGAGAGTAGCACACTCACTGCAGAGAGTGGGGTTGGCCCCAACTCTCCAACCTCAGACCCACCTTGCCAGTGCACTAGGTGGTGATAGTGCGAATAGCACACTAACTGCAGAGAATGGGGTTGGCCCCAACTCTCCAACCTGAGAACCACCTTGACAGTGTAATAAGTTGTGATAGTAAGAGTAGCACACTCACTGCAGAGAGTGGGGTTGGCCCCAACTCTCCAACCTCAGACCCACCTTGCCAATGCAGTAGGTGATGATAGTGAGAGTAGAACACTCAATGCAGAGAGTGGGGTTGGCCCCAACTCTCCAACCGCAGAACCATCTTGCCAGTACAATAGGTGATGATAGTGAGAGTAACACACTCACTGCAGAGAGTGGGGTTAGCCCCAACTCTCCAAGCTCAGACCCACCTTGCCAGTGCAGTAGGTTGTGATAGTGCGAATAGTACACTAGCTGCAGAGAATGGGGTTGGCCCCCACTCTCCAACCTCAGAACCACCTTGCCAGTGCAGTAGGTGATGATAGTGAGAGTAGCACAATAACTGCAGAGAGTGGGTTTGGCCCCAACTCTCCAACCTCAGAACCACCTTGCCAGTGCAGTAGGTGGTGATAATGAGAGTAGCACACTCACTGCAGAGAATGGGGTTGGTCCCAACTCTCCAACCTCAGAACCACCTTGCCGGTGTAGTAGGTGGTGATAGTGCGAATAGCACACTAACTGCAGAGTGATGGGGTTGGCCCCAACTCTCCAACCTCAGACCCACCTTACCAGTGCAGTAGGTGGTGATAGTGCGAATAGCACACTAGCTGCAGAGAATGGGGTTGGCCCCCACTCTCCAACCTCAGAACCACCTTGCCAGTGCAGTAGGTGGTGATAGTGAGAGTAGCACACTCACTGCAGAGAGTGGGGTTGGCCCCAACTCTCCAACCTCAGAACTACCTTGCCAGTGCAGTAGGTGGTGATAGTGAGAGTAGCACACTCATTGCAGAGAGTGGGGTTGGCCCCAACTCTCCAACCTCAGAACCAACTTGCCGGTGTAGTAGGTGTTGATAGTGCGAATAGCACACTAACTGCAGAGAATGGGGTTGGCCCCCACTCTCCAACCTCAGAACCACCTTGCCAGTGCAGTAGGTGGTGATAGTGAGAGTAGCACACTCACTGCAGAGAGTGGGGTTGGCCCCAACTCTCCAACCTCTGACCCACTTTGCCAGTGCAGTAGGTGGTGATAGTGCGAATAGCACACTAACTGCAGAGAATGGGGATGGCCCCAACTCTCCAACCTCAGAACCACCTTGACAGTGTAATAGGTTGTGATAGTAAGAGTAACACACTCGCTGCAGAGAATTGGGTTGGCCCCAACTCTCCAACCTCAGAACCACTTTTACAGTACAATAGGTGGTGATAGTGAGAGTAGCACACTCACTGCAGAGAGTGTGGTTGGCCCCAACTCTCCAACCTCAGACCCACCTTGCCAATGCAGTAGGTGATGATAGTGAGAGTAGCACACTCAATGCAGAGAGTGGGGTTGGCCCCAACTCTCCAACCTCAGAACCACCTTGCCGGTGTAGTAGGTGGTGATAGTGTGAATAGCACACTAACTGCAGAGAATGGGGTTGGCCCCAACTCTCTAAACTGAGAACCACCTTGCCAGTAAAATAGGTGGTGATAGTGAGAGTAGCACACTCACTGCAGAGAGTGGGGTTGGCCCCAACTCTCCAACCTCAGAACCACCTTGACAGTACAGTAGGTGGTGATAGTGAGAGTAGCATACTCACTGCAGAGAGTGGGGTTGGCCCCAACTCTCCAAACTCAGAACCACCTTACCAGTAAAATAGGTGGTGATAGTGAGAGTAACACACTCACTGCAGAGAGTGGAGTTGGCCCCAACTCTCCAACCTCAGAACCACCTTGACAGTACAATAGGTGGTGAGAGTGAGAGTAGCATAATCACTGCAGAGAGTGGGGTTGGCCCCAACTCTCCAACCTCAGAACCACCTTGACAGTACAATAGGTGGTGATAGTGAGAGTAGCATACTCACTGCAGAGAGTGGGGTTGGCCCCAACTCTCCAACCTCAGAACCACCATGACAGTACAATAGGTGGTGATAGTGAGAGTAGCACACTCACTGCAGAGAGTGGGGTTGGCCCCAACTCTCCAACCTCAGACCCACCTTGCCAGTGCAGTAGGTGGTGATAGTGCGAATAGCACACTAACTGCAGAGAATGTGGTTGGCCCCAACTCTCCAACCTCAGAACCACCTTGACAGTGTAATAGGTTGTGATAGTAAGAGTAGCACACTCACTGCAGAGAGTGGGGTTGGCCCCAACTCTCCAACCTCAGACCCACCTTGCCAATGCAGTAGGTGATGATAGTGAGAGTAGCACACTCAATGCAGAGAGTGGGGTTGGCCCCAACTCTCCAAGCTCAGACCCACCTTGCCAGTTCAGTAGGTGGTGATAGTGCGAATAGCACACTAGCTGCAGAGAATGGGGTTGGCCCCCACTCTCCAACCTCAGAACCACCTTGCCAGTGCAGTAGGTGATGATAGTGAGAGTAGCACAATAACTGCAGAGAGTGGGTTTGGCCCCAACTCTCCAACCTCTGAACCACCTTGCCAGTGCAGTAGGTGGTGATAATGAGAGTAGCACACTCACTGCAGAGAATGGGGTTGGTCCCAACTCTCCAACCTCAGAACCACCTTGCAGGTGTAGTAGGTGGTGATAGTGCGAATAGCACACTAACTGCAGAGAGTGGGGTTGGCCCCAACTCTCCAACCTCAGAACCACCTTGCCAGTGCAGTAGGTGGTGATAGTGAGAGTAGCATAATCACTGCAGAGAGTGGGGTTGGCCCCAACTCTCCAACCTCAGAACCACCTTGACAGTACAATAGGTGGTGATAGTGAGAGTAGCACACTCACTGCAGAGAGTGGGGTTGGCCCCAACTCTCCAACCTCAGACCCACCTTGCCAATGCAGTAGGTGATGATAGTGAGAGTTGCACACTCAATGCAGAGAGTGGGGTTGGCCCCAACTCTCCAACCGCAGAACCATCTTGCCAGTACAATAGGTGATGATAGTGAGAGTAACACACTCACTGCAGAGAGTGGGGTTGGCCCCAACTCTCCAACCTCAGAACCACCTTGACAGTACAGTAGGTGGTGATAGTGAGAGTAGCACACTCACTGCAGAGAATGGGGTTGGTCCCAACTCTCCAACCTCAGAACCACTTTGCCGGTGTAGTAGGTGGTGATAGTGCGAATAGCACACTAACTGCAGAGAGTGGGGTTGGCCCCAACTCTCCAAGCTCAGACCCACCTTGCCAGTTCAGTAGGTGGTGATAGTGCGAATAGCACACTAGCTGCAGAGAATGGGGTTGGCCTCCACTCTCCAACCTCAGAACCACCTTGCCAGTGCAGTAGGTGATGATAGTGAGAGTAGCACAATAACTGCAGAGAGTGGGTTTGGCCCCAACTCTCCAACCTCTGAACCACCTTGCCAGTGCAGTAGGTGGTGATAATGAGAGTAGCACACTCACTGCAGAGAATGGGGTTGGTCCCAACTCTCCAACCTCAGAACCACCTTGCAGGTGTAGTAGGTGGTGATAGTGCGAATAGCACACTAACTGCAGAGAGTGGGGTTGGCCCCAACTCTCCAACCTCAGAACCACCTTGCCAGTGCAGTAGGTGGTGATAGTGAGAGTAGCATAATCACTGCAGAGAGTGGGGTTGGCCCCAACTCTCCAACCTCAGAACCACCTTGACAGTACAATAGGTGGTGATAGTGAGAGTAGCACACTCACTGCAGAGAGTGGGGTTGGCCCCAACTCTCCAACCTCAGACCCACCTTGCCAGTGCAGTAGGTGGTGATAGTGCGAATAGCACACTAACTGCAGAGAATGGGGTTGGCCCCAACTTTCCAACCTCAGAACCACCTTGACAGTGTAATAGGTGGTGATAGTAAGAGTAACACACTCGCTGCAGAGAATTGGGTTGGCCCCCACTCTCCAACCTCAGAACCACCTTGCCAGTGCAGTAGGTGGTGATAGTGAGAGTAGCACACTCACTGCAGAGAGTGGGGTTGGCCCCAACTCTCCAACCTCAGAACTACCTTGCCAGTGCAGTAGGTGGTGATAGTGAGAGTAGCACACTCATTGCAGAGAGTGGGGTTGGCCCCAACTCTCCAACCTCAGAACCAACTTGCCGGTGTAGTAGGTGTTGATAGTGCGAATAGCACACTAACTGCAGAGAATGGGGTTGGCCCCCACTCTCCAACCTCAGAACCACCTTGCCAGTGCAGTAGGTGGTGATAGTGAGAGTAGCACACTCACTGCAGAGAGTGGGGTTGGCCCCAACTCTCCAACCTCAGACCCACCTTGCCAGTGCAGTAGGTGGTGATAGTGCGAATAGCACACTAACTGCAGAGAATGGGGATGGCCCCAACTCTCCAACCTCAGAACCACCTTGACAGTGTAATAGGTTGTGATAGTAAGAGTAACACACTCGCTGCAGAGAATTGGGTTGGCCCCAACTCTCCAACCTCAGAACCACCTTGACAGTACAATAGGTGGTGATAGTGAGAGTAGCATACTCACTGCAGAGAGTGGGATTGGCCCCAACTCTCCAACCTCAGAACCACCATGACAGTACAATAGGTGGTGATAGTAAGAGTAGCACACTCACTGCAGAGAGTGGGGTTGGCCCCAACTCTCCAACCTCAGACCCACCTTGCCAGTGCAGTAGGTGGTGATAATGCGAATAGCACACTAACTGCAGAGAATGTGGTTGGCCCCAACTCTCCAACCTCAGAACCACCTTGACAGTGTAATAGGTTGTGATAGTAAGAGTAGCACACTCACTGCAGAGAGTGGGGTTGGCCCCAACTCTCCAACCTCAGACCCACCTTGCCAATGCAGTAGGTGATGATAGTGAGAGTAGCACACTCAATGCAGAGAGTGGGGTTGGCCCCAACTCTCCAACCGCAGAACCATCTTGCCAGTACAATAGGTGATGATAGTGAGAGTAACACACTCACTGCAGAGAGTGGGGTTGGCCCCAACTCTCCAACCTCAGAACCACCTTGACAGTACAGTAGGTGGTGATAGTGAGAGTAGCACACTCACTGCAGAGAATGGGGTTGGTCCCAACTCTCCAACCTCAGAACCACTTTGCCGGTGTAGTAGGTGGTGATAGTGCGAATAGCACACTAACTGCAGAGAGTGGGGTTGGCCCCAACTCTCCAAGCTCAGACCCACCTTGCCAGTTCAGTAGGTGGTGATAGTGCGAATAGCACACTAGCTGCAGAGAATGGGGTTGGCCCCCACTCTCCAACCTCAGAACCACCTTGCCAGTGCAGTAGGTGATGATAGTGAGAGTAGCACAATAACTGCAGAGAGTGGGTTTGGCCCCAACTCTCCAACCTCTGAACCACCTTGCCAGTGCAGTAGGTTGTGATAATGAGAGTAGCACACTCACTGCAGAGAATGGGGTTGGTCCCAACTCTCCAACCTCAGAACCACCTTGCAGGTGTAGTAGGTGGTGATAGTGCGAATAGCACACTAACTGCAGAGAGTGGGGTTGGCCCCAACTCTCCAACCTCAGAACCACCTTGCCAGTGCAGTAGGTGGTGATAGTGAGAGAAGCATAATCACTGCAGAGGGTGGGGTTGGCCCCAACTCTCCAACCTCAGAACCACCTTGACAGTACAATAGGTGGTGATAGTGAGAGTAGCACACTCACTGCAGAGAGTGGGGTTGGCCCCAACTCTCCAACCTCAGACCCACCTTGCCAGTGCAGTAGGTGGTGATAGTGCGAATAGCACACTAACTGCAGAGAATGGGGTTGGCCCCAACTTTCCAACCTCAGAACCACCTTGACAGTGTAATAGGTGGTGATAGTAAGAGTAACACACTCGCTGCAGAGAATTGGGTTGGCCCCCACTCTCCAACCTCAGAACCACCTTGCCAGTGCAGTAGGTGGTGATAGTGAGTGTAGCACACTCATTGCAGAGAATTGGGTTGGCCCCCACTCTCCAACCTCAGAACCACCTTGCCAGTGCAGTAGGTGGTGATAGTGAGAGTAGCACACTCATTGCAGAGAGTGGGGTTGGCCCCAACTCTCCAACCTCAGAACCAACTTGCCGGTGTAGTAGGTGTTGATAGTGCGAATAGCACACTAACTGCAGAGAATGGGGTTGGCCCCCACTCTCCAACCTCAGAACCACCTTGCCAGTGCAGTAGGTGGTGATAGTGAGAGTAGCACACTCACTGCAGAGAGTGGCGTTGGCCCCAACTCTCCAACCTCAGACCCACCTTGCCAGTGCAGTAGGTGGTGATAGTGCGAATAGCACACTAACTGCAGAGAATGGGGATGGCCCCAACTCTCCAACCTCAGAACCACCTTGACAGTGTAATAGGTTGTGATAGTAAGAGTAACACACTCGCTGCAGAGAATTGGGTTGGCCCCAACTCTCCAACCTCAGAACCACTTTTACAGTACAATAGGTGGTGATAGTGAGAGTAGCATACTCACTGCAGAGAGTGGGGTTGGCCCCAACTCTCCAACCTCAGAACCACCATGACAGTACAATAGGTGGTGATAGTGAGAGTAGCACACTCACTGCAGAGAGTGGGGTTGGCCCCAACTCTCCAACCTCAGACCCACCTTGCCAGTGCAGTAGGTGGTGATAGTGCGAATAGCACACTAACTGCAGAGAATGTGGTTGGCCCCAACTCTCCAACCTCAGAACCACCTTGACAGTGTAATAGGTTGTGATAGTAAGAGTAGCACACTCACTGCAGAGAGTGGGGTTGGCCCCAACTCTCCAACCTCAGACCCACCTTGCCAATGCAGTAGGTGATGATAGTGAGAGTAGCACACTCAATGCAGAGAGTGGGGTTGGCCCCAACTCTCCAACCGCAGAACCATCTTGCCAGTACAATAGGTGATGATAGTGAGAGTAACACACTCACTGCAGAGAGTGGGGTTAGCCCCAACTCTCCAACCTCAGAACCACCTTGACAGTACAGTAGGTGGTGATAGTGAGAGTAGCACACTCACTGCAGAGAATGGGGTTGGTCCCAACTCTCCAACCTCAGAACCACTTTGCCGGTGTAGTAGGTGGTGATAGTGCGAATAGCACACTAACTGCAGAGAGTGGGGTTGGCCCCAACTCTCCAAGCTCAGACCCTCCTTGCCAGTTCAGTAGGTGGTGATAGTGCGAATAGCACACTAGCTGCAGAGAATGGGGTTGGCCCCCACTCTCCAACCTCAGAACCACCTTGCCAGTGCAGTAGTTGATGATAGTGAGAGTAGCACAATAACTGCAGAGAGTGGGTTTGGCCCCAACTCTCCAACCTCTGAACCACCTTGCCAGTGCAGTAGGTGGTGATAATGAGAGTAGCACACTCACTGCAGAGAATGGGGTTGGTCCCAACTCTCCAACCTCAGAACCACCTTGCAGGTGTAGTAGGTGGTGATAGTGCGAATAGCGCACTAACTGCAGAGAGTGGGGTTGGCCCCAACTCTCCAACCTCAGAACATCCTTGCCAGTGCAGTAGGTGGTGATAGTGAGAGTAGCATAATCACTGCAGAGAGTGGGTTTGGCCCCAACTCTCCAACCTCAGAACCACCTTGACAGTACAATAGGTGGTGATAGTGAGAGTAGCACACTCACTGCAGAGAGTGGGGTTGGCCCCAACTCTCCAACCTCAGACCCACCTTGCCAGTGCAGTAGGTGGTGATAGTGCGAATAGCACACTAACTGCAGAGAATGGGGTTGGCCCCAACTTTCCAACCTCAGAACCACCTTGACAGTGTAATAGGTGGTGATAGTAAGAGTAACACACTCGCTGCAGAGAATTGGGTTGGCCCCAACTCTCCAACCTCAGAACCACTTTGACAGTACAATAGGTGGTGATAGTGAGAGTAGCACACTCACTGCAGAGAGTGGGGTTGGCCCCAACTCTCCAACCTCAGAACCACTTTTACAGTACAATAGGTGGTGATAGTGAGAGTAGCACACTCACTGCAGAGAGTGGGTTTGGCCCCAACTCTCCAACCTCAGACCCACCTTGCCAATGCAGTAGGTGATGATAGTGAGAGTAGCACACTCAATGCAGAGAGTGGGGTTGGCCCCAACTCTCCAACCTAATAACCACCTTGCCGGTGTAGTAGGTGGTGATAGTGCGAATAGCACACTAACTGCAGAGAATGGGGTTGGCCCCAACTCTCCAAACTGAGAACCACCTTGCCAGTAAAATAGGTAGTGATAGTGAGAGTAGCACACTCACTGCAGAGAGTGGGGTTGGCCCCAACTCTCCAACCTCAGACCCACCTTGCCAGTGCAGTAGGTGGTGATAGTGCGAATAGCACACTAACTGCAGAGAATGGGGATGGCCCCAACTCTCCAACCTCAGAACCACCTTGACAGTGTAATAGGTTGTGATAGTAAGAGTAACACACTCGCTGCAGAGAATTGGGTTGGCCCCAACTCTCCAACCTCAGAACCACTTTTACAGTACAATAGGTGGTGATAGTGAGAGTAGCACACTCACTGCAGAGGGTGGGGTTGGCCCCAACTATCCAACCTCAGACCCACCTTGCCAATGCAGTAGGTGATGATAGTGAGAGTAGCACACTCAATGCAGAGAGTGGGGTTGGCCCCAACTCTCCAACCTCAGAACCACTTTGACAGTACAATAGGTGGTGATAGTGAGAGTAGCACACTCACTGCAGAGAGTGGGGTTGGCCCCAACTCTCCAACCTCAGAACCACTTTTACAGTACAATAGGTGGTGATAGTGAGAGTAGCACACTCACTGCAGAGAGTGGGTTTGGCCCCAACTCTCCAACCTCAGACCCACCTTGCCAATGCAGTAGGTGATGATAGTGAGAGTAGCACACTCAATGCAGAGAGTGGGGTTGGCCCCAACTCTCCAACCTCAGAACCACCTTGCCGGTGTAGTAGGTGGTGATAGTGCGAATAGCACACTAACTGCAGAGAATGGGGTTGGCCCCAACTCTCCAAACTGAGAACCACCTTGCCAGTAAAATAGGTAGTGATAGTGAGAGTAGCACACTCACTGCAGAGAGTGGGGTTGGCCCCAACTCTCCAACCTCAGACCCACCTTGCCAGTGCAGTAGGTGGTGATAGTGCGAATAGCACACTAACTGCAGAGAATGGGGATGGCCCCAACTCTCCAACCTCAGAACCACCTTGACAGTGTAATAGGTTGTGATAGGAAGAGTAACACACTCGCTGCAGAGAATTGGGTTGGCCCCAACTCTCCAACCTCAGAACCACTTTTACAGTACAATAGGTGGTGATAGTGAGAGTAGCACACTCACTGCAGAGAGTGGGGTTGGCCCCAACTCTCCAACCTCAGACCCACCTTGCCAATGCAGTAGGTGATGATAGTGAGAGTAGCACACTCAATGCAGAGAGTGGGGTTGGCCCCAACTCTCCAACCTCAGAACCACCTTGCCGGTGTAGTAGGTGTTGATAGTGTGAATAGCACACTAACTGCAGAGAATGGGGTTGGCCCCAACTCTCCAAACTGAGAACCACCTTGCCAGTAAAATAGGTGGTGATAGTGAGAGTAGCACACTCACTGCAGAGAGTGGGGTTGGCCCCAACTCTCCAACCTCAGAACCACCTTGACAGTACAGTAGGTGGTGATAGTGAGAGTAGCATACTCACTGCAGAGAGTGGGGTTGGCCCCAACTCTCCAAACTCAGAACCACCTTACCAGTAAAATAGGTGGTGATAGTGAGAGTAGCACACTCACTGCAGAGAGTGGAGTTGGCCCCAACTCTCCAACCTCAGAACCACCTTGACAGTACAATAGGTGGTGAGAGTGAGAGTAGCATAATCACTGCAGAGAGTGGGGTTGGCCCCAACTCTCCAACCTCAGAACCACCTTGACAGTACAATAGGTGGTGATAGTGAGAGTAGCATACTCACTTCAGAGAGTGGGGTTGGCCCCAACTCTCCAACCTCAGAACCACCATGACAGTACAATAGGTGGTGATAGTGAGAGTAGCACACTCACTGCAGAGAGTGGGGTTGGCCCCAACTCTCCAACCTAAGACCCACCTTGCCAGTGCAGTAGGTGGTGATAGTGCGAATAGCACACTAACTGCAGAGAATGTGGTTGGCCCCAACTCTCCAACCGCAGAACCACCATGACAGTGTAATAGGTTGTGATAGTAAGAGTAGCACACTCACTGCAGAGAGTGGGGTTGGCCCCAACTCTCCAACCTCAGACCCACCTTGCCAATGCAGTAGGTGATGATAGTGAGAGTAGCACACTCAATGCAGAGAGTGGGGTTGGCCCCAACTCTCCAACCGCAGAACCATCTTGCCAGTACAATAGGTGATGATAGTGAGAGTAACACACTCACTGCAGAGAGTGGGGTTGGCCCCAACTCTCCAACCTCAGAACCACCTTGACAGTACAGTAGGTGGTGATAGTGAGAGTAGCACACTCACTGCAGAGAATGGGGTTGGTCCCAACTCTCCAACCTCAGAACCACTTTGCCGGTGTAGTAGGTGGTGATAGTGCGAATAGCACACTAACTGCAGAGAGTGGGGTTGGCCCCAACTCTCCAAGCTCAGACCCACCTTGCCAGTTCAGTAGGTGGTGATAGTGCGAATAGCACACTAGCTGCAGAGAATGGGGTTGGCCCTCACTCTCCAACCTCAGAACCACCTTGCCAGTGCAGTAGGTGATGATAGTGAGAGTAGCACAATAACTGCAGAGAGTGGGTTTGGCCCCAACTCTCCAACCTCTGAACCACCTTGCCAGTGCAGTAGGTGGTGATAATGAGAGTAGCACACTCACTGCAGAGAATGGGGTTGGTCCCAACTCTCCAACCTCAGAACCACCTTGCAGGTGTAGTAGGTGGTGACAGTGCGAATAGCACACTAACTGCAGAGAGTAGGGTTGGCCCCAACTCTCCAACCTCAGAACCACCTTGCCAGTGCAGTAGGTGGTGATAGTGAGAGTAGCATAATCACTGCAGAGAGTGGGGTTGGCCCCAACTCTCCAACCTCAAAACCACCTTGACAGTACAATAGGTGGTGATAGTGAGAGTAGCACACTCACTGCAGAGAGTGGGGTTGGCCCCAACTCTCCAACCTCAGACCCACCTTGCCAGTGCAGTAGGTGGTGATAGTGCGAATAGCACACTAACTGCAGAGAATGGGGTTGGCCCCAACTTTCCAACCTCAGAACCACCTTGACAGTGTAATAGGTGGTGATAGTAAGAGTAACACACTCGCTGCAGAGAATTGGGTTGGCCCCAACTCTCCAACCTCAGAACCACTTTGACAGTACAATAGGTGGTGATAGTGAGAGTAGCACACTCACTGCAGAGAGTGGGGTTGGCCCCAACTCTCCAACCTCAGAACCACCTTGCCAGTGCAGTAGGTGGTGATAGTGAGAGTAGCACACTCACTGCAGAGAGTGGGGTTGGCCCCAACTCTCCAACCTCAGAACTACCTACCCAGTGCAGTAGGTGGTGATAGCGCGAATAGCACACTAACTGCAGAGAATGGGGTTGGCCCCAACTCTCCAACCTCAGAACCACTTTTACAGTACAATAGGTGGTGATAGTGAGAGTAGCACACTCACTGCAGAGAGTGGGTTTGGCCCCAACTCTCCAACCTCAGACCCACCTTGCCAATGCAGTAGGTGATGATAGTGAGAGTAGCACACTCAATGCAGAGAGTGGGGTTGGCCCCAACTCTCCAACCTCAGAACCACCTTGCCGGTGTAGTAGGTGGTGATAGTGCGAATAGCACACTAACTGCAGAGAATGGGGTTGGCCCCAACTCTCCAAACTGAGAACCACCTTGCCAGTAAAATAGGTAGTGATAGTGAGAGTAGCACACTCACTGCAGAGAGTGGGGTTGGCCCCAACTCTCCAACCTCAGAACCACCTTGACAGTACAGTAGGTGGTGATAGTGAGAGTAGCATACTCACTGCAGAGAGTGGGGTTGGCCCCAACTCTCCAAACTCAGAACCACCTTACCAGTAAAATAGGTGGTGATAGTGAGAGTAGCACACTCACTGCAGAGTGTGGAGTTGGCCCCAACTCTCCAACCTCAGAACCACCTTGACAGTACAATAGGTGGTGAGAGTGAGAGTAGCATAATCACTGCAGAGAGTGGGGTTGGCCCCAACTCTCCAACCTCAGAACCACCTTGACAGTACAATAGGTGGTGCTAGTGAGAGTAGCATACTCACTGCAGAGAGTGGGGTTGGCCCCAACTCTCCAACCTCAGACCCACCTTGCCAATGCAGTAGGTGATGAGAGTGAGAGTAGCACACTCAATGCAGAGAGTGGGGTTGGCCCCAACTCTCCAACCTCAGAACCACCTTGCCGGTGTAGTAGGTGGTGATAGTGCGAATAGCACACTAACTGCAGATAATGGGGTTGGCCCCAACTCTCCAAACTGAGAACCACCTTGCCAGTAAAATAGGTGGTGATAGTGAGAGTAGCACACTAACTGCAGAGAGTGGGGTTGGCTCCAACTCTCCAACCTCAGAACCACCTTGACAGTACAGTAGGTGGTGATAGTGAGAGTAGCATACTCACTGCAGAGAGTGGGGTTGGCCCCAAATCTCCAAACTCAGAACCACCTTACCAGTAAAATAGGTGGTGATAGTGAGAGTAGCACACTCACTGCAGAGAGTGGAGTTGGCCCCAACTCTCCAACCTCAGAACCACCTTGACAGTACAATAGGTGGTGAGAGTGAGAGTAGCATACTCACTGCAGAGAGTGGGGTTGGCCCCAACTCTCCAACCTCAGAACCACCTTGACAGTACATTAGGTGGTGATAGTGAGAGTAGCACACTCACTGCAGAGAATGGGGTTGGCCCCAACTCTCCAACCTCAGACACACCTTGCCAGTGCAGTAGGTGGTGATAGTGCGAATAGCACACTAACTGCAGAGAATGGGGTTGGCCCCAACTCTCCAACCTCAGAACCACCTTGACAGTGTAATAGATGGTGATAGTAAGAGTAACACACTCGCTGCAGATAATTGGGTTGGCCCCAACTCTCCAACCTCAGAACCATTTTGACAGTACAATAGGTGGTGATAGTGAGAATAGCACACTCACTGCAGAGAGTGGGGTTGGCCCCAACTCTCCAACCTCAGACCCACCTTGCCAATGCAGTAGGTGATGATAGTGAGAGTAGCACACTCAATGCAGAGAGTGGGGTTGGCCCCAACTCTCCAACCGCAGAACCATCTTGCCAGTACAATAGGTGGTGATTGTGAGAGTAACACACTCACTGCAGAGAGTGGGGTTGGCCCCAACTCTCCAACCTCAGAACCACCTTGACAGTACAGTAGGTGGTGATAGTGAGAGTAGCACACTCACTGCAAAGAATGGGGTTGGTCCCAACTCTCCAACCTCAGAACCACCTTGCCGGTGTAGTAGGTGGTGATAGTGCGAATAGCACAATAACTGCAGAGAGTGGGGTTGGCCCCAACTCTCCAAGCTCAGACCCACCTTGCCAGTGCAGTAGGTGGTGATAGTGCGAGTAGCACACTAGCTGCAGAGAATGGGGTTGGCCCCCACTCTCCAACCTCAGAACCACCTTGCCTGTGCAGTAGGTGATGATAGTGAGAGTAGCACAATAACTGCAGAGAGTGGGTTTGGCCCCAACTCTCCAACCTCAGAACCACCTTGCCAGTGCAGTAGGTGGTGATAATGAGAGTAGCACACTCACTGCAGAGAATGGGGTTGGTCCCAACTCTCCAACCTCAGAACCACCTTGCCGGTGTAGTAGGTGGTGATAGTGCGAATAGCACACTAACTGCAGAGAGTGGCGTTGGCCCCAACTCTCCAACCTCAGAACCACCTTGACAGTACATTAGGTGGTGATAGTGAGAGTAGCACACTCACTGCAGAGAATGGGGTTGGCCCCAACTCTCCAACCTCAGACACACCTTGCCAGTGAAGTAGGTGGTGATAGTGCGAATAGCACACTAACTGCAGAGAATGGGGTTGGCCCCAACTCTCCAACCTCAGAACCACCTTGACAGTGTAATAGATGGTGATAGTAAGAGTAACACACTCGCTGCAGAGAATTGGGTTGGCCCCAACTCTCCAACCTCAGAACCATTTTGACAGTACAATAGGTGGTGATAGTGAGAATAGCACACTCACTGCAGAGAGTGGGGTTGGCCCCAACTCTCCAACCTCAGACCCACCTTGTCAATGCAGTAGGTGATGATAGTGAGAGTAGCACACTCAATGCAGAGAGTGGGGTTGGCCCCAACTCTCCAACCGCAGAACCATCTTGCCAGTACAATAGGTGGTGATTGTGAGAGTAACACACTCACTGCAGAGAGTGGGGTTGGCCCCAACTCTCCAACCTCAGAACCACCTTGACAGTACAGTAGGTGGTGATAGTGAGAGTAGCACACTCACTGCAAAGATTGGGGTTGGTCCCAACTCTCCAACCTCAGAACCACCTTGCCGGTGTAGTAGGTGGTGATAGTGCGAATAGCACAATAACTGCAGAGAGTGGGGTTGGCCCCAACTCTCCAAGCTCAGACCCACCTTGCCAGTGCAGTAGGTGGTGATAGTGCGAGTAGCACACTAGCTGCAGAGAATGGGGTTGGCCCCCACTCTCCAACCTCAGAACCACCTTGCCAGTGCAGTAGGTGATGATAGTGAGAGTAGCACAATAACTGCAGAGAGTGGGTTTGGCCCCAACTCTCCAACCTCAGAACCACCTTGCCAGTGAAGTAGGTGGTGATAATGAGAGTAGCACACTCATTGCAGAGAATGGGGTTGGTCCCAACTCTCCAACCTCAGAACCACCTTGCCGGTGTAGTAGGTGGTGATAGTGCGAATAGCACACTAACTGCAGAGAGTGGGGTTGGCCCCAACTCTCCAACCTCAGAACCACCTTGACAGTACAGTAGGTGGTGATAGTGAGAGTAGCACACTCACTGCAAAGAATGGAGTTGGTCCCAACTCTCCAACCTCAGAACCACCTTGCCGGTGTAGTAGGTGGTGATAGTGCGAATAGCACAATAACTGCAGAGAGTGGGGTTGGCCCCAACTCTCCAAGCTCAGACCCACCTTGCCAGTGCAGTAGGTGGTGATAGTACGAGTAGCACACTAGCTGCAGAGAATGGGGTTGGTCCCCACTCTCCAACCTCAGAACCACCTTGCCAGTGCAGTAGGTGATGATAGTGAGAGTAGCACAATAACTGCAGAGAGTGGGTTTGGCCCCAACTCTCCAACCTCAGAACCACCTTGCCAGTGCAGTAGGTGGTGATAATGAGAGTAGCACACTCACTGCAGAGAATGGGGTTGGTCCCAACTCTCCAACCTCAGAACCACCTTGCCGGTGTAGTAGGTGGTGATAGTGCGAATAGCACACTAACTGCAGAGAGTGGGGTTGGCCCCAACTCTCCAACCTCAGACCCACCTTGCCAGTGCAGTAGGTGGTGATAGTGAGAATAGCACACTAGCTGCAGAGAATTGGGTTGGCCCCCACTATCCAACCTCAGAACCACCTTGCCAGTGCAGTAGGTGGTGATAGTGAGAGTAGCACACTCACTGCAGAGAGTGGGGTTGGCCACAACTCTCCAACCTCAGAACCAAATTGCCTGTGTAGTAGATGTTGATAGTGCGAATAGCACACTAACTGCAGAGAATGGGGTTGGCCCCAACTCTCCAACCTCAGAACCACCTTGCCAGTGCAGTAGGTGGTGATAGTGCGAGTAGCACACTCACTGCAGAGAGTGGGGTTGGCCCCAACTCTCCAACCTCAGAACCACCTTGCCGGTGTAGTAGGTGGTGATAGTAAGAGTAACACACTCGCTGCAGAGAATTGGGTTGGCCCCAACTCTCCAACCTCAGAACCATTTTGACAGTACAATAGGTGGTGATAGTGAGAATAGCACACTCACTGCAGAGAGTGGGGTTGGCCCCAACTCTCCAACCTCAGACCCACCTTGCCAATGCAGTAGGTGATGATAGTGAGAGTAGCACACTCAATGCAGAGAGTGGGGTTGGCCCCAACTCTCCAACCGCAGAACCATCTTGCCAGTACAATAGGTGGTGATTGTGAGAGTAACACACTCACTGCAGAGAGTGGGGTTGGCCCCAACTCTCCAACCTCAGAACCACCTTGACAGTACAGTAGGTGGTGATAGTGAGAGTAGCACACTCACTGCAAAGAATGGGGTTGGTCCCAACTCTCCAACCTCAGAACCACCTTGCCGGTGTAGTAGGTGGTGATAGTGCGAATAGCACAATAACTGCAGAGAGTGGGGTTGGCCCCAACTCTCCAAGCTCAGACCCACCTTGCCAGTGCAGTAGGTGGTGATAGTGCGAGTAGCACACTAGCTGCAGAGAATGGGGTTGGCCCCCACTCTCCAACCTCAGAACCACCTTGCCTGTGCAGTAGGTGATGATAGTGAGAGTAGCACAATAACTGCAGAGAGTGGGTTTGGCCCCAACTCTCCAACCTCAGAACCACCTTGCCAGTGCAGTAGGTGGTGATAATGAGAGTAGCACACTCACTGCAGAGAATGGGGTTGGTCCCAACTCTCCAACCTCAGAACCACCTTGCCGGTGTAGTAGGTGGTGATAGTGCGAATAGCACACTAACTGCAGAGAGTGGCGTTGGCCCCAACTCTCCAACCTCAGAACCACCTTGACAGTACATTAGGTGGTGATAGTGAGAGTAGCACACTCACTGCAGAGAATGGGGTTGGCCCCAACTCTCCAACCTCAGACACACCTTGCCAGTGAAGTAGGTGGTGATAGTGCGAATAGCACACTAACTGCAGAGAATGGGGTTGGCCCCAACTCTCCAACCTCAGAACCACCTTGACAGTGTAATAGATGGTGATAGTAAGAGTAACACACTCGCTGCAGAGAATTGGGTTGGCCCCAACTCTCCAACCTCAGAACCATTTTGACAGTACAATAGGTGGTGATAGTGAGAATAGCACACTCACTGCAGAGAGTGGGGTTGGCCCCAACTCTCCAACCTCAGACCCACCTTGTCAATGCAGTAGGTGATGATAATGAGAGTAGCACACTCACTGCAGAGAATGGGGTTGGTCCCAACTCTCCAACCTCAGAACCACCTTGCCGGTGTAGTAGGTGGTGATAGTGCGAATAGCACAATAACTGCAGAGAGTGGGGTTGGCCCCAACTCTCCAACCTCAGAACCACCTTGCCAGTGCAGTAGGTGGTGATAGTGAGAGTAGCACACTCACTGCAGAGAGTGGGGTTGGCCCCAACTCTCCAACCTCAGAACTACCTTGCCAGTGCAGTAGGTGGTGATAGTGCGAATAGCACACTAACTGCAGAGAATGGGGTTGGCCCCAACTCTCCAACCTCAGAACCACTTTTACAGTACAATAGGTGGTGATAGTGAGAGTAGCACACTCACTGCAGAGAGTGGGTTTGGCCCCAACTCTCCAACCTCAGACCCACCTTGCCAATGCAGTAGGTGATGATAGTGAGAGTAGCACACTCAATGCAGAGAGTGGGGTTGGCCCCAACTCTCCAACCTCAGAACCACCTTGCCGGTGTAGTAGGTGGTGATAGTGCGAATAGCACACTAACTGCAGAGAATGGGGTTGGCCCCAACTCTCCAAACTGAGAACCACCTTGCCAGTAAAATAGGTGGTGATAGTGAGAGTAGCACACTCACTGCAGAGAGTGGGGTTGGCCCCAACTCTCCAACCTCAGAACCACCTTGACAGTACAGTAGGTGGTGATAGTGAGAGTAGCATACTCACTGCAGAGAGTGGGGTTGGCCCCAACTCTCCAAACTCAGAACCACCTTACCAGTAAAATAGGTGGTGATAGTGAGAGTAGCACACTCACTGCAGAGAGTGGAGTTGGCCCCAACTCTCCAACCTCAGAACCACCTTGACAGTACAATAGGTGGTGAGAGTGAGAGTAGCATAATCACTGCAGAGAGTGGGGTTGGCCCCATCTCTCCAACCTCAGAACCACCTTGACAGTACAATAGGTGGTGATAGTGAGAGTAGCATACTCACTGCAGAGAGTGGGGTTGGCCCCAACTCTCCAACCTCAGAACCACCATGACAGTACAATAGGTGGTGATAGTGAGAGTAGCACACTCACTGCAGAGAGTGGGGTTGGCCCCAACTCTCCAACCTCAGAACTACCTTGCCAGTGCAGTAGGTGGTGATAGTGCGAATAGCACACTAACTGCAGAGAATGGGGTTGGCCCCAACTCTCCAACCTCAGAACCACTTTTACAGTACAATAGGTGGTGATAGTGAGAGTAGCACACTCACTGCAGAGAGTGGGTTTGGCCCCAACTCTCCAACCTCAGACCCACCTTGCCAATGCAGTAGGTGATGATAGTGAGAGTAGCACACTCAATGCAGAGAGTGGGGTTGGCCCCAACTCTCCAACCTCAGAACCACCTTGCCGGTGTAGTAGGTGGTGATAGTGCGAATAGCACACTAACTGCAGAGAATGGGGTTGGCCCCAACTCTCCAAACTGAGAACCACCTTGCCAGTAAAATAGGTGGTGATAGTGAGAGTAGCACACTCACTGCAGAGAGTGGGGTTGGCCCCAACTCTCCAACCTCAGAACCACCTTGACAGTACAGTAGGTGGTGATAGTGAGAGTAGCATACTCACTGCAGAGAGTGGGGTTGGCCCCAACTCTCCAAACTCAGAACCACCTTACCAGTAAAATAGGTGGTGATAGTGAGAGTAGCACACTCACTGCAGAGAGTGGAGTTGGCCCCAACTCTCCAACCTCAGAACCACCTTGACAGTACAATAGGTGGTGAGAGTGAGAGTAGCATAATCACTGCAGAGAGTGGGGTTGGCCCCATCTCTCCAACCTCAGAACCACCTTGACAGTACAATAGGTGGTGATAGTGAGAGTAGCATACTCACTGCAGAGAGTGGGGTTGGCCACAACTCTCCAACCTCAGAACCACCATGACAGTACAATAGGTGGTGATAGTGAGAGTAGCACACTCACTGCAGAGAGTGGGGTTGGTCCCAACTCTCCAACCTCAGAACCACCTTGCCGGTGTAGTAGGTGGTGATAGTGCGAATAGCACACTAACTGCAGAGAGTGGGGTTGGCCCCAACTCTCCAACCTCAGACCCACCTTGCCAGTGCAGTAGGTGGTGATAGTGCGAATAGCACACTAGCTGCAGAGAATTGGGTTGGCCCCCACTCTCCAACCTCAGAACCACCTTGCCAGTGCAGTAGGTGGTGATAGTGAGAGTAGCACACTCAATGCAGAGAGTGGGGTTGGCCCCAACTCTCCAACCTCAGAACCACCTTGCCGGTGTAGTAGGTGGTGATAGTGCGAATAGCACACTAACTGCAGATAATGGGGTTGGCCCCAACTCTCCAAACTGAGAACCACCTTGCCAGTAAAATAGGTGGTGATAGTGAGAGTAGCACACTAACTGCAGAGAGTGGGGTTGGCCCCAACTCTCCAACCTCAGAACCACCTTGCCGGTGTAGTAGGTGGTGATAGTGCGAATAGCACAATAACTGCAGAGAGTGGGGTTGGCCCCAACTCTCCAAGCTCAGACCCACCTTGCCAGTGCAGTAGGTGGTGATAGTGCGAATAGCACACTAGCTGCCGAGAATGGGGTTGGCCCCCACTCTCCAACCTCAGAACCACCTTGCCAGTGCAGTAGGTGATGATAGTGAGAGTAGCACAATAACTGCAGAGAGTGGGTTTGGCCCCAACTCTGCAACCTCAGAACCACCTTGCCAGTGCAGTAGGTGGTGATAATGAGAGTAGCACACTCACTGCAGAGAATGGGGTTGGTCCCAACTCTCCAACCTCAGAACCACCTTGCCGGTGTAGTAGGTGGTGATAGTGCGAATAGCACACTAACTGCAGAGAGTGGGGTTGGCCCCAACTCTCCAACCTCAGACCCACCTTGCCAGTGCAGTAGGTGGTGATAGTGCGAATAGCACACTAGCTGCAGAGAATTGGGTTGGCCCCCACTCTCCAACCTCAGAACCACCTTGCCAGTGCAGTAGGTGGTGATAGTGACAGTAGCACACTCAATGCAGAGAGTGGGGTTGGCCCCAACTCTCCAACCTCAGAACCACCTTGCCGGTGTAGTAGGTGGTGATAGTGCGAATAGCACACTAACTGCAGATAATGGGGTTGGCCCCAACTCTCCAAACTGAGAACCACCTTGCCAGTAAAATAGGTGGTGATAGTGAGAGTAACACACTCGCTGCAGAGAATTGGGTTGGCCCCAACTCTCCAACCTCAGAACCACTTTTACAGTACAATAGGTGGTGATAGTGAGAGTAGCACACTCACTGCAGAGAGTGGGTTTGGCCCCAACTCTCCAACCTCAGACCCACCTTGCCAATGCAGTAGGTGATGATAGTGAGAGTAGCACACTCAATGCAGAGAGTGGGGTTGGCCCCAACTCTCCAACCTCAGAACCACCTTGCCGGTGTAGTAGGTGGTGATAGTGCGAATAGCACACTAACTGCAGAGAATGGGGTTGGCCCCAACTCTCCAAACTGAGAACCACCTTGCCAGTAAAATAGGTGGTGATAGTGAGAGTAGCACACTCACTGCAGAGAGTGGGGTTGGCCCCAACTCTCCAACCTCAGAACCACCTTGACAGTACAGTAGGTGGTGATAGTGAGAATAGCATACTCACTGCAGAGAGTGGGGTTGGCCCCAACTCTCCAACCTCAGAACCACCTTGACAGTACAATAGGTGGTGAGAGTGAGAGTAGCATAATCACTGCAGAGAGTGGGGTTGGCCCCAACTCTCCAACCTCAGAACCACCTTGACAGTACAATAGGTGGTGATAGTGAGAGTAGCATACTCACTGCAGAGAGTGGGGTTGGCCCCAACTCTCCAACCTCAGAACCACCATGACAGTACAATAGGTGGTGATAGTGAGAGTAGCACACTCACTGCAGAGAGTGGGGTTGGTCCCAACTCTCCAACCTCAGAACCACCTTGCCGGTGTAGTAGGTGGTGATAGTGCGAATAGCACACTAACTGCAGAGAGTGGGGTTGGCCCCAACTCTCCAACCTCAGACCCACCTTGCCAGTGCAGTAGGTGGTGATAGTGGGAATAGCACACTAGCTGCAGAGAATTGGGTTGCCCCCACTCTCCAAACTCAGAACCACCATGCCAGTGCAGTAGGTGGTGATAGTGAGAGTAGCACACTCAATGCAGAGAGTGGGGTTGGCCCCAACTCTCCAACCTCAGAACCTCCTTGCCGGTGTAGTAGGTGGTGATAGTGCGAATAGCACACTAACTGCAGATAATGGGGTTGGCCCCAACTCTCCAAACTGAGAACCACCTTGCCAGTAAAATAGGTGGTGATAGTGAGAGTAGCACACTAACTGCAGAGAGTGGGGTTGGCCCCAACTCTCCAACCTCAGAACCACCTTGACAGTACAGTAGGTGGTGATAGTGAGAGTAGCATACTCACTGCAGAGAATGGGGTTGGCCCCAACTCTCCAAACTCAGAACCACCTTACCAGTAAAATAGGTGGTGATAGTGAGAGTAGCACACTCACTGCAGAGAGTGGAGTTGGCCCCAACTCTCCAACCTCAGAACCACCTTGACAGTACAATAGGTGGTGAGAGTGAGAGTAGCATACTCACTGCAGAGAGTGGGGTTGGCCCCAACTCTCCAACCTCAGAACCACCTTGACAGTACATTAGGTGGTGATAGTGAGAGTAGCACTCTCACTGCAGAGAGTGGGGTTGGCCCCAACTCTCCAACCTCAGACCCACCTTGCCAGTGCAGTAGGTGGTGATAGTGCGAATAGCACATTAACTGCAGAGAATGGGGTTGGCCCCAACTCTCCAACCTCAGAACCACCTTGACAGTGTAATAGGTGGTGATAGTAAGAGTAACACACTCGCTGCAGAGAATTGGGTTGGCCCCAACTCTCCAACCTCAGAACCATTTTGACAGTACAATAGGTGGTGATAGTGAGAATAGCACACTCACTGCAGAGAGTGGGGTTGGCCCCAACTCTCCAACCTCAGACCCACCTTGCCAATGCAGTAGGTGATGATAGTGAGAGTAGCACACTCAATGCAGAGAGTGGGGTTGGCCCTAACTCTCCAACCGCAGAACCATCTTGCCAGTACAATAGGTGGTGATTGTGAGAGTAACACACTCACTGCAGAGAGTGGGGTTGGCCCCAACTCTCCAACCTCAGAACCACCTTGACAGTACAGTAGGTGGTGATAGTGAGAGTAGCACACTCACTGCAGAGAATGGGGTTGGTCCCAACTCTCCAACCTCAGAACCACTTTGCCGGTGTAGTAGGTGGTGATAGTGCGAATAGCACAATAACTGCAGAGAGTGGGGTTGGCCCCAACTCTCCAAGCTCAGACCCACCTTGCCAGTGCAGTAGGTGGTGATAGTGCGAATAGCACACTAGCTGCAGAGAATGGGGTTGGCCCCCACTCTCCAACCTCAGAACCACCTTGCCAGTGCAGTAGGTGATGATAGTGAGAGTAGCACAATAACTGCAGAGAGTGGGTTTGGCCCCAACTCTCCAACCTCAGAACCACCTTGCCAGTGCAGTAGGTGGTGATAATGAGAGTAGCACACTCACTGCAGAGAATGGGGTTGGTCCCAACTCTCCAACCTCAGAACCACCTTGCCGGTGTAGTAGGTGGTGATAGTGCGAATAGCACACTAACTGCAGAGAGTGGGGTTGGCCCCAACTCTCCAACCTCAGACCCACCTTGCCAGTGCAGTAGGTGGTGATAGTGCGAAGAGCACACTAGCTGCAGAGAATTGGGTTGGCCCCCACTCTCCAACCTCAGAACCACCTTGCCAGTGCAGTAGGTGGTGATAGTGAGAGTAGCACACTCAATGCAGAGAGTGGGGTTGGCCCCAACTCTCCAACCTCAGAACCACCTTGCCGGTGTAGTAGGTGGTGATAGTGCGAATAGCACACTAAATGCAGATAATGGGGTTGGCCCCAACTCTCCAAACTGAGAACCACCTTGCCAGTAAAATAGGTGGTGATAGTGAGAGTAGCACACTAACTGCAGAGAGTGGGGTTGGCCCCAACTCTCCAACCTCAGAACCACCTTGACAGTACAGTAGGTGGTGATAGTGAGAGTAGCATACTCACTGCAGAGAGTGGGGTTGGCCCCAACTCTCCAAACTCAGAACCACCTTACCAGTAAAATATGTGGTGATAGTGAGAGTAGCACACTCACTGCAGAGAGTGGAGTTGGCCCCAACTCTCCAACCTCAGAACCACCTTGACAGTACAATAGGTGGTGAGAGTGAGAGTAGCATAATCACTGCAGAGAGTGGGGTTGGCCCCAACTCTCCAACCTCAGAACTACCTTGCCAGTGCAGTAGGTGGTGATAGTGCGAATAGCACACTAACTGCAGAGAATGGGGTTGGCCCCAACTCTTCAACCTCAGAACCACCTTGACAGTGTAATAGGTGGTGATAGTAAGAGTAACACACTCGCTGCAGAGAATTGGGTTGGCCCCAACTCTCCAACCTCAGAACCATTTTGACAGTACAATAGGTGGTGATAGTGAGAGTAGCACACTCACTACAGAGAGTGGGGTTGGCCCCAACTCTCCAACCTCAGAACCACCTTGCCAGTGCAGTAGGTGGTGATAGTGAGAGTAGCACACTCACTGCAGAGAGTGGGGTTGGCCCCAACTCTCCAACCTCAGAACTACCTTGCCAGTGCAGTAGGTGGTGATAGTGCGAATAGCACACTAACTGCAGAGAATGGGGTTTGCCCCAACTCTTCAACCTCAGAACCACCTTGACAGTGTAATAGGTGGTGATAGTAAGAGTAACACACTCGCTGCAGAGAATTGGGTTGGCCCCAACTCTCCAACCTCAGAACCACCTTGCCAGTGCAGTAGGTGATGATAGTGAGAGTAGCACAATAACTGCAGAGAGTGGGTTTGGCCCCAACTCTCCAACCTCAGAACCACCTTGCCAGTGCAGTAGGTGGTGATAGTAAGAGTAACACACTCGCTGCAGAGAATTGGGTTGGCCCCAACTCTCCAACCTCAGAACCATTTTGACAGTACAATAGGTGGTGATAGTGAGAGTAGCACACTCACTACAGAGAGTGGGGTTGGCCCCAACTCTCCAACCTCAGACCCACCTTGCCAATGCAGTAGGTGATGATAGTGAGAGTAGCACACTCAATGCAGAGAGTGGGGTTGGCCCCAACTCTCCAACCGCAGAACCATCTTGCCAGTACAATAGGTGGTGATAGTGAGAGTAACACACTCACTGCAGAGAGTGGGGTTGGCCCCAACTCTCCAACCTCAGAACCACCTTGACAGTACAGTAGGTGGTGATAGTGAGAGTAGCACACTCACTGCAGATAATGGGGTTGGTCCCAACTCTCCAACCTCAGAACCACCTTGCCGGTGTAGTAGGTGGTGATAGTGCGAATAGCACAATAACTGCAGAGAATGGGGTTGGCCCCAACTCTCCAAGCTCAGACCCACCTTGCCAGTGCAGTAGGTGGTGATAGTGCGAATAGCAAACTAGCTGCAGAGAATGGGGTTGGCCCCCACTCTCCAACCCCATAACCACCTTGCCAGTGCAGTAGGTGATGATAGTGACTGTAGCACAATAACTGCAGAGAGTGGGTTTGGCCCCAACTCTCCAACCTCAGAACTACCTTGCCAGTGCAGTAGGTGGTGATAGTGCGAATAGCACACTAACTGCAGAGAATGGGGTTGGCCCCAACTCTTCAACCTCAGAACCACCTTGACAGTGTAATAGGTGGTGATAGTAAGAGTAACACACTCGCTGCAGAGAATTGGGTTGGCCCAACTCTCCAACCTCAGAACCATTTTGACAGTACAATAGGTGGTGATAGTGAGAGTAGCACACTCATTACAGAGAGTGGGGTTGGCCCCAACTCTCCAACCTCAGACCCACCTTACCAATGCAGTAGGTGATGATAGTGAGAGTAGCACACTCAATGCAGGGAATGGGGTTGGCCCCAACTCTCCAACCGCAGAACCATCTTGCCAGTACAATAGGTGGTGATAGTGAGAGTAACACACTCACTGCAGAGAGTGGGGTTGGCCCCAACTCTCCAACCTCAGAACCACCTTGACAGTACAGTAGGTGGTGATAGTGTGAGTAGCACACTCACTGCAGAGAATGGGGTTGGTCCCAACTCTCCAACCTCAGAACCACCTTGCCGGTGTAGTAGGTGGTGATAGTGCGAATAGCACACTAACTACAGAGAGTGGGGTTGGCCCCAACTCTCCAACCTCAGAACCACCTTGCCAGTGCAGTAGGTGGTGATAGTGAGAGTAGCACACTCACTGCAGAGAGTGGGGTTGGCCCCAACTCTCCAACCTCAGAACTACCTTGCCAGTGCAGTAGGTGGTGATAGTGCGAATAGCACACTAACTGCAGAGAATGGGGTTTGCCCCAACTCTTCAACCTCAGAACCACCTTGACAGTGTAATAGGTAGTGATAGTAAGAGTAACACACTCGCTGCAGAGAATTGGGTTGGCCCCAACTCTCCAACCTCAGAACCACCTTGCCAGTGCAGTAGGTGATGATAGTGAGAGTAGCACAATAACTGCAGAGAGTGGGTTTGGCCCCAACTCTCCAACCTCAGAACCACCTTGCCAGTGCAGTAGGTGGTGATAGTAAGAGTAACACACTCGCTGCAGAGAATTGGGTTGGCCCCAACTCTCCAACCTCAGAACCATTTTGACAGTACAATAGGTGGTGATAGTGAGAGTAGCACACTCACTACAGAGAGTGGGGTTGGCCCCAACTCTCCAACCTCAGACCCACCTTGCCAATGCAGTAGGTGATGATAGTGAGAGTAGCACACTCAATGCAGAGAGTGGGGTTGGCCCCAAATCTCCAACCGCAGAACCATCTTGCCAGTACAATAGGTGGTGATAGTGAGAGTAACACACTCACTGCAGAGAGTGGGGTTGGCCCCAAATCTCCAACCTCAGAACCACCTTGACAGTACAGTAGGTGGTGATAGTGAGAGTAGCACACTCACTGCAGAGAATGGGGTTGGTCCCAACTCTCCAACCTCAGAAACACCTTGCCGGTGTAGTAGGTGGTGATAGTGCGAATAGCACAATAACTGCAGAGAATGGGGTTGGCTTCAACTCTCCAAGCTCAGACCCACCTTGCCAGTGCAGTAGGTGGTGATAGTGCGAATAGCAAACTAGCTGCAGAGAATGGGGTTGGCCCCCACTCTCCAACCCCAGAACCACCTTGCCAGTGCAGTAGGTGATGATAGTGAGAGTAGCACAATAACTGCAGAGAGTGGGTTTGGCCCCAACTCTCCAACCTCAGAACTACCTTGCCAGTGCAGTAGGTGGTGATAGTGCGAATAGCACACTAACTGCAGAGAATGGGGTTGGCCCCAACTCTTCAACCTCAGAACCACCTTGACAGTGTAATAGGTGGTGATAGTAAGAGTAACACACTCGCTGCAGAGAATTGGGTTGGCCCAACTCTCCAACCTCAGAACCATTTTGACAGTACAATAGGTGGTGATAGTGAGAGTAGCACACTCATTACAGAGAGTGGGGTTCGCCCCAACTCTCCAACCTCAGACCCACCTTACCAATGCAGTAGGTGATGATAGTGAGAGTAGCACACTCAATGCAGGGAGTGGGGTTGGCCCCAACTCTCCAACCGCAGAACCATCTTGCCAGTACAATAGGTGGTGATAGTGAGAGTAACACACTCACTGCAGAGAGTGGGGTTGGCCCCAACTCTCCAACCTCAGAACCACCTTGACAGTACAGTAGGTGGTGATAGTGTGAGTAGCACACTCACTGCAGAGAATGGGGTTGGTCCCAACTCTCCAACCTCAGAACCACCTTGCCGGTGAAGTAGGTGGTGATAGTGCGAATAGCACACTAACTGCAGAGAGTGGGGTTGGCCCCAACTCTCCAACCTCAGACCCACCTTGAGAGTGCAGTAGGTGGTGATAGTGCGAATAGCACACTAGCTGCAGAGAATGGGGTTGGCCCCCACTCTCCAACCTCAGAACCACCTTGCCAGGGCAGTAGGTGGTGATAGTGAGAGTAGCACACTCACTGCAGAGAGTGGGGTTGGCCCCAACTCTCCAACCTCAGAACCAACTTGCTGGTGTAGTAGGTGTTGATAGTGCGAATAGCACACTAACTGCAGAGAATGGGGTTGGCCCCAACTCTCCAAACTGACAACCACCTTGCCAGTAAAATAGGTGGTGTTAGTGAGAATAACACACTCACTGCAGAGTGTGGGGTTGGCCCCAACTCTCCAACCTCAGAACCACCTTGACAGTACAGTAGGTGGTGATAGTGAGAGTAGCATACTCACTGCAGAGAGTGGGGTTGGCCCGAACTCTCCAAACTCAGAACCACCTTACCAGTAAAATAGGTGGTGATAGTGAGAGTAGCACACTCACTGCAGAGAGTGGAGTTGGCCCCAACTCTCCAACCCTCGAACAACCTTGACAGTACAATAGGTGGTGAGAGTGAGAGTAGCATACTCACTGCAGAGAGTGGTGTTGGCCCCAACTCTCCAACCTCAGAACCACCTTGACAGTACAATAGGTGGTGATAGTGAGAGTAGCACACTCACTGCAGAGAGTGGGGTTGGCCCCAACTCTCCAACCTCAGACCCACCTTGCCAGTGCAGTAGGTGGTGATAGTGCGAATAGCACACTAACTGCAGAGAATGGGGTTGGCCCCAACTCTCCAACCTCAGAACCACTTTGACAGTGTAATAGGTGGTGATAGTAAGAGTAACACACTCGCTGCAGAGAATTGGGTTGGCCCCAACTCTCCAACCTCAGAACCACTTTGACAGTACAATAGGTGGTGATAGTGAGAGTAGCACACTCATTGCAGAGAGTGGGGTTGGCCCCAAATCTCCAACCTCAGACCCACCTTGCCAATGCAGTAGGTGATGATAGTGAGAGTAGCACACTCAATGCAGAGAGTGGGGTTGGCCCCAACTCTCCAACCGCAGAACCATCTTGCCAGTACAATAGGTGGTGATAGTGAGAGTAACACACTCAATGCAGAGAGTGGGGTGGCCCCAACTCTCCAACCTCAGAACCACCTTGACAGTACAGTAGGTGGTGATAGTGAGAGTAGCACACTCACTGCAGAGAATGGGGTTGGTCCCAACTCTCCAACCTCTGAACCACCTTGCCGGTGTAGTAGGTGGTGATATTGCGAATAGCACACTAACTGCAGAGAGTGGGGTTGGCCCCAACTCTCCAACCTCAGACCCACCTTGCCAGTGCAGTAGGTGGTGATAGTGCGAATAGCACACTAACTGCAGAGAATGTGGTTGGCCCCAACTCTCCAACCTCAGAACCACCTTGACAGTGAAATAGGTTGTGATAGTAAGAGTAGCACACTCACTGCAGAGAGTGGGGTTGGCCCCAACTCTCCAACCTCAGACCCACCTTGCCAATGCATTAGGTGATGATAGTGAGAGTAGCATACTCAATGCAGAGAGTGGGGTTGGCCCCAACTCTCCAACCGCAGAACCATCTTGCCAGTACAATAGGTGATGATAGTGAGAGTAACACACTCACTGCAGAGAGTGGGGTTGGCCCCAACTCTCCAACCTCAGAACCACCTTGACAGTACAGTAGGTGGTGATAGTGAGAGTAGCACACTCACTGCAGAGAATGGGGTTGGTCCCAACTCTCCAACCTCAGAACCACTTTGCCGGTGTAGTAGGTGGTGATAGTGCGAATAGCACACTAACTGCAGAGAGTGGGGTTGGCCCCAACTCTCCAAGCTCAGACCCACCTTGCCAGTGCAGTAGGTGGTGATAGTGCGAATAGCACACTAGCTGCAGAGAATGGGGTTGGCCCCCACTCTCCAACCTCAGAACCACCTTGCCAGTGCAGTAGGTGATGATAGTGAGAGTAGCACAATAACTGCAGAGAGTGGGTTTGGCCCCAACTCTCCAACCTCAGAACCACCTTGCCAGTGCAGTAGGTGGTGATAATGAGAGTAGCACACTCACTGCAGAGAATGGGTTTGGTCCCAACTCTCCAACCTCAGAACCACCTTGCCGGTGTAGTAGGTGGTGATAGTGCGAATAGCACACTAACTGCAGAGAGTGGGGTTGGCCCCAACTCTCCAACCTCAGAACCACCTTGCCAGTGCAGTAGGTGGTGATAGTGAGAGTAGCATAATCACTGCAGAGAGTGGGGTTGGCCCCAACTCTCCAACCTCAGAACCTCCTTGACAGTACAATAGGTGGTGATAGTGAGAGTAGCACACTCACTGCAGAGAGTGGGGTTGGCCCCAACTCTCCAACCTCAGACCCACCTTGCCAGTGCAGTAGGTGGTGATAGTGCGAATAACACACTAACTGCAGAGAATGGGGTTGGCCCCAACTTTCCAACCTCAGAACCACCTTGACAGTGTAATAGGTGGTGATAGTAAGAGTAACACACTCGCTGCAGAGAATTGGGTTGGCCCCAACTCTCCAACCTCAGAACCACTTTGACAGTACAATAGGCGGTGATAGTGAGAGTAGCACACTCACTGCAGAGAGTGGGGTTGGCCCCAACTCTCCAACCTCAGAACCACCTTGCCAGTGCAGTAGGTGGTGATAGTGAGAGTAGCACACTCACTGCAGAGAGTGGGGTTGGCCCCAACTCTCCAACCTCAGAACTACCTTGCCAGTGCAGTAGGTGGTGATAGTGCGAATAGCACACTAACTGCAGAGAATGGGGTTGGCCCCAACTCTCCAACCTCAGAACCACTTTTACAGTACAATAGGTGGTGATAGTGAGAGTAGCACACTCACTGCAGAGAGTGGGGTTGGCCCCAACTCTCCAACCTCAGACCCACCTTGCCAATGCAGTAGGTGATGATAGTGAGAGTAGCACACTCAATGCAGAGAGTGGGGTTGGCCCCAACTCTCCAACCTCAGAACCACCTTGCCGGTGTAGTAGGTGGTGATAGTGCGAATAGCACACTAACTGCAGAGAGTGGGGTTGGCCCCAACTCTCCAACCTCAGAACCACCTTGCCAGTGCAGTAGGTGGTGATAGTGAGAGTAGCATAATCACTGCAGAGAGTGGGGTTGGCCCCAACTCTCCAACCTCAGAACCTCCTTGACAGTACAATAGGTGGTGATAGTGAGAGTAGCACACTCACTGCAGAGAGTGGGGTTGGCCCCAACTCTCCAACCTCAGACCCACCTTGCCAGTGCAGTAGGTGGTGATAGTGCGAATAGCACACTAACTGCAGAGAATGGGGTTGGCCCCAACTTTCCAACCTCAGAACCACCTTGACAGTGTAATAGGTGGTGACAGTAAGAGTAACACACTCGCTGCAGAGAATTGGGTTGGCCCCAACTCTCCAACCTCAGAACCACTTTGACAGTACAATAGGCGGTGATAGTGAGAGTAGCACACTCACTGCAGAGAGTGGGGTTGGCCCCAACTCTCCAACCTCAGAACCACCTTGCCAGTGCAGTAGGTGGTGATAGTGAGAGTAGCACACTCACTGCAGAGAGTGGGGTTGGCCCCATCTCTCCAACCTCAGAACTACCTTGACAGTGCAGTAGGTGGTGATAGTGCGAATAGCACACTAACTGCAGAGAATGGGGTTGGCCCCAACTCTCCAACCTCAGAACCACTTTTACAGTACAATAGGTGGTGATAGTGAGAGTAGCACACTCACTGCAGAGAGTGGGGTTGGCCCCAACTCTCCAACCTCAGACCCACCTTGCCAATGCAGTAGGTGATGTTAGTGAGAGTAGCACACTCAATGCAGAGAGTGGGGTTGGCCCCAACTCTCCAACCTCAGAACCACCTTGCCGGTGTAGTAGGTGGTGATAGTGCGAATAGCACACTAACTGCAGAGAATGGGGTTGGCCCCAACTCTCCAAACTGAGAACCACCTTGCCAGTAAAATAGGTGGTGATAGTGAGAGTAGCACACTCACTGCAGAGAGAGGGGTTGGCCCCAACTCTCCAACTCAGAACCACCTTGACAGTACAGTAGGTGGTGATAGTGAGAGTAGCATACTCACTGCAGAGAGTTGGGTTGGCCCCAACTCTCCAAACTCAGAACCACCTTACCAGTAAAATAGGTGGTGATAGTGAGAGTAGCACACTCACTGCAGAGAGTGGAGTTGGCCCCAACTCTCCAACCTCAGAACCACCTTGACAGTACAATAGGTGGTGAGAGTGAGAGTAGCATAATCACTGCAGAGAGTGGGGTTGGCCCCAACTCTCCAACCTCAGAACTACCTTGCCAGTGCAGTAGGTGGTGATAGTGCGAATAGCACACTAACTGCAGAGAATGGGGTTGGCCCCAACTCTTCAACCTCAGAACCACCTTGACAGTGTAATAGGTGGTGATAGTAAGAGTAACACACTCGCTGCAGAGAATTGGGTTGGCCCCAACTCTCCAACCTCAGAACCATTTTGACAGTACAATAGGTGGTGATAGTGAGAGTAGCACACTCACTACAGAGAGTGGGGTTGGCCCCAACTCTCCAACCTCAGAACCACCTTGCCAGTGCAGTAGGTGGTGATAGTGAGAGTAGCACACTCACTGCAGAGAGTGGGGTTGGCCCCAACTCTCCAACCTCAGAACTACCTTGCCAGTGCAGTAGGTGGTGATAGTGCGAATAGCACACTAACTGCAGAGAATGGGGTTGGCCCCAACTCTTCAACCTCAGAACCACCTTGAGAGTGTAATAGGTGGTGATAGTAAGAGTAACACACTCTCTGCAGAGAATTGGGTTGGCCCCAACTCTCCAACCTCAGAACCACCTTGACAGTACAGTAGGTGGTGATAGTGAGAGTAGCACACTCACTGCAGAGAATGGGGTTGGTCCCAACTCTCCAACCTCAGAACCACCTTGCCGGTGTAGTAGGTGGTGATAGTGCGAATAGCACAATAACTGCAGAGAGTGGGGTTGGCCCCAACTCTCCAAGCTCAGACCCACCTTGCCAGTGCAGTAGGTGGTGATAGTGCGAACAGCACACTAGCTGCAGAGAATGGGGTTGGCCCCCACTCTCCAACCTCAGAACCACCTTGCCAGTGCAGTAGGTGATGATAGTGAGAGTAGCACAATAACTGCAGAGAGTGGGTTTGGCCCCAACTCTCCAACCTCAGAACCACCTTGCCAGTGCAGTAGGTGGTGATAGTAAGAGTAACACACTCGCTGCAGAGAATTGGGTTGGCCCCAACTCCCAACCTCAGAACCATTTTGACAGTACAATAGGTGGTGATAGTGAGAGTAGCACACTCACTACAGAGAGTGGGGTTGGCCCCAACTCTCCAACCTCAGACCCACCTTGCCAATGCAGTAGGTGATGATAGTGAGAGTAGCACACTCAATGCAGAGAGTGGGGTTGGCCCCAACTCTCCAACCGCAGAACCATCTTGCCAGTACAATAGGTGGTGATAGTGAGAGTAACACACTCACTGCAGAGAGTGGGGTTGGCCCCAACTCTCCAACCTCAGAACCACATTGACAGTACAGTAGGTGGTGATAGTGAGAGTAGCACACTCACTGCAGAGAATGGGGTTGGTCCCAACTCTCCAACCTCAGAACCACCTTGCCGGTGTAGTAGGTGGTGATAGTGCGAATAGCACAATAACTGCAGAGAATGGGGTTGGCCCCAACTCTCCAAGCTCAGACCCACCTTGCCAGTGAAGTAGGTGGTGATAGTGCGAATAGCAAACTAGCTGCAGAGAATGGGGTTGGCCCCCACTCTCCAACCTCAGAACCACCTTGCCAGTGCAGTAGGTGATGATAGTGAGAGTAGCACAATAACTGCAGAGAGTGGGTTTGGCCCCAACTCTCCAACATCAGAACCACATTGCCAGTGCAGTAGGTGGTGATAATGAGAGTAGCACACTCACTGCAGAGAATGGGGTTGGTCCCAACTCTCCAACCTCAGAACCACCTTGCCGGTGTAGTAGGTGGTGATAGTGCGAATAGCACACTAACTGCAGAGAGTGGGGTTGGCCCCAACTCTCCAACCTCAGACCCACCTTGCCAGTGCAGTAGGTGGTGATAGTGCGAATAGCACACTAGCTGCAGAGAATGGGGTTGGCCCCAACTCTTCAACCTCAGAACCACCTTGACAGTGTAATAGGTGGTGATAGTAAGAGTAACACACTCGCTGCAGAGAATTGGGTTGGCCCCAACTCTCCAACCTCAGAACCACCTTGACAGTACAGTAGGTGGTGATAGTGAGAGTAGCACACTCACTGCAGAGAATGGGGTTGGTCCCAACTCTCCAACCTCAGAACCACCTTGCCGGTGTAGTAGGTGGTGATAGTGCGAATAGCACAATAACTGCAGAGAGTGGGGTTGGCCCCAACTCTCCAAGCTCAGACCCACCTTGCCAGTGCAGTAGGTGGTGATAGTGCGAACAGCACACTAGCTGCAGAGCATGGGGTTGGACCCCACTCTCCAACCTCAGAACCACCTTGCCAGTGCAGTAGGTGATGATAGTGAGAGTAGCACAATAACTGCAGAGAGTGGGTTTGGCCCCAAACTCTCCAACCTCAGAACCACCTTGCCAGTGCAGTAGGTGGTGATAGTAAGAGTAACACACTCGCTGCAGAGAATTGGGTTGGCCCCAACTCTCCAACCTCAGAACCATTTTGACAGTACAATAGGTGGTGATAGTGAGAGTAGCACACTCACTACAGAGAGTGGGGTTGGCCCCAACTCTCCAACCTCAGACCCACCTTGCCAATGCAGTAGGTGATGATAGTGAGAGTAGCACACTCAATGCAGAGAGTGGGGTTGGCCCCAACTCTCCAACCGCAGAACCATCTTGCCAGTACAATAGGTGGTGATAGTGAGAGTAACACACTCACTGCAGAGAGTGGGGTTGGCCCCAACTCTCCAACCTCAGAACCACATTGACAGTACAGTAGGTGGTGATAGTGAGAGTAGCACACTCACTGCAGAGAATGGGGTTGGTCCCAACTCTCCAACCTCAGAACCACCTTGCCGGTGTAGTAGGTGGTGATAGTGCGAATAGCACACTAGCTGCAGAGAATGGGGTTGGCCCCCACTCTCCAACCTCAGAACCACCTTGCCAGTGCAGTAGGTGGTGATAGTGAGAGTAGCACACTCACTGCAGAGAGTGGGGTTGGCCCCAACTCTCCAACCTCAGAACCAACTTGCTGGTGTAGTAGGTGTTGATAGTGCGAATAGCACACTGACTGCAGAGAATGGGGTTGGCCCCAACTCTCCAACCTCAGAACCACCTTGCCAGTGCAGTAGGTGGTGATAGTGCGAGTAGCACACTCACTGCAGAGAGTGGGGTTGGCCCCAACTCTCCAACCTCAGAACTACCTTGCCGGTATAGTAGGTGGTGATAGTGCGAATAGCACACTAACTGCAGAGAATGGGGTTGGCCCCAACTCTCCAAACTGAGAACCACCTTGCCAGTAAAATAGGTGGTGATAGTGAGAGTAGCACACTCACTGCAGAGAGTGGGGTTGGCCCCAACTCTCCAACCTCAGAACCACCTTGACAGTACAGTAGGTGGTGATAGTGAGAGTAGCATACTCACTGCAGAGAGTGGGGTTGGCCCCAACTCTCCAAACTCAGAAGCACCTTACCAGTAAAATAGGTGGTGATAGTGAGAGTAGCACACTCACTGCAGAGAGTGGAGTTGGCCCCAACTCTCCAACCTCAGAACCACTTTGACAGTACAATAGGTGGTGAGAGTGAGAGTAGCATAATCACAGCAGAGAGTGGGGTTGGCCCCAACTCTCCAACCTCAGAACCACCTTGACAGTACAATAGGTGGTGATAGTGAGAGTAGCATACTCACTGCAGAGAGTGGGGTTGGCCCCAACTCTCCAACCTCAGAACCACCATGACAGTACAATAGGTGGTGATAGTGAGAGAGTAGCACACTCACTGCAGAGAGTGGGGTTGGCCCCAACTCTCCAACCTCAGACCCACCTTGCCAGTGCAGTAGGTGGTGATAGTGCGAATAGCACACTAACTGCAGAGAATGTGGTTGGCCCCAACTCTCCAACCTCAGAACCACCTTGACAGTGTAATAGGTTGTGATAGTAAGAGTAGCACACTCACTGCAGTGAGTGGGGTTGGCCCCAACTCTCCAACCTCAGACCCACCTTGCCAATGCAGTAGGTGATGATAGTGAGAGTAGCACACTCAATGCAGAGAGTGGGGTTGGCCCCAACTCTCCAACCGCAGAACCATCTTGCCAGTACAATAGGTGATGATAGTGAGAGTAACAAACTCACTGCAGAGAGTGGGGTTGGCCCCAACTCTCCAACCTCAGAACCACCTTGACAGGACAGTAGGTGGTGATAGTGAGAGTAGCACACTCACTGCAGAGAATGGGGTTGGTCCCAACTCTCCAACCTCAGAACCACTTTGCCGGTGTAGTAGGTGGTGATAGTGCGAATAGCATACTAACTGCAGAGAGTGGGGTTGGCCCCAACTCTCCAAGCTCAGACCCACCTTGCCAGTGCAGTAGGTGGTGATAGTGTGAATAGCACACTAGCTGCAGAGAATGGGGTTGGCCCCCACTCTCCAACCTCAGAACCACCTTGCCAGTGCAGTAGGTGATGATAGTGAGAGTAGCACAATAACTGCAGAGAGTGGGTTTGGCCCCAACTCTCCAACCTCAGAACCACCTTGCCAGTGTAGTAGGTGGTGATAATGAGAGTAGCACACTCACTGCAGAGAATGGGGTTGGTCCCAACTCTCCAACCTCAGAACCACCTAGCCGGTGTAGTAGGTGGTGATAGTGCGAATAGCACACTAACTGCAGAGAGTGGGGTTGGCCCCAACTCTCCAACCTCAGAACCACCATGCCAGTGCAGTAGGTGGTGATAGTGAGAGTAGCATAATCACTGCAGAGAGTGGGGTTGGCCCCAACTCTCCAACCTCAGAACCACCTTGACAGTACAATAGGTGGTGATAGTGAGAGTAGCACACTCACTGCAGAGAGTGGGGTTGGCCCCAACTCTCCAACCTCAGACCCACCTTGCCAGTGCAGTAGGTGGTGATAGTGCGAATAGCACACTAACTGCAGAGAATGGGGTTGGCCCCAACTTTCCAACCTCAGAACCACCTTGACAGTGTAATAGGTGGTGATAGTAAGAGTAACACACTCGCTGCAGAGAATTGGGTTGGCCCCAACTCTCCAACCTCAGAACCTCTTTGACAGTACAATAGGTGGTGACAGTGAGAGTAGCACACTCACTGCAGAGAGTGGGGTTGGCCCCAACTCTCCAACCTCAGAACCACCTTGCCAGTGCAGTAGGTGGTGATAGTGAGAGTAGCACACTCACTGCAGAGAGTGGGGTTGGCCCCAACTCTCCAACCTCAGAACTACCTTGCCAGTGCAGTAGGTGGTGATAGTGAGAGTAGCACACTCACTGCAGAGAGTGGGGTTGGCCCCAACTCTCCAACCTCAGAACCAACTTGCCGGTGTAATAGGTGTTGATAGTGCGAATAGCACACTAACTGCAGAGAATGGGGTTGGCCCCCACTCTCCAACCTCAGACCCACCTTGCCAATGGAGTAGGTGATGATAGTGAGAGTAGCACACTCAATGCAGAGAGTGGGGTTGGCCCCAACTCTCCAACCGCAGAACCATCTTGCCAGTACCATAGGTGGTGATAGTGAGAGTAACACACTCACTGCAGAGAGTGGGGTTGGCCCCAACTCTCCAACCTCAGACCCACCTTGCCAGGGCAGTAGGTGGTGATAGTGCGAATAGCACACTAGCTGCAGAGAATGGGGTTGGCCCCCACTCTCCAACCTCAGAACCACCTTGCCAGTGCAGTAGGTGGTGATAGTGAGAGTAGCAAACTCACTGCAGAGAGTGGGGTTGGCCCCAACTCTCCAACCTCAGAACCAACTTGCCGGTGTAGTAGGTGTTGATAGTGCGAATAGCACACTAACTGCAGAGAGTGGGGTTGGCCCCAACTCTCCAACCTCAGACCCACCTTGCCAGTGCAGTAGGTGTTGATAGTGCGAATAGCACACTAGCTGCAGAGAATGGGGTTGGCCCCCACTCTCCAACCTCAGAACCACCTTGCCAGTGCAGTATGTGGTGATAGTGAGAGTAGCACACTCACTGCAGAGAGTGGGGTTGGCCCCAACTCTCCAACCTCAGAACTACCTTGCCAGTGCAGTAGGTGGTGACAGTGAGAGTAGCACACTCAATGCAGAGGGTGGGGTTGGCCCCAACTCTCCAACCTCAGAACCACCTTGCCAGTGCAGTAGGTGGTGATAGTGCGATTAGCACACTCACTGCAGAGAGTGGGGTTGGCCCCAACTCTCCAACCTCAGAACCACCTTGCCGGTGTAGTAGGTGGTGATAGTGCGAATAGCACACTAACTGCAGAGAATGGGGTTGGCCCCAACTCTCCAAACTGAGAACCACCTTGCCAGTAAAATAGGTGGTGATAGTGAGAGTAGCACACTCACTGCAGAGAGTGGGGTTGGCCCCAACTCTCCAACCTCAGAACCACCTTGACAGTACAGTAGGTGGTGATAGTGAGAGTAGCATACTCACTGCAGAGAGTGGGGTTGGCCCCAACTCTCCAAACTCAGAACCACCTTACCAGTAAAATAGGTGGTGATAGTGAGAGTAGCACACTCACTGCAGAGAGAGGAGTTGGCCCCAACTCTCCAACCTCAGAACCACCTTGACAGTACAATAGGTGGTGAGAGTGAGAGTAGCATACTCACTGCAGAGAGTGGGGTTGGCCCCAACTCTCCAACCTCAGACCCACCTTGTCAGTGCAGTAGGTGGTGATAGTGCGAATAGCACACTAACTGCAGAGAATGGGGTTGGCCCCAACTCTCCAACCTCAGAACCACATTGACAGTGTAATAGGTGGTGATAGTAAGAGTAACACACTCGCTGCAGCGAATTGGGTTGGCCCCATCTCTCCAACCTCAGAACCACTTTGACAGAACAATAGGTGGTGATAGTGAGAGTAGCACACTCACTGCAGAGAGTGGGGTTGGCCCCAACTCTCCAACCTCAGACCCACCTTCCCAATGCAGTAGGTGATGATAGTGAGAGTAGCACACTCAATGCAGAGAGTGGGGTTGGCCCCAACTCTCCAACCTCAGTACCACCTTGACAGTACAGTAGGTGGTGATAGTGAGAGTAGCACACTCACTGCAGAGAATGGGGTTGGTCCCAACTCTCCAACCTCAGAACCACCTTGCCGGTGTAGTAGGTGGTGATAGTGCGAATAGCACACTAACTGCAGAGAGTGGGGTTGGCCCCAACTCTCCAAGCTCAGACCCACCTTGCCAGTGCAGTAGGTGGTGATAGTGCGAATAGCACACTAGCTGCAGAGAATGGAGTTGGCCCCCACTCTCCAACCTCAGAACCACCTTGCCAGTGCAGTAGGTGAAGATAGTGAGAGTAGCACAATAACTGCAGAGAGTGGGTTTGGCCCCAACTCTCCAACCTCACAACCACCTTGCCAGTGCAGTAGGTGGTGATAATGAGAGTAGCACACTCACTGCAGAGAATGGGGTTGGTCCCAACTCTCCAACCTCAGAACCACCTTGCCGGTGTAGTAGGTGGTGATAGTGCGAATAGCACACTAACTGCAGTGAGTGGGGTTGGCCCCAACTCTCCAACCTCAGACCCACCTTGCCAGTGCAGTAGGTGGTGATAGTGCGAATAGCACACTAGCTGCAGAGAATGGGGTTGGCCCCCACTCTCCAACCTCAGAACCACCTTGCCAGTGCAGTAGGTGGTGATAGTGAGAGTAGCACACTCACTGCAGAGAGTGGGTTTGGCCCCAACTCTCCAACCTCAGAACTACCTTGCCAGTGCAGTAGGTGGTGATAGTGAGAGTAGCACACTCACTGCAGCGGGTGGGGTTTGCCCCAACTCTCCAACCTCAGAACCAACTTGCCGGTGTAGTAGGTGTTGATAGTGCGAATAGCACACTAACTGCAGAGAATGGGGTTGGCCCCAACTCTCCAACCTCAGAACCACCTTGCCAGTGCAGTAGGTGGTGATAGTGCGAGTAGCACACTCACTGCAGAGAGTGGGGTTGGCCCCAACTCTCCAACCTCAGAACCACCTTGCCGGTGTAGTAGGTGGTGATAGTGCGAATAGCACACTAACTGCAGAGAATGGGGTTGGCCCCAACTCTCCAAACTGAGAACCACCTTGACAGTACAGTAGGTGGTGATAGTGAGAGTAGCATACTCACTGCAGAGAGTGGGGTTGGCCACAACTCTCCAAACTCAGAACCACCTTACCAGTAAAATAGGTGGTGATAGTGAGAGTAGCACACTCACTGCAGAGAGAGGAGTTGGCCCCAACTCTCCAACCTCAGAACCACCTTGACAGTACAATAGGTGGTGAGAGTGAGAGTAGCCTACTCACTGCAGAGAGTGGGGTTGGCCCCAACTCTCAAACCTCAGAACCACCTTGACAGTACAATAGGTGGTGATAGTGAGAGTAGCACACTCACTGCAGAGAGTGGGGTTCGCCCCAACTCTCCAACCTCAGACCCACCTTGCCAGTGCAGTAGGTGGTGATAGTGCGAATAGCACACTAACTGCAGAGAATGGGGTTGGCCCCAACTCTCCAACCTCAGAACCACATTGAAAGTGTAATAGGTGGTGATAGTAAGAGTAACACACTCGCTGCAGCGAATTGGGTTGGCCCCAACTCTCCAACCTCAGAACCACTTTGACAGTACAATAGGTGGTGATAGTGAGAGTAGCACACTCACTGCAGAGAGTGGGGTTGGCCCCAACTCTCCAACCTCAGACCCACCTTCCCAATGCAGTAGGTGATGATAGTGAGAGTAGCACACTCAATGCAGAGAGTGGGGTTGGCCCCAACTCTCCAACCGCAGAACCATCTTGCCAGTACCATAGGTGGTGATAGTGAGAGTAACACACTCACTGCAGAGAGTGGGGTTTGCCCCAACTCTCCAACCTCAGAACCACCTTGACAGTACAGTAGGTGGTGATAGTGAGAGTAGCACACTCACTGCAGAGAATGGGGTTGGTCCCAACTCTCCAACCTCAGAAACACCTTGCCGGTGTAGTAGGTGGTGATAGTGCGAATAGCACACT
Source organism: Escarpia spicata (assembly GCA_963995525.1). Taxonomy (NCBI): domain Eukaryota; kingdom Metazoa; phylum Annelida; class Polychaeta; order Sabellida; family Siboglinidae; genus Escarpia; species Escarpia spicata. Next base: position 23,799,632 of record OZ023210.1, read on the forward strand.
AACTGCAGAGAGTGGGGTTGGCCCCAACTCTCCAAGCTCAGACCCACCTTGCCAGTGCAGTAGGTGGTGATAGTGCGAATAGCACACTAGCTGCAGAGAATGGGGTTGGCCCCCACTCTCCAACCTCAGAACCACCTTGCCAGTGGAGTAGATGAAGATAGTGAGAGTAGCACAATAACTGCAGAGAGTGGGTTTGGCCCCAACTCTCCAACCTCACAACCAACTTGCCAGTGCAGTAGGTGGTGATAATGAGAGTAGCACACTCACTGCAGAGAATGGGGTTGGTCCCAACTCTCCAACCTCAGAACCACCTTGCCGGTGTAGTAGGTGGTGATAGTGCGAATAGCACACTAACTGCAGAGAGTGGGGTTGGCCCCAACTCTCCAACCTCAGACCCACCTTGCCGGTGTAGTAGGTGGTGATAGTGCGAATAGCACACTAACTGCAGTGAGTGGGGTTGGCCCCAACTCTCCAACCTCAGACCCACCTTGCCAGTGCAGTAGGTGGTGATAGTGCGAATAGCACACTAGCTGCAGAGAATGGGGTTGGCCCCCACTCTCCAACCTCAGAACCACCTTGCCAGTGCAGTAGGTGGTGATAGTGAGAGTAGCACACTCACTGCAGAGAGTGGGGTTGGCCCCAACTCTCCAACCTCAGAACTACCTTGCCAGTGCAGTAGGTGGTGATAGTGAGAGTAGCACACTCACTGCAGAGGGTGGGGTTGGCCCCAACTCTCCAACCTCAGAACCAACTTGCCGGTGTAGTAGGTGTTGATAGTGCGAATAGCACACTAACTGCAGAGAATGGGGTTGGCCCCAACTCTCCAACCTCAGAAACACCTTGCCAGTGCAGTAGGTGGTGATAGTGCGAGTAGCACACTCACTGCAGAGAGTGGGGTTGGCCCCAACTCTCCAACCTCAGAACCACCTTGCCGGTGTAGTAGGTGGTGATAGTGCGAATAGCACACTAACTGCAGAGAATGGGGTTGGCCCCAACTCTCCAAATTGAGAACCACCTTGACAGTACAGTAGGTGGTGATAGTGAGAGTAGCATACTCACTGCAGAGAGTGGGGTTGGCCACAACTCTCCAAACTCAGAACCACCTTACCAGTAAAATAGGTGGTGATAGTGAGAGTAGCACACTCACTGCAGAGAGAGGAGTTGGCCCCAACTCTCCAACCTCAGAACCACCTTGACAGTACAATAGGTGGTGAGAGTGAGAGTAGCATACTCACTGCAGAGAGTGGGGTTGGCCCCAACTCTCCAACCTCAGAACCACCTTGACAGTACAATAGGTGGTGATAGTGAGAGTAGCACACTCACTGCAGAGAGTGGGGTTCGCCCCAACTCTCCAACCTCAGACCCACCTTGCCAGTGCAGTAGGTGGTGATAGTGCGAATAGCACACTAACTGCAGAGAATGGGGTTGGCCCCAACTCTCCAACCTCAGAACCACATTGACAGTGTAATAGGTGGTGATAGTAAGAGTAACACACTCGCTGCAGCGAATTGGGTTGGCCCCAACTCTCCAACCTCAGAACCACTTTGACAGTACAATAGGTGGTGATAGTGAGAGTAGCACACTCACTGCAGAGAGTGGGGTTGGCCCCAACTCTCCAACCTCAGACCCACCTTCCCAATGCAGTAGGTGATGATAGTGAGAGTAGCACACTCAATGCAGAGAGTGGGGTTGGCCCCAACTCTCCAACCGCAGAACCATCTTACCAGTACCATAGGTGGTGATAGTGAGAGTAACACACTCACTGCAGAGAGTGGGGTTTGCCCCAACTCTCCAACCTCAGAACCACCTTGACAGTACAGTAGGTGGTGATAGTGAGAGTAGCACACTCACTGCAGAGAATGGGGTTGGTCCCAACTCTCCAACCTCAGAACCACCTTGCCGGTGTAGTAGGTGGTGATAGTGCGAATAGCACACTAACTGCAGAGAGTGGGGTTGGCCCCAACTCTCCAAGCTCAGACCCACCTTGCCAGTGCAGTAGGTGGTGATAGTGCGAATAGCACACTAGCTGCAGAGAATGGGGTTGGCCCCCACTCTCCAACCTCAGAACCACCTTGCCAGTGCAGTAGGTGAAGATAGTGAGAGTAGCACAATAACTGCAGAGAGTGGGTTTGGCCCCAACTCTCCAACCTCACAACCACCTTGCCAGTGCAGTAGGTGGTGATAATGAGAGTAGCACACTCACTGCAGAGAATGGGGTTGGTCCCAACTCTCCAACCTCAGAACCACCTTGCCGGTGTAGTAGGTGGTGATAGTGCGAATAGCACACTAACTGCAGAGAGTGGGGTTGGCCCCAACTCTCCAACCTCAGACCCACCTTGCCGGTGTAGTAGGTGGTGATAGTGCGAATAGCACACTAACTGCAGAGAATGGGGTTGGCCCCCACTCTCCAACCTCAGAACCACCTTGCCAGTGCAGTAGGTGGTGATAGTGAGAGTAGCACACTCACTGCAGAGAGTGGGGTTGGCCCCAACTCTCCAACCTCAGAACTACCTTGCCAGTGCAGTAGGTGGTGATAGTGAGAGTAGCACACTCACTGCAGAGGGTGGGGTTGGCCCCAACTCTCCAACCTCAGAACCAACTTGCCGGTGTAGTAGGTGTTGATAGTGCGAATAGCACACTAACTGCAGAGAATGGGGTTGGCCCCAACTCTCCAACCTCAGAACCACCTTGCCAGTGCAGTAGGTGGTGATAATGCGAGTAGCACACTCACTGCAGAGAGTGGGGTTGGCCCCAACTCTCCAACCTCAGAACCACCTTGCCGGTGTAGTAGGTGATGATAATGCGAATAGCACACTAACTGCAGAGAATGGGGTTGGCCCCAACTCTCCAAACTGAGAACCACCTTGACAGTACAGTAGGTGGTGATAGTGAGAGTAGCATACTCACTGCAGAGAGTGGGGTTGGCCCCAACTCTCCAAACTCAGAACCACCTTACCAGTAAAATAGGTGGTGATAGTGACAGTAGCACACTCACTGCAGAGAGTGGAGTTGGCCCCAACTCTCCAACCTCAGAACCACCTTGACAGTACAATAGGTGGTGAGAGTGAGAGTAGCATACTCACTGCAGAGAGTGGGGTTGGCCCCAACTCTCCAACCTCAGAACCACCTTGACAGTACAATAGGTGGTGATAGTGAGAGTAGCACACTCACTGCAGAGAGTGGGGTTCGCCCCAAATCTCCAACCTCAGACCCACCTTGCCAGTGCAGTAGGTGGTGATAGTGCGAATAGCACACTAACTGCAGAGAATGGGGTTGGCCCCAACTCTCCAACCTCAGAACCACATTGACAGTGTAATAGGTGGTGATAGTAAGAGTAACACACTCACTGCAGCGAATTGGGTTGGCCCCAACTCTCCAACCTCAGAACCACTTTGACAGTACAATAGGTGGTGATAGTGAGAGTAGCACACTCACTGCAGAGAGTGGGGTTGACCCCAACTCTCCAACCTCAGACCCACCTTCCCAATGCAGTAGGTGATGATAGTGAGAGTAGCACACTCAATGCAGAGAGTGGGGTTGGCCCCAACTCTCCAACCGCAGAACCATCTTGCCAGTACCATAGGTGGTGATAGTGAGAGTAACACACTCACTGCAGAGAGTGGGGTTTGCCCCAACTCTCCAACCTCAGAACCACCTTTACAGTACAGTAGGTGGTGATAGTGAGAGTAGCACACTCACTGCAGAGAATGGGGTTGGTCCCAACTCTCCAACCTCAGAACCACCTTGCCGGTGTAGTAGGTGGTGATAGTGCGAATAGCACACTAACTGCAGAGAGTGGGGTTGGCCCCAACTCTCCAAGCTCAGACCCACCTTGCCAGTGCAGTAGGTGGTGATAGTGCGAATAGCACACTAGCTGCAGAGAATGGGGTTGGCCCCCACTCTCCAACCTCAGAACCACCTTGCCAGTGCAGTAGGTGAAGATAGTGAGAGTAGCACAATAACTGCAGAGAGTGGGTTTGGCCCCAACTCTCCAACCTCACAACCACCTTGCCAGTGCAGTAGGTGGTGATAATGAGAGTAGCACACTCACTGCAGAGAATGGGGTTGGTCCCAACTCTCCAACCTCAGAACCACCTTGCCGGTGTATTAGGTGGTGATAGTGCGAATAGCACACTAACTGCAGAGAGTGGGGTTGGCCCCAACTCTCCAACCTCAGACCCACCTTGCCGGTGTAGTAGGTGGTGATAGTGCGAATAGCACACTAACTGCAGAGAATGGGGTTGGCCCCCACTCTCCAACCTCAGAACCACCTTGCCAGTGCAGTAGGTGGTGATAGTGAGAGTAGCACACTCACTGCAGAGAGTGGGGTTGGCCCCAACTCTCCAACCTCAGAACTACCTTGCCAGTGCAGTAGGTGGTGATAGTGAGAGTAGCACACTCACTGCAGAGGGTGGGGTTGGCCCCAACTCTCCAACCTCAGAACCAACTTGCCGGTGTAGTAGGTGTTGATAGTGCGAATAGCACACTAACTGCAGAGAATGGGGTTGGCCCCAACTCTCCAACCTCAGAACCACCTTGCCAGTGCAGTAGGTGGTGATATTGCGAGTAGCACACTCACTGCAGAGAGTGGGGTTGGCCCCAACTCTCCAACATCAGAACCACCTTGCCGGTGTAGTAGGTGGTGATAGTGCGAATAGCACACTAACTGCAGAGAATGGGGTTGGCCCCAACTCTCCAAACTGAGAACCACCTTGACAGTACAGTAGGTGGTGATAGTGAGAGTAGCATACTCACTGCAGAGAGTGGGGTTGGCCCCAACTCTCCAAACTTAGAACCACCTTACCAGTAAAATAGGTGGTGATAGTGACAGTAGCACACTCACTGCAGAGAGTGGAGTTGGCCCCAACTCTCCAACCTCAGAACCACCTTGACAGTACAATAGGTGGTGAGAGTGAGAGTAGCATACTCACTGCAGACAGTGGGGTTGGCCCCCACTCTCCAACCTCAGAACCACCTTGCCAGTGCAGTAGGTGGTGATAGTGAGAGTAGCACACTCACTGCAGAGAGAGGGGTTGGCCCCAACTCTCCAACCTCAGAACTACCTTGCCAGTGCAGTAGGTGGTGATAGTGAGAGTAGCACACTCACTGCAGAGAGTGAGGTTGGCCCCAACTCTACAACCTCAGAACCAACTTGCCGGTGTAGTAGGTGTTGATAGTGCGAATAGCACACTAACTGCAGAGAATGGGGTTGGCCCCAACTCTCCAACCTCAGAACCACCTTGCCAGTGCAGTAGGTGGTGATAGTGCGAGTAACACACTCACTGCAGAGAGTGGGGTTGGCCCCAACTCTCCAACCTCAGAACCACCTTGCCGGTGTAGTAGGTGGTGATAGTGCGAATAGCACACTAACTGCAGAGAATGGGGTTGGCCCCAACTCTCCAAACTGAGAACCACCTTGACAGTACAGTAGGTGGTGATAGTGAGAGTAGCATACTCACTGCAGAGAGTGGGGTTGGCCCCAACTCTCCAAACTCAGAACCACCTTACCAGTAAAATAGGTGGTGATAGTGACAGTAGCACACTCACTGCAGAGAGTGGAGTTGGCCCCAACTCTCCAACCTCAGAACCACCTTGACAGTACAATAGGTGGTGAGAGTGAGAGTAGCATACTCACTGCAGACAGTGGGGTTGGCCCCCACTCTCCAACCTCAGAACCACCTTGCCAGTGCAGTAGGTGGTGATAGTGAGAGTAGCACACTCACTGCAGAGAGAGGGGTTGGCCCCAACTCTCCAACCTCAGAACTACCTTGCCAGTGCAGTAGGTGGTGAGAGTGAGAGTAGCACACTCACTGCAGAGAGTGAGGTTGGCCCCAACTCTACAACCTCAGTACCAACTTGCCGGTGTAGTAGGTGTTGATAGTGCGAATAGCACACTAACTGCAGAGAATGGGGTTGGCCCCAACTCTCCAAACTGAGAACCACCTTGCCGGTAAAATAGGTGGTGATAGTGAGAGTAGCACACTCACTGCAGAGAGTGGGGTTGGCCCCAACTCTCCAACCTCAGAACCACCTTGACAGTACAGTAGGTGGTGATAGTGAGAGTAGCATACTCACTGCAGAGAGTGGGGTTGGCCCCAACTCTCCAACCTCAGAACCACCTTGACAGTACAGTAGGTGGTGATAGTGAGAGTAGCATACTCACTGCAGAGAGAGGGGTTGGCCCCAACTATCCAAACTCAGAACCACCTTACCAGTAAAATAGGTGGTGATAGTGAGAGTAGCACACTCACTGCAGAGAGTGGAGTTGGCCCCAACTCTCCAACCTCAGAACCAACTTGACAGTACAATAGGTGGTGAGAGTGAGAGTAGCATACTCACTGCAGAGAGTGGGGTTGGTCCCAACTCTCCAACCTCAGAACCACCTTGACAGTACAATAGGTGGTGATAGTGAAAGTAGCACACTCACTGCAGAGAGTGGGGTTGGCCCCAACTCTCCAACCTCAGACCCACCTTGCCAGTGCAGTAGGTGGTGATAGTGCGAATAGCACACTAACTGCAGAGAATGGGGTTGGCCCCAACTCTCCAACCTCAGAACCACCTTGACAGTGTAATAGGTGGTGATAGTAAGAGTAACACACTCGCTGCAGAGAATTGAGTTGGCCCCAACTCTCCAACCTCAGAACCACTTTGACAGTACAATAGGTGGTGATAGTGAGAGTAGCACACTCACTGCAGAGAGTGGGGTTGGCCCCAACTCTCCAACCTCAGACCCACCTTGCCAATGCAGTAGGTGATGATAGTGAGAGTAGCACACTCAATGCAGAGAGTGGGGTTGGCCCCAACTCTCCAACCTCAGAACCACCTTGCCGGTGTAGTAGGTGGTGATAGTGCGAATAGCACACTAACTGCAGATAATGGGGTTGGCCCCAACTCTCCAAACTGAGAACCACCTTTCCAGTAAAATAGGTGGTGATAGTGAGAGTAGCACACTCACTGCAGAGAGTGGGGTTGGCCCCAACTCTCCAACCTCAGAACCACCTTGACAGTACAGTAGGTGGTGATAGTGAGAGTAGCATACTCACTGCAGAGAGTGGGGTTGGCCCCAACTCTCCAAACTCAGAACCACCTTACCAGTAAAATAGGTGGTGATAGTGAGAGTAGCACACTCACTGCAGAGAGTGGAGTTGGGCCCAACTCTCCAACCTCAGAACCACCTTGACAGTACAATAGGTGGTGAGAGTGAGAGTAGCATACTCACTGCAGAGAGTGGGGTTGGCCCCAACTCTCCAACCGCAGAACCATCTTGCCAGTACAATAGGTGGTGATAGTGAGAGTAACACACTCACTGCAGAGAGTGGGGTTGGCCCCAACTCTCCAACCTCAGAACCACCTTGACAGTACAGTAGGTGGTAATAGTGAGAGTAGCACACTCACTGCAGAGAATGGGGTTGGTCCCAACTCTCCAACCTCAGAACCACCTTGCCGGTGTAGTAGGTGGTGATAGTGCGAATAGCACATTTGCTGCAGAGAATGGGGTTGCCCCCAACTCTCCAAGCTCAGACCCACCTTGCCAGTGCAGTAGGTGGTGATAGTGCGAATAGCACATTTGCTGCAGAGAATGGGGTTGGCCCCCACTCTCCAACCTCAGAACCACCTTGCCAGTGCAGTAGGTGAAGATAGTGAGAGTAGCACAATAACTGCAGAGAGTGGGTTTGGCCCCAACTCTCCAACCTCAGAACCACCTTGCCAGTGCAGTAGGTGGTGATAATGAGAGTAGCACACTCACTGCAGAGAATGGGGTTGGTCCCAACTCTCCAACCTCAGAACCACATTGCCGGTTTAGTAGGTGGTGATAGTGCGAATAGCACACTAACTGCAGAGAGTGGGGTTGGCCTCAACTCTCCAAGCTCAGACCCACCTTGCCAGTGCAGTAGGTGGTGATAGTGCGAATAGCACACTTGCTGCAGAGAATGGGGTTGGCCCCCACTCTCCAACCTCAGAACCACCTTGCCAGTGCAGTAGGTGAAGATAGTGAGAGTAGCACAATAACTGCAGAGAGTGGGTTTGGCCCCAACTCTCCAACCTCAGAACCACCTTGCCAGTGCAGTAGGTGGTGATAATGAGAGTAGCACACTCACTGCAGAGAATGGGGTTGGTCCCAACTCTCCAACCTCAGAACCACCTTGCCGGTGTAGTAGGTGGTGATAGTGCGAATAGCACACTAACTGCAGAGAGTGGGGTTGGCCCCAACTCTCCAACCTCAGACCCACTTTGCCAGTGCAGTAGGTGGTGATAGTGCGAATAGCACACTAGCTGCAGAGAATGGGGTTGGCCCCCACTCTCCAACCTCAGAACCACCTTGCCAGTGCAGTAGGTGGTGATAGTGAGAGTAGCACACTCACTGCAGAGAGTGGGGTTGGTCCCAACTCTCCAACCTCAGAACTACCTTGCCAGTGCAGTAGGTGGTGATAGTGAGAGTAGCACACTCACTGCAGAGGGTGGGGTTGGCCCCAACTCTCCAACCTCAGAACCAACTTGCCGGTGTAGTAGGTGTTGATAGTGCGAATAGCACACTAACTGCAGAGAATGGGGTTGGCCTCAACTCTCCAACCTCAGAACCACCTTGCCAGTGCAGTAGGTGGTGATAGTGCGAGTAGCACACTCACTGCAGAGAGTGGGGTTGGCCCCAACTCTCCAACCTCAGAACCACCTTGCGGTGTAGTAGGTGGTGATAGTGCGAATAACACTCTAACTGCAGAGAATGGGGTTGGCCCCAACTCTCCAAACTGAGAACCACCTTGCCAGTAAAATAGGCGGTGATAGTGAGAGTAGCACACTCACTGCAGAGAGTGGGGTTGGCCCCAACTCTCCAACCTCAGAACCACCTTGACAGTACAATAGTTGGTGAGAGTGAGAGTAGCATACTCACTGCAGAGAGTGGGGTTGGCCCCAACTCTCCAACCTCAGAACCACCTTGACAGTACAATAGGTGGTGATAGTGAGAGTAGCACACTCACTGCAGAGAGTGGGGTTGGCCCCAACTCTCCAACCTCAGACCCACCTTGCCAGTGCAGTAGGTGGTGATAGTGCGAATAGCACACTAACTGCAGAGAATGGGGTTGGCCCCAACTCTCCAACCTCAGAACCACATTGACAGTGTAATAGGTGGTGATAGTAAGAGTAACACACTCGCTGCAGAGAATTGGGTTGGCCCCAACACTCCAACCTCAGAACCATCTTGCCAGTACAATAGGTGGTGATAGTGAGAGTAACACACTCACTGCAGAGAGTGGGGTTGGCCCCAAATCTCCAACCTCAGAACCACCTTGACAGTACAGTAGGTGGTGATAGTGAGAGTAGCACACTCACTGCAGAGAATGGGGTTGGCCCCAACTCTCCAAACTGAGAACCACCTTGCCAGTAAAATAGGCGGTGATAGTGAGAGTAGCACACTCACTGCAGAGAGTGGGGTTGGCCCCAACTCTCCAACCTCAGAACCACCTTGACAGTACAATAGTTGGTGAGAGTGAGAGTAGCATACTCACTGCAGAGAGTGGGGTTGGCCCCAACTCTCCAACCTCAGAACCACCTTGACAGTACAATAGGTGGTGATAGTGAGAGTAGCACACTCACTGCAGAGAGTGGGGTTGGCCCCAACTCTCCAACCTCAGACCCACCTTGCCAGTGCAGTAGGTGGTGATAGTGCGAATAGCACACTAACTGCAGAGAATGGGGTTGGCCCCAACTCTCCAACCTCAGAACCACATTGACAGTGTAATAGGTGGTGATAGTAAGAGTAACACACTCGCTGCAGAGAATTGGGTTGGCCCCAACACTCCAACCTCAGAACCATCTTGCCAGTACAATAGGTGGTGATAGTGAGAGTAACACACTCACTGCAGAGAGTGGGGTTGGCCCCAAATCTCCAACCTCAGAACCACCTTGACAGTACAGTAGGTGGTGATAGTGAGAGTAGCACACTCACTGCAGAGAATGGGGTTGGTCCCAACTCTCCAAGCTCAGACCCACCTTACCAGTGCAGTAGGTGGTGATAGTGCGAATAGCACACTAGCTGCAGAGAATGGGGTTGGCCCCCACTCTCCAACCTCAGAACCACCTTGCCAGTGCAGTAGGTGGTGATAGTGAGAGTAGCACACTCACTGCAGAGAGTGGGGTTGGCCCCAACTCTCCAACCTCAGAACCACCTTGCCAGTGCAGTAGGTGGTGATAATGAGAGTAGCACACTCACTGCAGATAATGGGGTTGGCCCCAACTCTCCAACCTCAGAACCACCTTGCCGGTGTAGTAGGTGGTGATAGTGCGAATAGCACACTAACTGCAGATAATGGGGTTGGCCCCAACTCTCCAAACTGAGAACCACCTTTCCAGTAAAATAGGTGGTGATAGTGAGAGTAGCACACTCACTGCAGAGAGTGGGGTTGGCCCCAACTCTCCAACCTCAGAACCACCTTGACAGTACAGTAGGTGGTGATAGTGAGAGTAGCATACTCACTGCAGAGAGTGGGGTTGGCCCCAACTCTCCAAACTCAGAACCACCTTACCAGTAAAATAGGTGGTGATAGTGAGAGTAGCACACTCACTGCAGAGAGTGGAGTTGGGCCCAACTCTCCAACCTCAGAACCACCTTGACAGTACAATAGGTGGTGAGAGTGAGAGTAGCATACTCACTGCAGAGAGTGGGGTTGGCCCCAACTCTCCAACCGCAGAACCATCTTGCCAGTACAATAGGTGGTGATAGTGAGAGTAACACACTCACTGCAGAGAGTGGGGTTGGCCCCAACTCTCCAACCTCAGAACCACCTTGACAGTACAGTAGGTGGTAATAGTGAGAGTAGCACACTCACTGCAGAGAATGGGGTTGGTCCCAACTCTCCAACCTCAGAACCACCTTGCCGGTGTAGTAGGTGGTGATAGTGCGAATAGCACATTTGCTGCAGAGAATGGGGTTGCCCCCAACTCTCCAAGCTCAGACCCACCTTGCCAGTGCAGTAGGTGGTGATAGTGCGAATAGCACATTTGCTGCAGAGAATGGGGTTGGCCCCCACTCTCCAACCTCAGAACCACCTTGCCAGTGCAGTAGGTGAAGATAGTGAGAGTAGCACAATAACTGCAGAGAGTGGGTTTGGCCCCAACTCTCCAACCTCAGAACCACCTTGCCAGTGCAGTAGGTGGTGATAATGAGAGTAGCACACTCACTGCAGAGAATGGGGTTGGTCCCAACTCTCCAACCTCAGAACCACATTGCCGGTTTAGTAGGTGGTGATAGTGCGAATAGCACACTAACTGCAGAGAGTGGGGTTGGCCCCAACTCTCCAAGCTCAGACCCACCTTGCCAGTGCAGTAGGTGGTGATAGTGCGAATAGCACACTTGCTGCAGAGAATGGGGTTGGCCCCCACTCTCCAACCTCAGAACCACCTTGCCAGTGCAGTAGGTGAAGATAGTGAGAGTAGCACAATAACTGCAGAGAGTGGGTTTGGCCCCAACTCTCCAACCTCAGAACCACCTTGCCAGTGCAGTAGGTGGTGATAATGAGAGTAGCACACTCACTGCAGAGAATGGGGTTGGTCCCAACTCTCCAACCTCAGAACCACCTTGCCGGTGTAGTAGGTGGTGATAGTGCGAATAGCACACTAACTGCAGAGAGTGGGGTTGGCCCCAACTCTCCAACCTCAGACCCACTTTGCCAGTGCAGTAGGTGGTGATAGTGCGAATAGCACACTAGCTGCAGAGAATGGGGTTGGCCCCCACTCTCCAACCTCAGAACCACCTTGCCAGTGCAGTAGGTGGTGATAGTGAGAGTAGCACACTCACTGCAGAGAGTGGGGTTGGCCCCAACTCTCCAACCTCAGAACTACCTTGCCAGTGCAGTAGGTGGTGATAGTGAGAGTAGCACACTCACTGCAGAGGGTGGGGTTGGCCCCAACTCTCCAACCTCAGAACCAACTTGCCGGTGTAGTAGGTGTTGATAGTGCGAATAGCACACTAACTGCAGAGAATGGGGTTGGCCTCAACTCTCCAACCTCAGAACCACCTTGCCAGTGCAGTAGGTGGTGATAGTGCGAGTAGCACACTCACTGCAGAGAGTGGGGTTGGCCCCAACTCTCCAACCTCAGAACCACCTTGCGGTGTAGTAGGTGGTGATAGTGCGAATAACACTCTAACTGCAGAGAATGGGGTTGGCCCCAACTCTCCAAACTGAGAACCACCTTGCCAGTAAAATAGGCGGTGATAGTGAGAGTAGCACACTCACTGCAGAGAGTGGGGTTGGCCCCAACTCTCCAACCTCAGAACCACCTTGACAGTACAATAGTTGGTGAGAGTGAGAGTAGCATACTCACTGCAGAGAGTGGGGTTGGCCCCAACTCTCCAACCTCAGAACCACCTTGACAGTACAATAGGTGGTGATAGTGAGAGTAGCACACTCACTGCAGAGAGTGGGGTTGGCCCCAACTCTCCAACCTCAGACCCACCTTGCCAGTGCAGTAGGTGGTGATAGTGCGAATAGCACACTAACTGCAGAGAATGGGGTTGGCCCCAACTCTCCAACCTCAGAACCACATTGACAGTGTAATAGGTGGTGATAGTAAGAGTAACACACTCGCTGCAGAGAATTGGGTTGGCCCCAACACTCCAACCTCAGAACCATCTTGCCAGTACAATAGGTGGTGATAGTGAGAGTAACACACTCACTGCAGAGAGTGGGGTTGGCCCCAAATCTCCAACCTCAGAACCACCTTGACAGTACAGTAGGTGGTGATAGTGAGAGTAGCACACTCACTGCAGAGAATGGGGTTGGCCCCAACTCTCCAAACTGAGAACCACCTTGCCAGTAAAATAGGCGGTGATAGTGAGAGTAGCACACTCACTGCAGAGAGTGGGGTTGGCCCCAACTCTCCAACCTCAGAACCACCTTGACAGTACAATAGTTGGTGAGAGTGAGAGTAGCATACTCACTGCAGAGAGTGGGGTTGGCCCCAACTCTCCAACCTCAGAACCACCTTGACAGTACAATAGGTGGTGATAGTGAGAGTAGCACACTCACTGCAGAGAGTGGGGTTGGCCCCAACTCTCCAACCTCAGACCCACCTTGCCAGTGCAGTAGGTGGTGATAGTGCGAATAGCACACTAACTGCAGAGAATGGGGTTGGCCCCAACTCTCCAACCTCAGAACCACATTGACAGTGTAATAGGTGGTGATAGTAAGAGTAACACACTCGCTGCAGAGAATTGGGTTGGCCCCAACACTCCAACCTCAGAACCATCTTGCCAGTACAATAGGTGGTGATAGTGAGAGTAACACACTCACTGCAGAGAGTGGGGTTGGCCCCAAATCTCCAACCTCAGAACCACCTTGACAGTACAGTAGGTGGTGATAGTGAGAGTAGCACACTCACTGCAGAGAATGGGGTTGGTCCCAACTCTCCAAGCTCAGACCCACCTTACCAGTGCAGTAGGTGGTGATAGTGCGAATAGCACACTAGCTGCAGAGAATGGGGTTGGCCCCCACTCTCCAACCTCAGAACCACCTTGCCAGTGCAGTAGGTGGTGATAGTGAGAGTAGCACACTCACTGCAGAGAGTGGGGTTGGCCCCAACTCTCCAACCTCAGAACCACCTTGCCAGTGCAGTAGGTGGTGATAATGAGAGTAGCACACTCACTGCAGATAATGGGGTTGGTCCCAACACTCCAACCTCAGAACCACCTTGCCGGTGTAGTAGGTGGTGATAGTGCGAATAGCACACTAACTGCAGAGAGTGGGGTTGGCCCCAACTCTCCAAGCTCAGACCCACCTTGCCAGTGCAGTAGGTGGTGATAGTGCGAATAGCACACTAGCTGCAGAGAATGGGGTTGGCCCCCACTCTCCAACCTCAGAACCACCTTGCCAGTGCAGTAGGTGATGATAGTGAGAGTAGCACAATAACTGTAGAGAGTGGGGTTGGCCCCAACTCTCCAACCTCAGAACCACCTTGCCAGTGCAGTAGGTGGTGATAATGAGAGTAGCACACTCACTGCAGAGAATGGGGTTGGTACCAACTCTCCAACCTCAGAACCACCTTGCCGGTGTAGTAGGTGGTGATAGTGCGAATAGCAAACTAACTGCAGAGAGTGGGGTTGGCCCCAACTCTCCAACCTCAGACCCACCTTGCCAGGGCAGTAGGTGGTGATAGTGCGAATAGCACACTAGCTGCAGAGAATGGGGTTGGCCCCCACTCTCCAACCTCAGAACCACCTTGCCAGTGCAGTAGGTGGTGATAGTGAGAGTAGCACACACACTGCAGAGAGTGGAGTTGGCCCCAACTCTCCAACCTCAGAACCACCTTGACAGTACAATAGGTGGTGAGAGTGAGAGTAGCATACTCACTGCAGACAGTGGGGTTGGCCCCCACTCTCCAACCTCAGAACCACCTTGCCAGTGCAGTAGGTGGTGATAGTGAGAGTAGCACACTCACTGCAGAGAGAGGGGTTGGCCCCAACTCTCCAACCTCAGAACCACCTTGCCAGTGCAGTAGGTGGTGATAGTGAGAGTAGCACACTCACTGCAGAGAGTGAGGTTGGCCCCAACTCTCCAACCTCAGAACCAACTTGCCGGTGTAGTAGGTGTTGATAGTGCGAATAGCACACTAACTGCAGAGAATGGGGTTGGCCCCAACTCTCCAACCTCAGAACCACCTTGCCAGTGCAGTAGGTGGTGATAGTGCGAGTAACACACTCACTGCAGAGAGTGGGGTTGGCCCCAACTCTCCAAACTCAGAACCACCTTGCCGGTGTAGTAGTTGGTGATAGTGCGAATAGCACACTAACTGCAGAGAATGGGGTTGGCCCCAACTCTCCAAACTGAGAACCACCTTGCCAGTAATATAGGTGGTGATAGTGAGAGTAGCACACTCACTGCAGAGAGTGGGGTTGGCCCCAACTCTCCAACCTCAGAACCACCTTGACAGTACAGTAGGTGGTGATAGTGAGAGTAGCATACTCACTGCAGAGAGTGGGGTTGGCCCCAACTCTCCAACCTCAGAACAACCTTGACAGTACAGTAGGTGGTGATAGTGAGAGTAGCTTACTCACTGCAGAGAGTGGGGTTGGCCCCAACTCTCCAAACTCAGAACCACCTTACCAGTAAAATAGGTGGTGATAGTGAGAGTAGCACACTCACTGCAGAGAGTGGAGTTGGCCCCAACTCTCCAACCTCAGAACCATCTTGCCAGTACAATAGGTGGTGATAGTGAGAGTAACACACTCACTGCAGAGAGTGGGGTTGGCCCCAACTCTCCAACCTCAGAACCACCTTCCCGGTGTAGTAGGTGGTGATAGTGCGAATAGCACACTAACTGCAGAGAGTGGGGTTGGCCCCAACTCTCCAAGCTCAGACCCACCTTGCCAGTGCAGTAGGTGGTGATAGTGCGAGTAACACACTCACTGCAGAGAGTGGGGTTGGCCCCAACTCTCCAAACTCAGAACCACCTTGCCGGTGTAGTAGTTGGTGATAGTGCGAATAGCACACTAACTGCAGAGAATGGGGTTGGCCCCAACTCTCCAAACTGAGAACCACCTTGTCAGTAAAATAGGTGGTGATAGTGAGAGTAGCACACTCACTGCAGAGAGTGGGGTTGGCCCCAACTCTCCAACCTCAGAACCACCTTGACAGTACAGTAGGTGGTGATAGTGAGAGTAGCATACTCACTGCAGAGAGTGGGGTTGGCCCCAACTCTCCAACCTCAGAACAACCTTGACAGTACAGTAGGTGGTGATAGTGAGAGTAGCTTACTCACTGCAGAGAGTGGGGTTGGCCCCAACTCTCCAAACTCAGAACCACCTTACCAGTAAAATAGGTGGTGATAGTGAGAGTAGCACACTCACTGCAGAGAGTGGAGTTGGCCCCAACTCTCCAACCTCAGAACCACCTTGCCAGTGCAGTAGGTGGTGATAGTGCGAGTAACACACTCACTGCAGAGAGTGGGGTTGGCCCCAACTCTCCAAACTCAGAACCACCTTGCCGGTGTAGTAGTTGGTGATAGTGCGAATAGCACACTAACTGCAGAGAATGGGGTTGGCCCCAACTCTCCAAACTGAGAACCACCTTGCCAGTAAAATAGGTGGTGATAGTGAGAGTAGCACACTCACTGCAGAGAGTGGGGTTGGCCCCAACTCTCCAACCTCAGAACCACCTTGACAGTACAGTAGGTGGTGATAGTGAGAGTAGCATACTCACTGCAGAGAGTGGGGTTGGCCCCAACTCTCCAACCTCAGAACAACCTTGACAGTACAGTAGGTGGTGATAGTGAGAGTAGCTTACTCACTGCAGAGAGTGGGGTTGGCCCCAACTCTCCAAACTCAGAACCACCTTACCAGTAAAATAGGTGGTGATAGTGAGAGTAGCACACTCACTGCAGAGAGTGGAGTTGGCCCCAACTCTCCAACCTCAGAACCACCTTACCAGTAAAATAGGTGGTGATAGTGAGAGTAGCACACTCACTGCAGAGAGTGGGTTTGGCCCCAACTCTCCAACCTCAGAACCACCTTGCCAGTGCAGTAGGTGGTGATAATGAGAGTAGCACACTCACTGCAGAGAATGGGGTTGGTCCCAACTCTCCAACCTCAGAACCACATTGCCGGTGTAGTAGGTGGTGATAGTGCGAATAGCACACTAACTGCAGAGAGTGGGGTTGGCCCCCACTCTCCAACCTCAGAACCACCTTGCCAGTGCAGTAGGTGAAGATAGTGAGAGTAGCACAATAACTGCAGAGAGTGGGTTTGGCCCCAACTCTCCAACCTCAGAACCACCTTGCCAGTGCAGTAGGTGGTGATAATGAGAGTAGCACACTCACTGCCGAGAATGGGGTTGGTCCCAACTCTCCAACCTCAGAACCACATTGCCGGTGTAGTAGGTGGTGATAGTGCGAATAGCACACTAACTGCAGAGAGTGGGGTTGGCCCCAACTCTCCAACCTCAGACCCACCTTGCCGGTGTAGTAGGTGGTGATAGTGCGAATAGCACACTAACTGCAGAGAGTGGGGTTGGCCCCAACTCTCCAAGCTCAGACCCACCTTGCCAGTGCAGTAGGTGGTGATAGTGCGAATAGCACACTTGCTGCAGAGAATGGGGTTGGCCCCCACTCTCCAACCTCAGAACCACCTTGCCAGTGCAGTAGGTGAAGATAGTGAGAGTAGCATAATAACTGCAGAGAGTGGGTTTGGCCCCAACTCTCCAACCTCAGAACCACCTTGCCAGTGCAGTAGGTGGTGATAATGAGAGTAGCACACTCACTGCAGAGAATGGGGTTGGTCCCAACTCTCCAACCTCAGAACCACCTTGCCGGTGTAGTAGGTGGTGATAGTGCGAATAGCACACTAACTGCAGAGAGTGGGGTTGGCCCCAACTCTCCAACCTCAGACCCACCTTGCCAGTGCAGTAGGTGGTGATAGTGCGAATAGCACACTAGCTGCAGAGAATGGGGTTGGCCCCCACTCTCCAACCTCAGAACCACCTTGCCAGTGCAGTAGGTGGTGATAGTGAGAGTAGCACACTCACTGCAGAGAGTGGGGTTGGCCCCAACTCTCCAACCTCAGAACTACCTTGCCAGTGCAGTAGGTGGTGATAGTGAGAGTAGCACACTCACTGCAGAGGGTGGGGTTGGCCCCAACTCTCCAACCTCAGAACCAACTTGCCGGTGTAGTAGGTGTTGATAGTGCGAATAGCACACTAACTGCAGAGAATGGGGTTGGCCTCAACTCTCCAACCTCAGAACCACGTTGCCAGTGCAGTAGGTGGTGATAGTGCGAGTAGCACACTCACTGCAGAGAGTGGGGTTGGCCCCAACTCTCCAACCTCAGAACCAACTTGCAGGTGTAGTAGGTGGTGATAGTGCGAATAGCACACTAACTGCAGAGAATGGGGTTGGCCCCAACTCTCCAAACTGAGAACCACCTTGCCAGTAAAGTAGGCGGTGATAGTGAGAGTAGCACACTCACTGCAGAGAGTGGGGTTGGCCCCATCTCTCCAACCTCAGAACCACCTTGACAGTACAATAGTTGGTGAGAGTGAGAGTAGCATACTCACTGCAGAGAGTGGGGTTGGCCCCAACTCTCCAACCTCAGAACCACCTTGACAGTACAATAGGTGGTGATAGTGAGAGTAGCACACTCACTGCAGAGAGTGGGGTTGGCCCCAACTCTCCAACCTCAGACCCACCTTGCCAGTGCAGTAGGTGGTGATAGTGCGAATAGCACACTAACTGCAGAGAATGGGGTTGGCCCCAACTCTCCAACCTCAGAACCACCTTGACAGTGTAATAGGTGGTGATAGTAAGAGTAACACACTCGCTGCAGAGAATTGGGTTGGCCCCAACTCTCCAACCTCAGAACCATCTTGCCAGTACAATAGGTGGTGATAGTGAGAGTAACACACTCACTGCAGAGAGTGGGGTTGGCCCCAACTCTCCAACCTCAGTACCACCTTGCCGGTGTAGTAGGTGGTGATAGTGCGAATAGCACACTAACTGCAGAGAGTGGGGTTGGCCCCAACTCTCCAAGCTCAGACCCACCTTGCCAGTGCAGTAGGTGGTGATAGTGCGAGTAACACACTCACTGCAGAGAGTGGGGTTGGCCCCAACTCTCCAAACTCAGAACCACCTTGCCGGTGTAGTAGTTGGTGATAGTGCGAATAGCACACTAACTGCAGAGAATGGGGTTGGCCCCAACTCTCCAAACTGAGAACCACCTTGCCAGTAAAATAGGTGGTGATAGTGAGAGTAGCACACTCACTGCAGAGAGTGGGGTTGGCCCCAACTCTCCAACCTCAGAACCACCTTGACAGTACAGTAGGTGGTGATAGTGAGAGTAGCATACTCACTGCAGAGAGTGGGGTTGGCCCCAACTCTCCAACCTCAGAACAACCTTGACAGTACAGTAGGTGGTGATAGTGAGAGTAGCTTACTCACTGCAGAGAGTGGGGTTGGCCCCAACTCTCCAAACTCAGAACCACCTTACCAGTAAAATAGGTGGTGATAGTGAGAGTAGCACACTCACTGCAGAGAGTGGAGTTGGCCCCAACTCTCCAACCTCAGAACCACCTTACCAGTAAAATAGGTGGTGATAGTGAGAGTAGCACACTCACTGCAGAGAGTGGGTTTGGCCCCAACTCTCCAACCTCAGAACCACCTTGCCAGTGCAGTAGGTGGTGATAATGAGAGTAGCACACTCACTGCAGAGAATGGGGTTGGTCCCAACTCTCCAACCTCAGAACCACATTGCCGGTGTAGTAGGTGGTGATAGTGCGAATAGCACACTAACTGCAGAGAGTGGGGTTGGCCCCCACTCTCCAACCTCAGAACCACCTTGCCAGTGCAGTAGGTGAAGATAGTGAGAGTAGCACAATAACTGCAGAGAGTGGGTTTGGCCCCAACTCTCCAACCTCAGAACCACCTTGCCAGTGCAGTAGGTGGGGATAATGAGAGTAGCACACTCACTGCAGAGAATGGGGTTGGTCCCAACTCTCCAACCTCAGAACCACCTTGCCGGTGTAGTAGGTGGTGATAGTGCGAATAGCACACTAACTGCAGAGAGTGGGGTTGGCCCCAACTCTCCAACCTCAGACCCACCTTCCAGTGCAGTAGGTGGTGATAGTGCGAATAGCACACTAGCTGCAGAGAATGGGGTTGGCCCCCACTCTCCAACCTCAGAACCACCTTGCCAGTGCAGTAGGTGGTGATAGTGAGAGTAGCACACTCACTGCAGAGAGTGGGGTTGGCCCCAACTCTCCAACCTCAGAACTACCTTGCCAGTGCAGTAGGTGGTGATAGTGAGAGTAGCACACTCACTGCAGAGGGTGGGGTTGGCCCCAACTCTCCAACCTCAGAACCAACTTGCCGGTGTAGTAGGTGTTGATAGTGCGAATAGCACACTAACTGCAGAGAATGGGGTTGGCCTCAACTCTCCAACCTCAGAACCACCTTGCCAGTGCAGTAGGTGGTGATAGTGCGAGTAGCACACTCACTGCAGAGAGTGGGGTTGGCCCCAACTCTCCAACCTCAGAACCACATTGCCGGTGTAGTAGGTGGTGATAGTGCGAATAGCACACTAACTGCAGAGAATGGGGTTGGCCCCAACTCTCCAAACTGAGAACCACCTTGCCAGTAAAGTAGGCGGTGATAGTGAGAGTAGCACACTCACTGCAGAGAGTGGGGTTGGCCCCAACTCTCCAACCTCAGAACCACCTTGACAGTACAATAGTTGGTGAGAGTGAGAGTAGCATACTCACTGCAGAGAGTGGGGTTGGCCCCAACTCTCCAACCTCAGAACCACCTTGACAGTACAATAGGTGGTGATAGTGAGAGTAGCACACTCACTGCAGAGAGTGGGGTTGGCCCCAACTCTCCAACCTCAGACCCACCTTGCCAGTGCAGTAGGTGGTGATAGTGCGAATAGCACACTAACTGCAGAGAATGGGGTTGGCCCCAACTCTCCAACCTCAGAACCACCTTGACAGTGTAATAGGTGTTGATAGTAAGAGTAACACACTCGCTGCAGAGAATTGGGTTGGCCCCAACTCTCCAACCTCAGAACCATCTTGCCAGTACAATAGGTGGTGATAGTGAGAGTAACACACTCACTGCAGAGAGTGGGGTTGGCCCCAACTCTCCAACCTCAGAACCACCTTGACAGTACAGTAGGTGGTGATAGTGAGAGGAGCACACTCACTGCAGAGAATGGGGTTGGTCCCAACTCTCCAAGCTCAGACCCACCTTACCAGTGCAGTAGGTGGTGATAGTGCGAATAGCACACTAGCTGCAGAGAATGGAGTTGGCCCCCACTCTCCAACCTCAGAACCACCTTGCCAGTGCAGTAGGTGGTGATAGTGAGAGTAGCACACTCACTGCAGAGAGTGGGGTTGGCCCCAACTCTCCAACCTCAGAACCACCTTGCCAGTGCAGTAGGTGGTGATAATGAGAGTAGCACACTCACTGCAGATAATGGGGTTGGTCCCAACTCTCCAACCTCAGAACCACCTTGACAGTACAATAGTTGGTGAGAGTGAGAGTAGCATACTCACTGCAGAGAGTGGGGTTGGCCCCAACTCTCCAACCTCAGAACCACCTTGACAGTACAATAGGTGGTGATAGTGAGTGTAGCACACTCACTGCAGAGAGTGGGGTTGGCCCCAACTCTCCAACCTCAGACCCACCTTGCCAGTGCAGTAGGTGGTGATAGTGCGAATAGCACACTAACTGCAGAGAATGGGGTTGGCCCCAACTCTCCAACCTCAGAACCACCTTGACAGTGTAATAGGTGGTGATAGTAAGAGTAACACACTCGCTGCAGAGAATTGGGTTGGCCCCAACTCTCCAACCTCAGAACCATCTTGCCAGTACAATAGGTGGTGATAGTGAGAGTAACACACTCACTGCAGAGAGTGGGGTTGGCCCCAACTCTCCAACCTCAGAACCACCTTGCCGGTGTAGTAGGTGGTGATAGTGCGAATAGCACACTAACTGCAGAGAGTGGGGTTGGCCCCAACTCTCCAAGCTCAGACCCACCTTGCCAGTGCAGTAGGTGGTGATAGTGCGAGTAACACACTCACTGCAGAGAGTGGGGTTGGCCCCAACTCTCCAAACTCAGAACCACCTTGCCGGTGTAGTAGTTGGTGATAGTGCGAATAGCACACTAACTGCAGAGAATGGGGTTGGCCCCAACTCTCCAAACTGAGAACCACCTTGCCAGTAAAATAGGTGGTGATAGTGAGAGTAGCACACTCACTGCAGAGAGTGGGGTTGGCCCCAACTCTCCAACCTCAGAACCACCTTGACAGTACAGTAGGTGGTGATAGTGAGAGTAGCATACTCACTGCAGAGAGTGGGGTTGGCCCCAACTCTCCAACCTCAGAACAACCTTGACAGTACAGTAGGTGGTGATAGTGAGAGTAGCTTACTCACTGCAGAGAGTGGGGTTGGCCCCAACTCTCCAACCTCAGAACCACCTTGACAGTACAGTAGGTGGTGATAGTGAGAGTAGCACACTCACTGCAGAGAATGGGGTTGGTCCCAACTCTCCAAGCTCAGACCCACCTTACCAGTGCAGTAGGTGGTGATAGTGCGAATAGCACACTAGCTGCAGAGAATGGAGTTGGCCCCCACTCTCCAACCTCAGAACCACCTTGCCAGTGCAGAAGGTGGTGATAGTGAGAGTAGCACACTCACTGCAGAGAGTGGGGTTGGCCCCAACTCTCCAACCTCAGAACCACCTTGCCAGTGCAGTAGGTGGTGATAATGAGAGTAGCACACTCACTGCAGATAATGGGGTTGGTCCCAACACTCCAACCTCAGAACCACCTTGCCGGTGTAGTAGGTGGTGATAGTGCGAATAGCACACTAACTGCAGAGAGTGGGGTTGGCCCCAACTCTCAAAGCTCAGACCCACCTTGCCAGTGCAGTAGGTGGTGATAGTGCGAATAGCACACTAGCTGCAGAGAATGGGGTTGGCCCCCACTCTCCAACCTCAGAACCACCTTGCCAGTGCAGTAGGTGATGATAGTGAGAGTAGCACAATAACTGTAGAGAGTGGGGTTGGCCCCAACTCTCCAACCTCAGAACCACCTTGCCAGTGCAGTAGGTGGTGATAATGAGAGTAGCACACTCACTGCAGAGAATGAGGTTGGTACCAACTCTCCAACCTCAGAACCACCTTGCCGGTGTAGTAGGTGGTGATAGTGCGAATAACACACTAACTGCAGAGAATGGGGTTGGCCCCAACTCTCCAAACTGAGAACCACCTTGCCAGTAAAATAGGCGGTGATAGTGAGAGTAGCACACTCACTGCAGAGAGTGGGGTTGGCCCCAACTCTCCAACCTCAGAACCACCTTGACAGTACAATAGTTGGTGAGAGTGAGAGTAGCACACTAACTGCAGAGAATGGGGTTGGCCCCAACTCTCCAATATCAGAACCACATTGACAGTGTAATAGGTGGTGATAGTAAGAGTAACACACTCGCTGCAGAGAATTGGGTTGGCCCCAACTCTCCAACCTCAGAACCATCTTGCCAGTACAATAGGTGGTGATAGTGAGAGTAACACACTCACTGCAGAGAGTGGGGTTGGCCCCAACTCTCCAACCTCAGAACCACCTTGACAGTACAGTAGGTGGTGATAGTGAGAGTAGCACACTCACTGCAGAGAATGGGGTTGGTCCCAACTCTCCATGCTCAGACCCACCTTACCAGTGCAGTAGGTGGTGATAGTGCGAATAGCACACTAGCTGCAGAGAATGGGGTTGGCCCCCACTCTCCAACCTCAGAACCACCTTGCCAGTGCAGTAGGTGGTGATAGTGAGAGTAGCACACTCACTGCAGAGAGTGGGGTTGGCCCCAACTCTCCAACCTCAGAACCACCTTGCCAGTGCAGTAGGTGGTGATAATGAGAGTAGCACACTCACTGCAGATAATGGGGTTGGTCCCAACACTCCAACCTCAGAACCACCTTGCCGGTGTATTAGGTGGTGATAGTGCGAATAGCACACTAACTGCAGAGAGTGGGGTTGGCCCCAACTCTCCAAGCTCAGACCCACCTTGCCAGTGCAGTAGGTGGTGATAGTGCGAATAGCACACTAGCTGCAGAGAATGGGGTTGGCCCCCACTCTCCAACCTCAGAACCACCTTGCCAGTGCACTAGGTGATGATAGTGAGAGTAGCACAATAACTGTAGAGAGTGGGGTTGGCCCCAACTCTCCAACCTCAGAACCACCTTGCCAGTGCAGTAGGTGGTGATAATGAGAGTAGCACACTCACTGCAGAGAATGGGGTTGGTACCAACTCTCCAACCTCAGAACCACCTTGCCGGTGTAGTAGGTGGTGATAGTGCGAATAGCAAACTAACTGCAGAGAGTGGGGTTGGCCCCAACTCTCCAACCTCAGACCCACCTTGCCAGGGCAGTAGGTGGTGATAGTGCGAATAGCACACTAGCTGCAGAGAATGGGGTTGGCCCCCACTCTCCAACCTCAGAACCACCTTGCCAGTGCAGTAGGTGGTGATAGTGAGAGTAGCACACACACTGCAGAGAGTGGAGTTGGCCCCAACTCTCCAACCTCAGAACCACCTTGACAGTACAATAGGTGGTGAGAGTGAGAGTAGCATACTCACTGCAGACAGTGGGGTTGGCCCCCACTCTCCAACCTCAGAACCACCTTGCCAGTGCAGTAGGTGGTGATAGTGAGAGTAGCACACTCACTGCAGAGATAGGGGTTGGCCCCAACTCTCCAACCTCAGAACCACCTTGCCAGTGCAGTAGGTGGTGATAGTGAGAGTAGCACACTCACTGCAGAGAGTGAGGTTGGCCCCAACTCTCCAACCTCAGAACCAACTTGCCGGTGTAGTAGGTGTTGATAGTGCGAATAGCACACTAACTGCAGAGAATGGGGTTGACCCCAACTCTCCAACCTCAGAACCACCTTGCCAGTGCAGTAGGTGGTGATAGTGCGAGTAACACACTCACTGCAGAGAGTGGGGTTGGCCCCAACTCTCCAAACTCAGAACCACCTTGCCGGTGTAGTAGTTGGTGATAGTGCGAATAGCACACTAACTGCGGAGAATGGGGTTGGCCCCAACTCTCCAAACTGAGAACCACCTTGCCAGTAAAATAGGTGGTGATAGTGAGAGTAGCACACTCACTGCAGAGAGTGGGGTTGGCCCCAACTCTCCAACCTCAGAACCACCTTGACAGTACAGTAGGTGGTGATAGTGAGAGTAGCATACTCACTGCAGAGAGTGGGGTTGGCCCCAACTCTCCAACTTCAGAACAACCTTGACAGTACAGTAGGTGGTGATAGTGAGAGTAGCTTACTCACTGCAGAGAGTGGGGTTGGCCCCAACTCTCCAAACTCAGAACCACCTTACCAGTAAAATAGGTGGTGATAGTGAGAGTAGCACACTCACTGCAGAGAGTGGAGTTGGCCCCAACTCTCCAACCTCAGAACCACCTTACCAGTAAAATAGGTGGTGATAGTGAGAGTAGCACACTCACTGCAGAGAGTGGGTTTGGCCCCAACTCTCTAACCTCAGAACCACCTTGCCAGTGCAGTAGGTGGTGATAATGAGAGTAGCACACTCACTGCAGAGAATGGGGTTGGTCCCAACTCTCCAACCTCAGAACCACATTGCCGGTGTAGTAGGTGGTGATAGTGCGAATAGCACACTAACTGCAGAGAGTGGGGTTGGCCCCCACTCTCCAACCTCAGAACCACCTTGCCAGTGCAGTAGGTGAAGATAGTGAGAGTAGCACAATAACTGCAGAGAGTGGGTTTGGCCCCAACTCTCCAACCTCAGAACCACCTTGCCAGTGCAGTAGGTGGTGATAATGAGAGTAGCACACTCACTGCAGAGAATGGGGTTGGTCCCAACTCTCCAACCTCAGAACCACATTGCCGGTGTAGTAGGTGGTGATAGTGCGAATAGCACACTAACTGCAGAGAGTGGGGTTGGCCCCAACTCTCCAACCTCAGACCCACCTTGCCGGTGTAGTAGGTGGTGATAGTGCGAATAGCACACTAACTGCAGAGAGTGGGGTTGGCCCCAACTCTCCAAGCTCAGACCCACCTTGCCAGTGCAGTAGGTGGTGATAGTGCGAATAGCACACTTGCTGCAGAGAATGGGGTTGGCCCCCACTCTCCAACCTCAGAACCACCTTGTCAGTGCAGTAGGTGAAGATAGTGAGAGTAGCACAATAACTGCAGAGAGTGGATTTGGCCCCAACTCTCCAACCTCAGAACCACCTTGCCAGTGCAGTAGGTGGTGATAATGAGAGTAGCACACTCACTGCAGAGAATGGGGTTGGTCCCAACTCTCCAACCTCAGAACCACCTTGCCGGTGTAGTAGGTGGTGATAGTGCGAATAGCACACTAACTGCAGAGAGTGGGGTTGGCCCCAACTCTCCAACCTCAGACCCACCATGCCAGTGCAGTAGGTGGTGATAGTGCGAATAGCACACTAGCTGCAGAGAATGGGGTTGGTCCCAACTCTCCAACCTCAGAACCAACTTGCCGGTGTAGTAGGTGGTGATAGTGCGAATAGCACACTAACTGCAGAGAGTGGATTTGGCCCCAACTCTCCAACCTCAGAACCACCTTGCCAGTGCAGTAGGTGGTGATAATGAGAGTAGCACACTCACTGCAGAGAATGGGGTTGGTCCCAACTCTCCAACCTCAGAACCACCTTGCCGGTGTAGTAGGTGGTGATAGTGCGAATAGCACACTAACTGCAGAGAGTGGGGTTGGCCCCAACTCTCCAACCTCAGACCCACCATGCCAGTGCAGTAGGTGGTGATAGTGCGAATAGCACACTAGCTGCAGAGAATGGGGTTGGTCCCAACTCTCCAACCTCAGAACCAACTTGCCGGTGTAGTAGGTGTTGATAGTGCGAATAGCACACTAACTGCAGAGAATGGGGTTGGCCTCAACTCTCCAACCTCAGAACCACCTTGCCAGTGCAGTAGGTGGTGATAGTGCGAGTAGCACACTCACTGCAGAGAGTGGGGTTGGCCCCAACTCTCCAACCTCAGAACCACCTTGCCGGTGTAGTAGGTGGTGATAGTGCGAATAGCACACTAACTGCAGAGAATGGGGTTGGCCCCAACTCTCCAAACTGAGAACCACCTTGCCAGTAAAGTAGGCGGTGATAGTGAGAGTAGCACACTCACTGCAGAGAGTGGGGTTGGCTCCAACTCTCCAACCTCAGAACCACCTTGACAGTACAATAGTTGGTGAGAGTGAGAGTAGCATACTCACTGCAGAGAGTGGGGTTGGCCCCAACTCTCCAACCTCAGAACCACCTTGACAGTACAATAGGTGATGATAGTGAGAGTAGCACACTCACTGCAGAGAGTGGGGTTGGCCCCAACTCTCCAACCTCAGACACACCTTGCCAGTGCAGTAGGTGGTGATAGTGCGAATAGCACACTAACTGCAGAGAATGGGGTTGGCCCCAACTCTCCAACCTCAGAACCACCTTGACAGTGTAATAGGTGGTGATAGTAAGAGTAACACACTCGCTGCAGAGAATTGGGTTGGCCCCAACTCTCCAACCTCAGAACCATCTTGCCAGTACAATAGGTGGTGATAGTGAGAGTAACACACTCACTGCAGAGAGTGGGGTTGGCCCCAACTCTCCAACCTCAGAACCACCTTGCCGGTGTAGTAGGTGGTGATAGTGCGAATAGCACACTAACTGCAGAGAGTGGGGTTGGCCCCAACTCTCCAAGCTCAGACCCACCTTGCCAGTGCAGTAGGTGGTGATAGTGCGAATAGCACACTAGCTGCAGAGAATGGGGTTGGCCCCCACTCTCCAACCTCAGAACCACCTTGCCAGTGCAGTAGGTGATGATAGTGAGAGTAGCACAATAACTGTAGAGAGTGGGGTTGGCCCCAACTCTCCAACCTCAGAACCACCTTGCCAGTGCAGTAGGTGGTGATAATGAGAGTAGCACACTCACTGCAGAGAATGGGGTTGGTACCAACTCTCCAACCTCAGAACCACCTTGCCGGTGTAGTAGGTGGTGATAGTGCGAATAGCACACTAACTGCAGAGAGTGGGGTTGGCCCCAACTCTCCAACCTCAGACCCACCTTGCCAGGGCAGTAGGTGGTGATAGTGCGAATAGCACACTAGCTGCAGAGAATGGGGTTGGCCCCCACTCTCCAACCTCAGAACCACCTTGCCAGTGCAGTAGGTGGTGATAGTGAGAGTAGCACACACACAGCAGAGAGTGGAGTTGGCCCCAACTCTCCAACCTCAGAACCACCTTGACAGTACAATAGGTGGTGAGAGTGAGAGTAGCATACTCACTGCAGACAGTGGGGTTGGCCCCCACTCTCCAACCTCAGAACCACCTTGCCAGTGCAGTA
This sequence comes from Escarpia spicata, assembly GCA_963995525.1. Taxonomy (NCBI): domain Eukaryota; kingdom Metazoa; phylum Annelida; class Polychaeta; order Sabellida; family Siboglinidae; genus Escarpia; species Escarpia spicata. The sequence goes on from OZ023210.1 coordinate 23,827,499, forward strand.
GGTGGTGATAGTGAGAGTAGCACACTCACTGCAGAGAGAGGGGTTGGCCCCAACTCTCCAACCTCAGAACCACCTTGTCAGTGCAGTAGGTGGTGATAGTGAGAGTAGCACACTCACTGCAGAGAGTGAGGTTGGCCCCAACTCTCCAACCTCAGAACCAACTTGCCGGTGTAGTAGGTGTTGATAGTGCGAATAGCACACTAACTGCAGAGAATGGGGTTGGCCCCAACTCTCCAACCTCAGAACCACCTTGCCAGTGCAGTAGGTGGTGATAGTGCGAGTAACACACTCACTGCAGAGAGTGGGGTTGGCCCCAACTCTCCAAACTCAGAACCACCTTGCCGGTGTAGTAGTTGGTGATAGTGCGAATAGCACACTAACTGCAGAGAATGGGGTTGGCCCCAACTCTCCAAACTGAGAACCACCTTGCCAGTAAAATAGGTGGTGATAGTGAGAGTAGCACACTCACTGCAGAGAGTGGGGTTGGCCCCAACTCTCCAACCTCAGAACCACCTTGACAGTACAGTAGGTGGTGATAGTGAGAGTAGCATACTCACTGCAGAGAGTGGGGTTGGCCCCAACTCTCCAACCTCAGAACAACCTTGACAGTACAGTAGGTGGTGATAGTGAGAGTAGCTTACTCACTGCAGAGAGTGGGGTTGGCCCCAACTCTCCAAACTCAGAACCACCTTACCAGTAAAATAGGTGGTGATAGTGAGAGTAGCACACTCACTGCAGAGAGTGGAGTTGGCCCCAACTCTCCAACCTCAGAACCACCTTACCAGTAAAATAGGTGGTGATAGTGAGAGTAGCACACTCACTGCAGAGAGTGGGTTTGGCCCCAACTCTCCAACCTCAGAACCACCTTGCCAGTGCAGTAGGTGGTGATAATGAGAGTAGCACACTCACTGCAGAGAATGGGGTTGGTCCCAACTCTCCAACCTCAGAACCACATTGCCGGTGTAGTAGGTGGTGATAGTGCGAATAGCACACTAACTGCAGAGAGTGGGGTTGGCCCCCACTCTCCAACCTCAGAACCACCTTGCCAGTGCAGTAGGTGAAGATAGTGAGAGTAGCACAATAACTGCAGAGAGTGGGTTCGGCCCCAACTCTCCAACCTCAGAACCACCTTGCCAGTGCAGTAGGTGGTGATAATGAGAGTAGCACACTCACTGCAGAGAATGGGGTTGGTCCCAACTCTCCAACCTCAGAACCACATTGCCGGTGTAGTAGGTGGTGATAGTGCGAATAGCACACTAACTGCAGAGAGTGGGGTTGGCCCCAACTCTCCAACCTCAGACCCACCTTGCCGGTGTAGTAGGTGGTGATAGTGCGAATAGCACACTAACTGCAGAGAGTGGGGTTGGCCCCAACTCTCCAAGCTCAGACCCACCTTGCCAGTGCAGTAGGTGGTGATAGTGCGAATAGCACACTTGCTGCAGAGAATGGGGTTGGCCCCCACTCTCCAACCTCAGAACCACCTTGCCAGTGCAGTAGGTGAAGATAGTGAGAGTAGCACAATAACTGCAGAGAGTGGGTTTGGCCCCAACTCTCCAACCTCAGAACCACCTTGCCAGTGCAGTAGGTGGTGATAATGAGAGTAGCACACTCACTGCAGAGAATGGGGTTGGTCCCAACTCTCCAACTTCAGAACCACCTTGACGGTGTAGTAGGTGGTGATAGTGCGAATAGCACACTAACTGCAGAGAGTGGGGTTTTCCCCAACTCTCCAACCTCAGACCCACCTTGCCAGTGCAGTAGGAGGTGATAGTGCGAATATCACACTAGCTGCAGAGAATGGGGTTGGCCCCCACTCTCCAACCTCAGAACCACCTTGCCAGTGCAGTAGGTGGTGATAGTGAGAGTAGCACACTCACTGCAGAGAGTGGGGTTGGCCCCAACTCTCCAACCTCAGAACTACCTTGCCAGTGCAGTAGGTGGTGATAGTGAGAGTAGCACACTCACTGCAGAGGGTGGGGTTGGCCCCATCTCTCCAACCTCAGAACCAACTTGCCGGTGTAGTAGGTGTTGATAGTGCGAATAGCACACTAACTGCAGAGAATGGGGTTGGCCTAAACTCTCCAACCTCAGAACCACCTTGCCAGTGCAGTAGGTGGTGATAGTGCGAGTAGCACACTCACTGCAGAGAGTGGGGTTGGCCCCAACTCTCCAACCTCAGAACCACCTTGCCGGTGTAGTAGGTGGTGATAGTGCGAATAGCACACTAACTGCAGAGAATGGGGTTGGCCCCAACTCTCCAAACTGAGAACAACCTTGCCAGTAAAGTAGGCGGTGATAGTGAGAGTAGCACACTCACTGCAGAGAGTGGGGTTGGCCCCAACTCTCCAACCTCAGAACCACCTTGACAGTACAATAGTTGGTGAGAGTGAGAGTAGCATACCCACTGCAGAGAGTGGGGTTGGCCCCAACTCTCCAACCTCAGAACCACCTTGACAGTACAATAGGTGGTGATAGTGAGAGTAGCACACTCACTGCAGAGAGTGGGGATGGCCCCAACTCTCCAACCTCAGACCCACCTTGCCAGTGCAGCAGGTGGTGATAGTGCGAATAGCACACTAACTGCAGAGAATGGGGTTGGCCCCAACTCTCCAACCTCAGAACCACCTTGACAGTGTAATAGGTGGTGATAGTAAGAGTAACACACTCGCTGCAGAGAATTGGGTTGGCCCCAACTCTCCAACCTCAGAACCATCTTGCCAGTACAATAGGTGGTGATAGTGAGAGTAACACACTCACTGCAGAGAATGGGGTTGGCCCCAACTCTCCAACCTCAGAACCACCTTGACAGTACAGTAGGTGGTGATAGTGAGAGTAGCACACTCACTGCAGAGAATGGGGTTGGTCCCAACTCTCCAAGCTCAGACCCACCTTACCAGTGCAGTAGGTGGTGATAGTGCGAATAGCACACTAGCTGCAGAGAATGGGGTTGGCCCCCACTCTCCAACCTCAGAACCACCTTGGCAGTGCAGTAGGTGGTGATAGTGCGAATAGCACACTAGCTGCAGAGAATGGGATTGGCCCCCACTCTCCAACCTCAGAACCACCTTGCCAGTGCAGTAGGTGATGATAGTGAGAGTAGCACAATAACTGCAGAGAGTGGGGTTGGCCCCAACTCTCCAACCTCAGAACCACCTTGCCAGTGCAGTAGGTGGTGATAATGAGAGTAGCACACTCACTGCAGATAATGGGGTTGGTCCCAACACTCCAACCTCAGAACCACCTTGCCGGTGTAGTAGGTGGTGATAGTGCGAATAGCACACTAACTGCAGAGAGTGGGGTTGGCCCCAACTCTCCAAGCTCAGACCCACCTTGCCAGTGCAGTAGGTGGTGATAGTGCGAATAGCACACTAGCTGCAGAGATTGGGATTGGCCCCCACTCTCCAACCTCAGAACCACCTTGCCAGTGCAGTAGGTGATGATAGTGAGAGTAGCACAATAACTGTAGAGAGTGGGGTTGGCCCCAACTCTCCAACCTCAGAACCACCTTGCCAGTGAAGTAGGTGGTGATAATGAGAGTAGCACACTCACTGCAGAGAATGAGGTTGGTACCAACTCTCCAACCTCAGAACCACCTTGCCGGTGTAGTAGGTGGTGATAGTGCGAATAGCAAACTAACTGCAGAGAGTGGGGTTGGCCCCAACTCTCCAACCTCAGACCCACCTTGCCAGGGCAGTAGGTGGTGATAGTGCGAATAGCACACTAGCTGCAGAGAATGGGGTTGGCCCCCACTCTCCAACCTCAGAACCAACTTGCCAGTGCAGTAGGTGGTGATAGTGAGAGTAGCACACACACTGCAGAGAGTGGGGTTGGCCCCAACTCTCCAACCTCAGAACCAACTTGCAGGTGTAGTAGGTGTTGATAGTGCGAATAGCACACTAACTGCAGAGAATGGGGTTAGCCCCAACTCTCCAACCTCAGAACCACCTTGCCAGTACAGTAGGTGGTGAAAGTGCGAATAGCACACTAACTGCAGAGAATGGGGTTGGCCCCAACTCTCCAAACTGAGAACCACCTTGCCAGTAAAGTAGGCTGTGATAGTGAGAGTAGCACACTCACTGCAGAGAGTGGGGTTGGCTCCAACTCTCCAACCTCAGAACCACCTTGACAGTACAATAGTTGGTGAGAGTGAGAGTAGCATACTCACTGCAGAGAGTGGGGTTGGCCCCAACTCTACAACCTCAGAACCACCTTGACAGTACAATAGGTGGTGATAGTGAGAGTAGCACACTCACTGCAGAGAGTGGGGTTGGCCCCAACTCTCCAACCTCAGACCCACCTTGCCAGTGCAGTAGGTGGTGATAGTGCGAATAGCACACTAACTGCAGAGAATGGGGTTGGCCCCAACTCTCCAACCTCAGAACCACCTTGACAGTGTAATAGGTGGTGATAGTAAGAGTAACACACTCGCTGCAGAGAATTGGGTTGGCCCCAACTCTCCAACCTCAGAACCATCTTGCCAGTACAATAGGTGGTGATAGTGAGAGTAACACACTCACTGCAGAGAGTGGGGTTGGCCCCAACTCTCCAACCTCAGAACCACCTTGACAGTACAGTAGGTGTTGATAGTGAGAGTAGCACACTCACTGCAGAGAATGGGGTTGGTCCCAACTCTCCAAGCTCAGACCCACCTTACCAGTGCAGTAGGTGGTGATAGTGCGAATAGCACACTAGCTGCAGAGAATGGGGTTGGCCCCCACTCTCCAACCTCAGAACCACCTTGCCAGTGCAGTAGGTGGTGATAGTGAGAGTAGCACACTCACTGCAGAGAGTGGGGTTGGCCCCAACTCTCCAACCTCAGAACCACCTTGCCAGTGCAGTAGGTGGTGATAATGAGAGTAGCACACTCACTGCAGATAATGGGGTTGGTCCCAACACTCCAACCTCAGAACCACCTTGCCGGTGTAGTAGGTGGTGATAGTGCGAATAGCACACTAACTGCAGAGAGTGGGGTTGGCCCCAACTCTCCAAGCTCAGACCCACCTTGCCAGTGCAGTAGGTGGTGATAGTGCGAATAGCATACTAGCTGCAGAGAATGGGGTTGGCCCCCACTCTCCAACCTCAGAACCACCTTGCCAGTGCAGTAGGTGATGATAGTGAGAGTAGCACAATAACTGTAGAGAGTGGGGTTGGCCCCAACTCTCCAACCTCAGAACCACCTTGACAGTACAATAGTTGGTGAGAGTGAGAGTAGCATACTCACTGCAGAGAGTGGGGTTGGCCCCAACTCTCCAACCTCAGAACCACCTTGACAGTACAATAGGTGGTGATAGTGAGAGTAGCACACTCACTGCAGAGAGTGGGGTTGGCCCCAACTCTCCAACCTCAGACCCACCTTGCCAGTGCAGTAGGTGGTGATAGTGCGAATAGCACACTAACTGCAGAGAATGGGGTTCGCCCCAACTCTCCAACCTCAGAACCATCTTGCCAGTACAATTGGTGGTGATAGTGAGAGTAACACACTCACTGCAGAGAGGGGGTTGGCCCCAACTCTCCAACCTCAGAACCACCTTGACAGTACAGTAGGTGGTGATAGTGAGAGTAGCACACTCACTGCAGAGAGTGGGGTTGGCCCCAACTCTCCAACCTCAGAACCACCTTGCCAGTGCAGTAGGTGGTGATAATGAGAGTAGCACACTCACTGCAGATAATGGGGTTGGTCCCAACACTCCAACCTCAGAACCACCTTGCCGGTGTAGTAGGTGGTGATAGTGCGAATAGCACACTAACTGCAGAGAGTGGGGTTGGCCCCAACTCTCCAAGCTCAGACCCACCTTGCCAGTGCAGTAGGTGGTGATAGTGCGAATAGCACACTAGCTGCAGAGAATGGGATTGGCCCCCACTCTCCAACCTCAGAACCACCTTGCCAGTGCAGTAGGTGATGATAGTGAGAGTAGCACAATAACTGTAGAGAGTGGGGTTGGCCCCAACTCTCCAACCTCAGAACCACCTTGCCAGTGAAGTAGGTGGTGATAATGAGAGTAGCACACTCACTGCAGAGAATGAGGTTGGTACCAACTCTCCAACCTCAGAACCACCTTGCCGGTGTAGTAGGTGGTGATAGTGCGAATAGCAAACTAACTGCAGAGAGTGGGGTTGGCCCCAACTCTCCAACCTCAGACCCACCTTGCCAGGGCAGTAGGTGGTGATAGTGCGAATAGCACACTAGCTGCAGAGAATGGGGTTGGCCCCCACTCTCCAACCTCAGAACCACCTTGCCAGTGCAGTAGGTGGTGATAGTGAGAGTAGCACACACACTGCAGAGAGTGGGGTTGGCCCCAACTCTCCAACCTCAGAACCAACTTGCAGGTGTAGTAGGTGTTGATAGTGCGAATAGCACACTAACTGCAGAGAATGGGGTTAGCCCCAACTCTCCAACCTCAGAACCACCTTGCCAGTACAGTAGGTGGTGATAGTGCGAATAGCACACTAACTGCAGAGAATGGGGTTGGCCCCAACTCTCCAAACTGAGAACCACCTTGCCAGTAAAGTAGGCTGTGATAGTGAGAGTAGCACACTCACTGCAGAGAGTGGGGTTGGCTCCAACTCTCCAACCTCAGAACCACCTTGACAGTACAATAGTTGGTGAGAGTGAGAGTAGCATACTCACTGCAGAGAGTGGGGTTGGCCCCAACTCTACAACCTCAGAACCACCTTGACAGTACAATAGGTGGTGATAGTGAGAGTAGCACACTCACTGCAGAGAGTGGGGTTGGCCCCAACTCTCCAACCTCAGACCCACCTTGCCAGTGCAGTAGGTGGTGATAGTGCGAATAGCACACTAACTGCAGAGAATGGGGTTGGCCCCAACTCTCCAACCTCAGAACCACCTTGACAGTGTAATAGGTGGTGATAGTAAGAGTAACACACTCGCTGCAGAGAATTGGGTTGGCCCCAACTCTCCAACCTCAGAACCATCTTGCCAGTACAATAGGTGGTGATAGTGCGAATAGCACACTAGCTGCAGAGAATGGGGTTGGCCCCCACTCTCCAACCTCAGAACCACCTTGCCAGTGCAGTAGGTGGTGATAGTGAGAGTAGCACACTCACTGCAGAGAGTGGGGTTGGCCCCAACTCTCCAACCTCAGAACCACCTTGCCAGTGCAGTAGGTGGTGATAATGAGAGTAGCACACTCACTGCAGATAATGGGGTTGGTCCCAACACTCCAACCTCAGAACCACCTTGCCGGTGTAGTAGGTGGTGATAGTGCGAATAGCACACTAACTGCAGAGAGTGGGGTTGGCCCCAACTCTCCAAGCTCAGACCCACCTTGCCAGTGCAGTAGGTGGTGATAGTGCGAATAGCATACTAGCTGCAGAGAATGGGGTTGGCCCCCACTCTCCAACCTCAGAACCACCTTGCCAGTGCAGTAGGTGATGATAGTGAGAGTAGCACAATAACTGTAGAGAGTGGGGTTGGCCCCAACTCTCCAACCTCAGAACCACCTTGACAGTACAATAGTTGGTGAGAGTGAGAGTAGCATACTCACTGCAGAGAGTGGGGTTGGCCCCAACTCTCCAACCTCAGAACCACCTTGACAGTACAATAGGTGGTGATAGTGAGAGTAGCACACTCACTGCAGAGAGTGGGGTTGGCCCCAACTCTCCAACCTCAGACCCACCTTGCCAGTGCAGTAGGTGGTGATAGTGCGAATAGCACACTAACTGCAGAGAATGGGGTTGGCCCCAACTCTCCAACCTCAGAACCACCTTGACAGTGTAATAGGTGGTGATAGTAAGAGTAACACACTCGCTGCAGAGAATTGGGTTGGCCCCAACTCTCCAACCTCAGAACCATCTTGCCAGTACAATTGGTGGTGATAGTGAGAGTAACACACTCACTGCAGAGAGGGGGTTGGCCCCAACTCTCCAACCTCAGAACCACCTTGACAGTACAGTAGGTGGTGATAGTGAGAGTAGCACACTCACTGCAGAGAGTGGGGTTGGCCCCAACTCTCCAACCTCAGAACCACCTTGCCAGTGCAGTAGGTGGTGATAATGAGAGCAGCACACTCACTGCAGATAATGGGGTTGGTCCCAACACTCCAACCTCAGAACCACCTTGCCGGTGTAGTAGGTGGTGATAGTGCGAATAGCACACTAACTGCAGAGAGTGGGGTTGGCCCCAACTCTCCAAGCTCAGACCCACCTTGCCAGTGCAGTAGGTGGTGATAGTGCGAATAGCACACTAGCTGCAGAGAATGGGATTGGCCCCCACTCTCCAACCTCAGAACCACCTTGCCAGTGCAGTAGGTGATGATAGTGAGAGTAGCACAATAACTGTAGAGAGTGGGGTTGGCCCCAACTCTCCAACCTCAGAACCACCTTGCCAGTGAAGTAGGTGGTGATAATGAGAGTAGCACACTCACTGCAGAGAATGAGGTTGGTACCAACTCTCCAACCTCAGAACCACCTTGCCGGTGTAGTAGGTGGTGATAGTGCGAATAGCAAACTAACTGCAGAGAGTGGGGTTGGCCCCAACTCTCCAACCTCAGACCCACCTTGCCAGGGCAGTAGGTGGTGATAGTGCGAATAGCACACTAGCTGCAGAGAATGGGGTTGGCCCCCACTCTCCAACCTCAGAACCACCTTGCCAGTGCAGTAGGTGGTGATAGTGAGAGTAGCACACACACTGCAGAGAGTGGGGTTGGCCCCAACTCTCCAACCTCAGAACCAACTTGCAGGTGTAGTAGGTGTTGATAGTGCGAATAGCACACTAACTGCAGAGAATGGGGTTAGCCCCAACTCTCCAACCTCAGAACCACCTTGCCAGTACAGTAGGTGGTGATAGTGCGAATAGCACACTAACTGCAGAGAATGGGGTTGGCCCCAACTCTCCAAACTGAGAACCACCTTGCCAGTAAAGTAGGCTGTGATAGTGAGAGTAGCACACTCACTGCAGAGAGTGGGGTTGGCTCCAACTCTCCAACCTCAGAACCACCTTGACAGTACAATAGTTGGTGAGAGTGAGAGTAGCATACTCACTGCAGAGAGTGGGGTTGGCCCCAACTCTACAACCTCAGAACCACCTTGACAGTACAATAGGTGGTGATAGTGAGAGTAGCACACTCACTGCAGAGAGTGGGGTTGGCCCCAACTCTCCAACCTCAGACCCACCTTGCCAGTGCAGTAGGTGGTGATAGTGCGAATAGCACACTAACTGCAGAGAATGGGGTTGGCCCCAACTCTCCAACCTCAGAACCACCTTGACAGTGTAATAGGTGGTGATAGTAAGAGTAACACACTCGCTGCAGAGAATTGGGTTGGCCCCAACTCTCCAACCTCAGAACCATCTTGCCAGTACAATAGGTGGTGATAGTGAGAGTAACACACTCACTGCAGAGAGTGGGGTTGGCCCCAACTCTCCAACCTCAGAACCACCTTGACAGTACAGTAGGTGGTGATAGTGAGAGTAGCACACTCACTGCAGAGAATGGGGTTGGTCCCAACTCTCCAAGCTCAGACCCACCTTACCAGTGCAGTAGGTGGTGATAGTGCGAATAGCACACTAGCTGCAGAGAATGGGGTTGGCCCCCACTCTCCAACCTCAGAACCACCTTGCCAGTGCAGTAGGTGGTGATAGTGAGAGTAGCACACTCACTGCAGAGAGTGGGGTTGGCCCCAACTCTCCAACCTCAGAACCACCTTGCCAGTGCAGTAGGTGGTGATAATGAGAGTAGCACACTCACTGCAGATAATGGGGTTGGTCCCAACACTCCAACCTCAGAACCACCTTGCCGGTGTAGTAGGTGGTGATAGTGCGAATAGCACACTAACTGCAGAGAGTGGGGTTGGCCCCAACTCTCCAAGCTCAGACCCACCTTGCCAGTGCAGTAGGTGGTGATAGTGCGAATAGCATACTAGCTGCAGAGAATGGGGTTGGCCCCCACTCTCCAACCTCAGAACCACCTTGCCAGTGCAGTAGGTGATGATAGTGAGAGTAGCACAATAACTGTAGAGAGTGGGGTTGGCCCCAACTCTCCAACCTCAGAACCACCTTGACAGTACAATAGTTGGTGAGAGTGAGAGTAGCATACTCACTGCAGAGAGTGGGGTTGGCCCCAACTCTCCAACCTCAGAACCACCTTGACAGTACAATAGGTGGTGATAGTGAGAGTAGCACACTCACTGCAGAGAGTGGGGTTGGCCCCAACTCTCCAACCTCAGACCCACCTTGCCAGTGCAGTAGGTGGTGATAGTGCGAATAGCACACTAACTGCAGAGAATGGGGTTGGCCCCAACTCTCCAACCTCAGAACCACCTTGACAGTGTAATAGGTGGTGATAGTAAGAGTAACACACTCGCTGCAGAGAATTGGGTTGGCCCCAACTCTCCAACCTCAGAACCATCTTGCCAGTACAATTGGTGGTGATAGTGAGAGTAACACACTCACTGCAGAGAGTGGGGTTGGCCCCAACTCTCCAACCTCAGAACCACCTTGACAGTACAGTAGGTGGTGATAGTGAGAGTAGCACACTCACTGCAGAGAGTGGGGTTGGCCCCAACTCTCCAACCTCAGAACCACCTTGCCAGTGCAGTAGGTGGTGATAATGAGAGTAGCACACTCACTGCAGATAATGGGGTTGGTCCCAACACTCCAACCTCAGAACCACCTTGCCGGTGTAGTAGGTGGTGATAGTGCGAATAGCACACTAACTGCAGAGAGTGGGGTTGGCCCCAACTCTCCAAGCTCAGACCCACCTTGCCAGTGCAGTAGGTGGTGATAGTGCGAATAGCACACTAGCTGCAGAGAATGGGATTGGCCCCCACTCTCCAACCTCAGAACCACCTTGCCAGTGCAGTAGGTGATGATAGTGAGAGTAGCACAATAACTGTAGAGAGTGGGGTTGGCCCCAACTCTCCAACCTCAGAACCACCTTGCCAGTGAAGTAGGTGGTGATAATGAGAGTAGCACACTCACTGCAGAGAATGAGGTTGGTACCAACTCTCCAACCTCAGAACCACCTTGCCGGTGTAGTAGGTGGTGATAGTGCGAATAGCAAACTAACTGCAGAGAGTGGGGTTGGCCCCAACTCTCCAACCTCAGACCCACCTTGCCAGGGCAGTAGGTGGTGATAGTGCGAATAGCACACTAGCTGCAGAGAATGGGGTTGGCCCCCACTCTCCAACCTCAGAACCACCTTGCCAGTGCAGTAGGTGGTGATAGTGAGAGTAGCACACACACTGCAGAGAGTGGGGTTGGCCCCAACTCTCCAACCTCAGAACCAACTTGCAGGTGTAGTAGGTGTTGATAGTGCGAATAGCACACTAACTGCAGAGAATGGGGTTAGCCCCAACTCTCCAACCTCAGAACCACCTTGCCAGTACAGTAGGTGGTGATAGTGCGAATAGCACACTAACTGCAGAGAATGGGGTTGGCCCCAACTCTCCAAACTGAGAACCACCTTGCCAGTAAAGTAGGCTGTGATAGTGAGAGTAGCACACTCACTGCAGAGAGTGGGGTTGGCTCCAACTCTCCAACCTCAGAACCACCTTGACAGTACAATAGTTGGTGAGAGTGAGAGTAGCATACTCACAGCAGAGAGTGGGGTTGGCCCCAACTCTACAACCTCAGAACCACCTTGACAGTGCAGTAGGTGGTGATAGTGCGAATAGCACACTAACTGCAGAGAATGGGGTTGGCCCCAACTCTCCAACCTCAGAACCACCTTGACAGTGTAATAGGTGGTGATAGTAAGAGTAACACACTCGCTGCAGAGAATTGGGTTGGCCCCAACTCTCCAACCTCAGAACCATCTTGCCAGTACAATAGGTGGTGATAGTGAGAGTAACACACTCACTGCAGAGAGTGGGGTTGGCCCCAACTCTCCAACCTCAGAACCACCTTGACAGTACAGTAGGTGGTGATAGTGAGAGTAGCACACTCACTGCAGAGAATGGGGTTGGTCCCAACTCTCCAAGCTCAGACCCACCTTACCAGTGCAGTAGGTGGTGATAGTGCGAATAGCACACTAGCTGCAGAGAATGGGGTTGGCCCCCACTCTCCAACCTCAGAACCACCTTGCCAGTGCAGTAGGTGGTGATAGTGAGAGTAGCACACTCACTGCAGAGAGTGGGGTTGGCCCCAACTCTCCAACCTCAGAACCACCTTGCCAGTGCAGTAGGTGGTGGTAATGAGAGTAGCACACTCACTGCAGATAATGGGGTTGGTCCCAACACTCCAACCTCAGAACCACCTTGCCGGTGTAGTAGGTGGTGATAGTGCGAATAGCACACTAACTGCAGAGAGTGGGGTTGGCCCCAACTCTCCAAGCTCAGACCCACCTTGACAGTGCAGTAGGTGGTGATAGTGCGAATAGCACACTAGCTGCAGAGAATGGGGTTGGCCCCCACTCTCCAACCTCAGAACCACCTTGCCAGTGCAGTAGGTGATGATAGTGAGAGTAGCACAATAACTGTAGAGAGTGGGGTTGGCCCCAACTCTCCAACCTCAGAACCACCTTGCCAGTGAAGTAGGTGGTGATAATGAGAGTAGCACACTCACTGCAGAGAATGAGGTTGGTACCAACTCTCCAACCTCAGAACCACCTTGCCGGTGTAGTAGGTGGTGATAGTGCGAATAGCAAACTAACTGCAGAGAGTGGGGTTGGCCCCAACTCTCCAACCTCAGACCCACCTTGCCAGGGCAGTAGGTGGTGATAGTGCGAATAGCACACTAGCTGCAGAGAATGGGGTTGGCCCCCACTCTCCAACCTCAGAACCACCTTGCCAGTGCAGTAGGTGGTGATAGTGAGAGTAGCACACACACTGCAGAGAGTGGGGTTGGCCCCAACTCTCCAACCTCAGAACCAACTTGCAGGTGTAGTAGGTGTTGATAGTGCGAATAGCACACTAACTGCAGAAAATGGGGTTGGCCCCAACTCTCCAACCTCAGAACCACCTTGCCAGTACAGTAGGTGGTGATAGTGCGAATAGCACACTAACTGCAGAGAATGGGGTTGGCCCCAACTCTCCAAACTGAGAACCACCTTGCCAGTAAAGTAGGCTGTGATAGTGAGAGTAGCACACTCACTGCAGAGAGTGGGGTTGGCCCCAACTCTCCAACCTCAGAACCACCTTGACAGTACAATAGTTGGTGAGAGTGAGAGTAGCATACTCACTGCAGAGAGTGGGGTTGGCCCCAACTCTCCAACCTCAGAACCACCTTGACAGTACAATAGGTGGTGATAGTGAGAGTAGCACACTCACTGCAGAGAGTGGGGTTGGCCCCAACTCTCCAACCTCAGACCCACCTTGCCAGTGCAGTAGGTGGTGATAGTGCGAATAGCACACTAACTGCAGAGAATGGGGTTGGCCCCAACTCTCCAACCTCAGAACCACCTTGACAGTGTAATAGGTGGTGATAGTAAGAGTAACACACTCGCTGCAGAGAATTGGGTTGGCCCCAACTCTCCAACCTCAGAACCATCTTGCCAGTACAATAGGTGGTGATAGTGAGAGTAACACACTCACTGCAGAGAGTGGGGTTGGCCCCAACTCTCCAACCTCAGAACCACCTTGACAGTACAGTAGGTGGTGATAGTGAGAGTAGCACACTCACTGCAGAGAATGGGGTTGGTCCCAACTCTCCAAGCTCAGACCCACCTTACCAGTGCAGTAGGTGGTGATAGTGCGAATAGCACACTAGCTGCAGAGAATGGGGTTGGCCCCCACTCTCCAACCTCAGAACCACCTTGCCAGTGCAGTAGGTTGTGATAGTGAGAGTAGCACACTCACTGCAGAGAGTGGGGTTGGCCCCAACTCTCCAACCTCAGAACCACCTTGCCAGTGCAGTAGGTGGTGGTAATGAGAGTAGCACACTCACTGCAGATAATGGGGTTGGTCCCAACACTCCAACCTCAGAACCACCTTGCCGGTGTAGTAGGTGGTGATAGTGCGAATAGCACACTAACTGCAGAGAGTGGGGTTGGCCCCAACTCTCCAAGCTCAGACCCACCTTGACAGTGCAGTAGGTGGTGATAGTGCGAATAGCACACTAGCTGCAGAGAATGGGGTTGGCCCCCACTCTCCAACCTCAGAACCACCTTGCCAGTGCAGTAGGTGATGATAGTGAGAGTAGCACAATAACTGTAGAGAGTGGGGTTGGCCCCAACTCTCCAACCTCAGAACCACCTTGCCAGTGAAGTAGGTGGTGATAATGAGAGTAGCACACTCACTGCAGAGAATGAGGTTGGTACCAACTCTCCAACCTCAGAACCACCTTGCCGGTGTAGTAGGTGGTGATAGTGCGAATAGCAAACTAACTGCAGAGAGTGGGGTTGGCCCCAACTCTCCAACCTCAGACCCACCTTGCCAGGGCAGTAGGTGGTGATAGTGCGAATAGCACACTAGCTGCAGAGAATGGGGTTGGCCCCCACTCTCCAACCTCAGAACCACCTTGCCAGTGCAGTAGGTGGTGATAGTGAGAGTAGCACACACACTGCAGAGAGTGGGGTTGGCCCCAACTCTCCAACCTCAGAACCAACTTGCAGGTGTAGTAGGTGTTGATAGTGCGAATAGCACACTAACTGCAGAAAATGGGGTTGGCCCCAACTCTCCAACCTCAGAACCAACTTGCAGGTGTAGTAGGTGTTGATAGTGCGAATAGCACACTAACTGCAGAAAATGGGGTTGGCCCCAACTCTCCAACCTCAGAACCACCTTGCCAGTACAGTAGGTGGTGATAGTGCGAATAGCACACTAACTGCAGAGAATGGGGTTGGCCCCAACTCTCCAAACTGAGAACCACCTTGCCAGTAAAGTAGGCTGTGATAGTGAGAGTAGCACACTCACTGCAGAGAGTGGGGTTGGCCCCAACTCTCCAACCTCAGAACCACCTTGACAGTACAATAGTTGGTGAGAGTGAGAGTAGCATACTCACTGCAGAGAGTGGGGTTGGCCCCAACTCTCCAACCTCAGAACCACCTTGACAGTACAATAGGTGGTGATAGTGAGAGTAGCACACTCACTGCAGAGAGTGGGGTTGGCCCCAACTCTCCAACCTCAGACCCACCTTGCCAGTGCAGTAGGTGGTGATAGTGCGAATAGCACACTAACTGCAGAGAATGGGGTTGGCCCCAACTCTCCAACCTCAGAACCACCTTGACAGTGTAATAGGTGGTGATAGTAAGAGTAACACACTCGCTGCAGAGAATTGGGTTGGCCCCAACTCTCCAACCTCAGAACCATCTTGCCAGTACAATAGGTGGTGATAGTGAGAATAACACACTCACTGCAGAGAGTGGGGTTGGCCCCAACTCTCCAACCTCAGAACCACCTTGACAGTACAGTAGGTGGTGATAGTGAGAGTAGCACACTCACTGCAGAGAATGGGGTTGGTCCCAACTCTCCAACCTCAGAACCACCTTGCCAGTGCAGTAGGTGGTGGTAATGAGAGTAGCACACTCACTGCAGATAATGGGGTTGGTCCCAACACTCCAACCTCAGAACCACCTTGCCGGTGTAGTAGGTGGTGATAGTGCGAATAGCACACTAACTGCAGAGAGTGGGGTTGGCCCCAACTCTCCAAGCTCAGACCCACCTTGACAGTGCAGTAGGTGGTGATAGTGCGAATAGCACACTAGCTGCAGAGAATGGGGTTGGCCCCCACTCTCCAACCTCAGAACCACCTTGCCAGTGCAGTAGGTGATGATAGTGAGAGTAGCACAATAACTGTAGAGAGTGGGGTTGGCCCCAACTCTCCAACCTCAGAACCACCTTGCCAGTGAAGTAGGTGGTGATAATGAGAGTAGCACACTCACTGCAGAGAATGAGGTTGGTACCAACTCTCCAACCTCAGAACCACCTTGCCGGTGTAGTAGGTGGTGATAGTGCGAATAGCAAACTAACTGCAGAGAGTGGGGTTGGCCCCAACTCTCCAACCTCAGACCCACCTTGCCAGGGCAGTAGGTGGTGATAGTGCGAATAGCACACTAGCTGCAGAGAATGGGGTTGGCCCCCACTCTCCAACCTCAGAACCACCTTGCCAGTGCAGTAGGTGGTGATAGTGAGAGTAGCACACACACTGCAGAGAGTGGGGTTGGCCCCAACTCTCCAACCTCAGAACCAACTTGCAGGTGTAGTAGGTGTTGATAGTGCGAATAGCACACTAACTGCAGAAAATGGGGTTGGCCCCAACTCTCCAACCTCAGAACCAACTTGCAGGTGTAGTAGGTGTTGATAGTGCGAATAGCACACTAACTGCAGAAAATGGGGTTGGCCCCAACTCTCCAACCTCAGAACCACCTTGCCAGTACAGTAGGTGGTGATAGTGCGAATAGCACACTAACTGCAGAGAATGGGGTTGGCCCCAACTCTCCAAACTGAGAACCACCTTGCCAGTAAAGTAGGCTGTGATAGTGAGAGTAGCACACTCACTGCAGAGAGTGGGGTTGGCCCCAACTCTCCAACCTCAGAACCACCTTGACAGTACAATAGTTGGTGAGAGTGAGAGTAGCATACTCACTGCAGAGAGTGGGGTTGGCCCCAACTCTCCAACCTCAGAACCACCTTGACAGTACAATAGGTGGTGATAGTGAGAGTAGCACACTCACTGCAGAGAGTGGGGTTGGCCCCAACTCTCCAACCTCAGACCCACCTTGCCAGTGCAGTAGGTGGTGATAGTGCGAATAGCACACTAACTGCAGAGAATGGGGTTGGCCCCAACTCTCCAACCTCAGAACCACCTTGACAGTGTAATAGGTGGTGATAGTAAGAGTAACACACTCGCTGCAGAGAATTGGGTTGGCCCCAACTCTCCAACCTCAGAACCATCTTGCCAGTACAATAGGTGGTGATAGTGAGAATAACACACTCACTGCAGAGAGTGGGGTTGGCCCCAACTCTCCAACCTCAGAACCACCTTGACAGTACAGTAGGTGGTGATAGTGAGAGTAGCACACTCACTGCAGAGAATGGGGTTGGTCCCAACTCTCCAACCTCAGAACCACCTTGCCAGTGCAGTAGGTGGTGGTAATGAGAGTAGCACACTCACTGCAGAGAGTGGGGTTGGCCCCAACTCTCCAACCTCAGACCCACCTTGCCAGGGCAGTAGGTGGTGATAGTGCGAATAGCACACTAGCTGCAGAGAATGGGGTTGGCCCCCACTCTCCAACCTCAGAACCACCTTGCCAGTGCAGTAGGTGGTGATAGTGAGAGTAGCACACACACTGCAGAGAGTGGGGTTGGCCCCAACTCTCCAACCTCAGAACCAACTTCCAGGTGTAGTAGGTGTTGATAGTGCGAATAGCACACTAACTGCAGAAAATGGGGTTGGCCCCAACTCTCCAACCTCAGAACCAACTTGCAGGTGTAGTAGGTGTTGATAGTGCGAATAGCACACTAACTGCAGAAAATGGGGTTGGCCCCAACTCTCCAACCTCAGAACCACCTTGCCAGTACAGTAGGTGGTGATAGTGCGAATAGCACACTAACTGCAGAGAATGGGGTTGGCCCCAACTCTCCAAACTGAGAACCACCTTTCCAGTAAAATAGGTGGTGATAGTGAGAGTAGCACACTCACTGCAGAGAGAGGGTTGGCCCCAACTCTCCAACCTCAGAACCATCTTGACAGTACAGTAGGTGGTGATAGTGAGAGTAGCATACTCACTGCAGAGAGTGGGGTTGGCCCCAACTCTCCAAACTCAGAACCTCCTTACCAGTAAAATAGGTGGTGATGGTGAGAGTAGCACACTCACTGCAGAGAGAGGAGTTGGCCCCAACTCTCCAACCTCAGAACCACCTTGACAGTACAATAGGTGGTGAGAGTGAGAGTAGCATAATCACTGCAGAGAGTGGGGGTTGGCCCCAACTCTCCAACCTCAGAACCACCTTGACAGTACAATAGGTGGTGATAGTGAGAGTAGCACACTCACTGCAGAGAGTGGGGTTGACCCCAACTCTCCAACCTCAGACCCACCTTGCCAGTGCAGTAGGTGGTGATAGTGCGAATAGCACACTAACTGCAGAGAATGGGGTTGGCCCCAACTCTCCAACCTCAGAACCACCTTGACAGTGTAATATGTGGTGATAGTAAGAGTAACACACTCGCTGCAGCGAATTGGGTTGGCCCCAACTCTCCAACCTCAGAACTACTTTGACAGTACAATAGGTGGTGATAGTGAGAGTAGCACACTCACTGCAGAGAGTGGGGTTGGCCCCAACTCTCCAACCTCAGACCCACCTTGCCAATGCAGTAGGTGATGATAGTGAGAGTAGCACACTCAATGCAGAGTGTGGGGTTGGCCCCAACTCTCCAACCGCAGAACCATCTTGCCAGTACCATAGGTGGTGATAGTGAGAGTAACACACTCACAGCAGAGAGTGGGGTTGGCCCCAACTCTCCAACCTCAGAACCACCTTGACAGTACAGTAGGTGGTGATAGTGAGAGTAGCACACTCACTGCAGAGAATGGGGTTGGTCCCAACTCTCCAACCTCAGAACCACCTTGCCGGTGTAGTAGGTGGTGATAGTGCGAATAGCACACTAACTGCAGAGAGTGGGGTTGGCCCCAACTCTCCAAGCTCAGACCCTCCTTGCCAGTGCAGTAGGTGGTGATAGTGCGAATAGCACACTGGCTGCAGAGAATGGGGTTGGCCCCCACTCTCCAACCTCAGAACCACCTTGCCAGTGCAGTAGGTGAAGATAGTGAGAGTAGCACAATAACTGCAGAGAGTGGGTTTGGCCCCAACTCTCCAACCTCAGAACCACCTTGCCAGTGCAGTAGGTGGTGATAATGAGAGTAGCACACTCACTGCAGAGAATGGGGTTGGTCCCAACTCTCCAACCTCAGAACCACCTTGCCGGTGTTGTAGGTGGTGATAGTGCGAATAGCACACTAACTGCAGAGAGTGGGGTTGGCCCCAACTCTCCAACCTCAGACCCACCTTGCCAGTGCAGTAGGTGGTGATAGTGCGAATAGCACACTAGCTGCAGAGAATGGGGTTGGCCCCCACTCTCCAACCTCAGAACCACCTTGCCTGTGCAGTAGGTGGTGATAGTGAGAGTAGCACACTCACTGCAGAGAGTGGGGTTGGCCCCAACTCTCCAACCTCAGAACTACCTTGCCAGTGCAGTAGGTGGTAATAGTGAGAGTAGCACACTCACTGCAGAGGGTGGGGTTGGCCCCAACTCTCCAACCTCAGAACCAACTTGCCGGTGTAGTAGGTGTTGATAGTGCGAATAGCACACTAACTGCAGAGAATGGGGTTGGCCCCAACTCTCCAACCTCAGAACCACCTTGCCAGTGCAGTAGGTGGTGATAGTGCGAGTAGCTCACTCACTGCAGAGAGTGGGGTTGGCCCCAACTCTCCAACCTCAGAACCACCTTGCCGGTGTTGTAGGTGGTGATAGTGCGAATAGCACACTAACTGCAGAGAATGGGGTTGGCCCCAACTCTCCAAACTGAGAACCACCTTGCCAGTAAAATAGGTGGTGATAGTGAGAGTAGCACACTCACTGCAGAGAGTGGGGTTGGCCCCAACTCTCCAACCTCAGAACCACCTTGACAGTACAGTAGGTGGTGATAGTGAGTGTAGCATACTCACTGCAGAGAGTGGGGTTTGCCCCAACTCTCCAAACTCAGAACCACCTTACCAGTAAAATAGGTGGTGGTAGTCAGAGTAGCACACTCACTGCAGAGAGAGGAGTTGGCCCCAACTCTCCAACCTCAGAACCACCTTGACAGTACAATAGGTGGTGAGAGTGAGAGTAGCATACTCACTGCAGAGAGTGGGGTTGGCCCCCACTCTCCAACCTCAGAACCACCTTGCCAGTGCAGTAGGTGGTGATAGTGAGAGTAGCACACTCACTGCAGAGAGTGGGGTTGGCCCCAACTCTCCAACCTCAGAACTATCTTGCCAGTGCAGTAGGTGGTGATAGTGAGAGTAGCACACTCACTGCAGAGAGTGAGGTTGGCCTCAACTCTCCAACCTCAGAACCAACTTGCCGGTGTAGTAGGTGTTGATAGTGCGAATAGCACACTAACTGCAGAGAGTGGGGTTGGCCCCAACTCTCCAACCTCTGAACCACCTTGCCAGTGCAGTAGGTGGTGATAGTGCGAGTAGCACACTCACTGCAGAGAGTGGGGTTGGCCCCAACTCTCCAAACTCAGAACCACCTTGCCGGTGTAGTAGTTGGTGATAGTGCGAATAGCACACTAACTGCAGAGAATGGGGTTGGCCCCAACTCTCCAAACTGAGAACCACCTTGCCAGTAAAATAGGTGGTGATAGTGAGAGTAGCACACTCACTGCAGAGAGTGGGGTTGGCCCCAACTCTCCAACCTCAGAACCACCTTGACAGTACAGTAGGTGGTGATAGTGAGAGTAGCATACTCACTGCAGAGAGTGGGGTTGGCCCCAACTCTCCAACCTCAGAACCACCTTGACAGTACAGTAGGTGGTGATAGTGAGAGTAGCATACTCACTGCAGAGAGTGGGGTTGGCCCCAACTCTCCAAACTCAGAACCACCTTACCAGTAAAATAGGTGGTGATAGTGAGAGTAGCACACTCACTGCAGAGAGTGGAGTTGGCCCCAACTCTCCAACCTCAGAACCACCTTGACAGTACAATAGGTGGTGAGAGTAAGAGTAGCATACTCACTGCAGATAGTGGGGTTGGCCCCAACTCTCCAACCTCAGAACCACCTTGACAGTACAATAGGTGGTGATAGTGAGAGTAGCACACTCACTGCAGAGAGTGGGGTTGGCCCCAACTCTCCAACCTCAGACACACCTTGCCAGTGCAGTAGGTGGTGATAGTGCGAATAGCACACTAACTGCAGAGAATGGGGTTGGCCCCAACTCTCCAACCTCAGAACCACCTTGACAGTGTAATAGGTGGTGATAGTAAGAGTAACACACTCGCTGCAGAGAAATGGGTTGGCCCCAACTCTCCAACCTCAGAACCACCTTGCCGGTGTAGTAGGTGGTGATAGTGCGAATAGCACACTAACTGCAGAGAATGGGGTTGGCCCCAACTCTCCAAACTGAGAACCACCTTGCCAGTAAAATAGGTGGTGATAGTGCGAATAGCACACTCACAGCAGAGAGTGGGGTTGGCCCCAACTCTCCAACCTCAGAACCACCTTGCCAGTGCAGTAGGTGAAGATAGTGAGAGTAGCACAATAACTGCAGAGAGTGGGTTTGGCCCCAACTCTCCAACCTCAGAACCACCTTGCCAGTGCAGTAGGTGGTGATAATGAGAGTAGCACACTCACTGCAGAGAATGGGGTTGGTCCCAACTCTCCAACCTCAGAACCACCTTGCCGGTGTAGTAGGTGGTGATAGTGCGAATAGCACACTAACTGCAGAGAGTGGGGTTGGCCCCAACTCTCCAACCTCAGACCCACCTTGCCAGTGCAGTAGGTGGTGATAGAGCGAATAGCACACTAGCTGCAGAGAATGGGGTTGGCCCCCACTCTCCAACCTCAGAACCAACTTGCCGGTGTAGTAGGTGTTGATAGTGCGAATAGCACACTAACTGCAGAGAATGGGGTTGGCCCCAACTCTCCAACGTCAGAACCACCTTGCCAGTGCAGTAGGTGGTGATAGTGCGAGTAGCACACTCACTGCAGAGATTGGGGTTGGCCCCAACTCTCCAACCTCAGAACCACCTTGCCAGTGCAGTAGGTGGTGATAGTGCGAATAGCACACTAACTGCAGAGAATGGGGTTGGCCCCAACTCTCCAAACTGAGAACCACCTTTCCAGTAAAATAGGTGGTGATAGTGAGAGTAGCACACTCACTGCAGAGAGAGGGTTGGCCCCAACTCTCCAACCTCAGAACCACCTTGACAGTACAGTAGGTGGTGATAGTGAGAGTAGCATACTCACTGCAGAGAGTGGGGTTGGCCCCAACTCTCCAAACTCAGAACCACCTTACCAGTAAAATAGGTGGTGATGGTGAGAGTAGCACACTCACTGCAGAGAGAGGAGTTGGCCCCAACTCTCCAACCTCAGAACCACCTTGACAGTACAATAGGTGGTGAGAGTGAGAGTAGCATAATCACTGCAGAGAGTGGGGGTTGGCCCCAACTCTCCAACCTCAGAACCACCTTGACAGTACAATAGGTGGTGATAGTGAGAGTATCACACTCACTGCAGAGAGTGGGGTTGGCCCCAACTCTCCAACCTCAGACCCACCTTGCCAGTGCAGTAGGTGGTGATAGTGCGAATAGCACACTAACTGCAGAGAATGGGGTTGGCCCCAACTCTCCAACCTCAGAACCACCTTGACAGTGTAATAGGTGGTGATAGTAAGAGTAACACACTCGCTGCAGCGAATTGGGTTGGCCCCAACTCTCCAACCTCAGAACTACTTTGACAGTACAATAGGTGGTGATAGTGAGAGTAGCACACTCATTGCAGAGAGTGGGGTTGGCCCCAACTCTCCAACCTCAGACCCACCTTGCCAATGCAGTAGGTGATGATAGTGAGAGTAGCACACTCAATGCAGAGTGTGGGGTTGGCCCCAACTCTCCAACCGCAGAACCATCTTGCCAGTACCATAGGTGGTGATAGTGAGAGTAACACACTCACTGCAGAGAGTGGGGTTGGCCCCAACTCTCCAACCTCAGAACCACCTTAACAGTACAGTAGGTGGTGATAGTGAGAGTAGCACACTCACTGCAGAGAATGGGGTTGGTCCCAACTCTCCAACCTCAGAACCACCTTGCCGGTGTAGTAGGTGGTGATAGTGCGAATAGCACACTAACTGCAGAGAGTGGGGTTGGCCCCAACTCTCCAAGCTCAGACCCACCTTGCCAGTGCAGTAGGTGGTGATAGTGCGAATAGCACACTGGCTGCAGAGAATGGGGTTGGCCCCCACTCTCCAACCTCAGAACCACCTTGCCAGTGCAGTAGGTGAAGATAGTGAGAGTAGCACAATAACTGCAGAGAGTGGGTTTGGCCCCAACTCTCCAACCTCAGAACCACCTTGCCAGTGCAGTAGGTGGTGATAATGAGAGTAGCACACTCACTGCAGAGAATGGGGTTGGTCCCAACTCTCCAACCTCAGAACCACCTTGCCGGTGTAGTAGGTGGTGATAGTGCGAATAGCACACTAACTGCAGAGAGTGGGGTTGGCCCCAACTCTCCAACCTCAGACCCACCTTGCCAGTGCAGTAGGTGGTGATAGTGCGAATAGCACACTAGCTGCAGAGAATGGGGTTGGCCCCCACTCTCCAACCTCAGAACCACCTTGCCAGTGCAGTAGGTGGTGATAGTGAGAGTAGCACACTCACTGCAGACAGTGGGGTTGGCCCCAACTCTCCAACCTCAGAACTACCTTGCCAGTGCAGTAGGTGGTGATAGTGAGAGTAGCACACTCACTGCAGAGGGTGGGGTTGGCCCCAACTCTCCAACCTCAGAACCAACTTACCGGTGTAGTAGGTGTTGATAGTGCGAATAGCATACTAACTGCAGAGAATGGGGTTGGCCCCAACTCTCCAACCTCAGAACCACCTTGCCAGTAAAATAGGTGGTGATAATGCGAATAGCACACTCACAGCAGAGAGTGGGGTTGGCCCCATCTCTCCAACCTCAGAACCACCTTGCCAGTGCAGTAGGTGAAGATAGTGAGAGTAGCACAATAACTGCAGAGAGTGTGTTTGGCCCCAACTCTCCAACCTCAGAACCACCTTGCCAGTGCAGTAGGTGGTGATAGTGAGAGTAGCACACTCACTGCAGAGAGTGGGGTTGGCCCCAACTCTCCAACCTCAGAACCACCTTGACAGTACAGTAGGTGGTGATAGTGAGAGTAGCATACTCACTGCAGACAGTGGGGTTGGCCCCAACTCTCCAAACTCAGAACCACCTTACCAGTAAAATAGGTGGTGGTAGTCAGAGTAGCACACTCACTGCAGAGAGAGGAGTTGGCCCCAACTCTCCAACCTCAGAACCACCTTGACAGTACAATAGGTGGTGAGAGTGAGAGTAGCATACTCACTGCAGAGAGTGGGGTTGGCCCCCACTCTCCAACCTCAGAACCACCTTGCCAGTGCAGTAGGTGGTGATAGTGAGAGTAGCACACTCACTGCAGAGAGTGGGGTTGGCCCCAACTCTCCAACCTCAGAACTACCTTGCCAGTGCAGTAGGTGGTGATAGTGAGAGTAGCACACACACTGCAGAGAGTGAGGTTGGCCCCAACTCTCCAACCTCAGAACCAACTTGCCGGTGTAGTAGGTGTTGATAGTGCGAATAGCACACTAACTGCAGAGAATGGGGTTGGCCCCAACTCTCCAACCTCTGAACCACCTTGCCAGTGCAGTAGGTGGTGATAGTGCGAGTAGCACACTCACTGCAGAGAGTGGGGTTGGCCCCAACTCTCCAAACTCAGAACCACCTTGCCGGTGTAGTAGTTGGTGATAGTGCGAATAGCACACTAACTGCAGAGAATGGGGTTGGCCCCAACTCTCCAAACTGAGAACCACCTTGCCAGTAAAATAGGTGGTGATAGTGAGAGTAGCACACTCACTGCAGAGAGTGGGGTTGGCCCCAACTCTCCAACCTCAGAACAACCTTGACAGTACAGTAGGTGGTGATAGTGAGAGTAGCATACTCACTGCAGAGAGTGGGGTTGGCCCCAACTCTCCAACCTCAGAACCACCTTGACAGTACAGTAGGTGGTGATAGTGAGAGTAGCATACTCACTGCAGAGAGTGGGGTTGGCCCCAACTCTCCAAACTCACAACCACCTTACCAGTAAAATAGGTGGTGATAGTGAGAGTAGCACACTCACTGCAGAGAGTGAAGTTGGCCCCAACTCTCCAACCTCAGAACCACCTTGACAGTACAATAGGTGGTGAGAGTAAAAGTAGCATACTCACTGCAGAGAGTGGGGTTGGCCCCAACTCTCCAACCTCAGAACCACCTTGACAGTACAATAGTTGGTGATAGTGAGAGTAGCACACTCACTGCAGAGAGTGGGGTTGGCCCCAACTCTCCAACCTCAGACACACCTTGCCAGTGCAGTAGGTGGTGATAGTGCGAATAGCACACTAACTGCAGAGAATGGGGTTGGCCCCAACTCTCCAACCTCAGAACCACCTTGACAGTGTAATAGGTGGTGATAGTAAGAGTAACACACTCGCTGCAGAGAATTGGGTTGGCCCCAACTCTCCAACCTCAGAACCACTTTGAAAGTACAATAGGTGGTGATAGTGAGAGTAGCACACTCACTGCAGAGAGTGGGGTTGGCCCCAACTCTCCAACCTCAGACCCACCTTGCCAATGCAGTAGGTGATGATAGTGAGAGTAGCACACTCAATGCAGAGAGTGGGGTTGGCCCCAACTCTCCAACCTCAGAACCACCTTGCCGGTGTAGTAGGTGGTGATAGTGCGAATAGCACACTAACTGCAGAGAATGGGGTTGGTCCCAACTCTCCAAACTGAGAACCACCTTGCCAGTAAAATAGGTGGTGATAATGCGAATAGCACACTCACAGCAGAGAGTGGGGTTGGCCCCAACTCTCCAACCTCAGAACCACCTTGCCAGTGCAGTAGGTGAAGATAGTGAGAGTAGCACAATAACTGCAGAGAGTGGGTTTGGCCCCAACTCTCCAACCTCAGAACCACCTTGCCAGTGCAGTAGGTGGTGATAATGAGAGTACCACACTCACTGCAGAGAATGGGGTTGGTCCCAACTCTCCAACCTCAGAACCACCTTGCCGGTGTAGTAGGTGGTGATAGTGCGAATAGCACACTAACTGCAGAGAGTGGGGTTGGCCCCAACTCTCCAACCTCAGACCCACCTTGCCAGTGCAGTAGGTGGTGATAGAGCGAATAGCACACTAGCTGCAGAGAATGGGGTTGGCCCCCACTCTCCAACCTCAGAACCACATTGCCAGTGCAGTAGGTGGTGATAGTGAGAGTAGCACACTCACTGCAGAGAGTGGGGTTGGCCCCAACTCTCCAACCTCAGAACTACCTTGCCAGTGCAGTAGGTGGTGATAGTGAGAGTAGCACACTCACTGCAGAGAGTGGGGTTGGCCCCAACTCTCCAACCTCAGACACACCTTGCCAGTGCAGTAGGTGGTGATAGTGCGAATAGCACACTAACTGCAGAGAATGGGGTTGGCCCCAACTCTCCAACCTCAGAACCACCTTGACAGTGTAATAGGTGGTGATAGTAAGAGTAACACACTCGCTGCAGAGAAATGGGTTGGACCCAACTCTCCAACCTCAGAACCACCTTGCCGGTGTAGTAGGTGGTGATAGTGCGAATAGCACACTAACTGCAGAGAATGGGGTTGGCCCCAACTCTCCAAACTGAGAACCACCTTGCCAGTAAAATAGGTGGTGATAGTGCGAATAGCACACTCACAGCAGAGAGTGGGGTTGGCCCCAACTCTCCAACCTCAGAACCACCTTGCCAGTGCAGTAGGTGAAGATAGTGAGAGTAGCACAATAACTGCAGAGAGTGGGTTTGGCCCCAACTCTCCAACCTCAGAACCACCTTGCCAGTGCAGTAGGTGGTGATAATGAGGGTAGCACACTCACTGCAGAGAATGGGGTTGGTCCCAACTCTCCAACCTCAGAACCACCTTGCCGGTGTAGTAGGTGGTGATAGTGCGAATAGCACACTAACTGCAGAGAGTGGGGTTGGCCCCAACTCGCCAACCTCAGACCCACCTTGCCAGTGCAGTAGGTGGTGATAGAGCGAATAGCACACTAGTTGCAGAGAATGGGGTTGGCCCCCACTCTCCAACTTCAGAACCACATTGCCAGTGCAGTAGGTGGTGATAGTGAGAGTAGCACACTCACTGCAGAGAGTGGGGTTGGCCCCAACTCTCCAACCTCAGAACTACCTTGCCAGTGCAGTAGGTGGTGATAGTGAGAGTAGCACACTCACTGCAAAGGGTGGGGTTGGCCCCAACTCTCCAACCTCAGAACCAACTTGCCGGTGTAGTAGGTGTTGATAGTGCGAATAGCACACTAACTGCAGAGAATGGGGTTGGCCCCAACTCTCCCACGTCAGAACCACCTTGCCAGTGCAGTAGGTGGTGATAGTGCGAGTAGCACACTCACTGCAGAGATTGGGGTTGGCCCCAACTCTCCAACCTCAGAACCACCTTGCCAGTGCAGTAGGTGGTGATAGTGCGAATAGCACACTAACTGCAGAGAATGGGGTTGGCCCCAACTCTCCAAACTGAGAACCACCTTTCCAGTAAAATAGGTGGTGATAGTGAGAGTAGCACACTCACTGCAGAGAGAGGGTTGGCCCCAACTCTCCAACCTCAGAACCACCTTGACAGTACAGTAGGTGGTGATAGTGAGAGTAGCATACTCACTGCAGAGAGTGGGGTTGGCCCCAACTCTCCAAACTCAGAACCACCTTACCAGTAAAATAGGTGGTGATGGTGAGAGTAGCACACTCACTGCAGAGAGAGGAGTTGGCCCCAACTCTCCAACCTCAGAACCACCTTGACAGTACAATAGGTGGTGAGAGTGAGAGTAGCATAATCACTGCAGAGAGTGGGGGTTGGCCCCAACTCTCCAACCTCAGAACCACCTTGACAGTACAATAGGTGGTGATAGTGAGAGTAGCACACTCACTGCAGAGAGTGGGGTTGGCCCCAACTCTCCAACCTCAGACCCACCTTGCCAGTGCAGTAGGTGGTGATAGTGCGAATAGCACACTAACTGCAGAGAATGGGGTTGGCCCCAACTCTCCAACCTCAGAACCACCTTGACAGTGTAATAGGTGGTGATAGTAAGAGTAACACACTCGCTGCAGCGAATTGGGTTGGCCCCAACTCTCCAACCTCAGAACTACTTTGACAGTACAATAGGTGGTGATAGTGAGAGTAGCACACTCATTGCAGAGAGTGGGGTTGGCCCCAACTCTCCAACCTCAGACCCACCTTGCCAATGCACTAGGTGATGATAGTGAGAGTAGCACACTCAATGCAGAGTGTGGGGTTGGCCCCAACTCTCCAACCGCAGAACCATCTTGCCAGTACCATAGCTGGTGATAGTGAGAGTAACACACTCACTGCAGAGAGTGGGGTTGGCCCCAACTCTCCAACCTCAGAACCACCTTAACAGTACAGTAGGTGGTGATAGTGAGAGTAGCACACTCACTGCAGAGAATGGGGTTGGTCCCAACTCTCCAACCTCAGAACCACCTTGCCGGTGTAGTAGGTGGTGATAGTGCGAATAGCACACTAACTGCAGAGAGTGGGGTTGGCCCCAACTCTCCAAGCTCAGACCCACCTTGCCAGTGCAGTAGGTGGTGATAGTGAGAGTAGCATACTTACTGCAGAGAGTGGGGTTGGCCCCAACTCTCCAACCTCAGAACCACCTTGACAGTACAGTAGGTGGTGATAGTGAGAGTAGCATACTCACTGCAGAGAGTGGGGTTGGCCCCAACTCTCCAAACTCAGAACCACCTTACCAGTAAAATAGGTGGTGATAGTGAGAGTAGCACACTCACTGCAGAGAGTGGAGTTGGCCCCAACTCTCCAACCTCAGAACCACCTTGACAGTACAATAGGTGGTGATAGTGAGAGTAGCACACTCACTGCAGAGAGTGGGGTTGGCCCCAACTCTCCAACCTCAGAACCACCTTGCCAGTGCAGTAGGTGGTGATAATGAGAGTAGCACACTCACTGCAGAGAATGGGGTTGGTCCCAACTCTCCAACCTCAGAACCACCTTGCCGGTGTAGTAGGTGGTGATAGTGCGAATAGCACACTAACTGCAGAGAGTGGGGTTGGCCCCAACTCGCCAACCTCAGACCCACCTTGCCAGTGCAGTAGGTGGTGATAGAGCGAATAGCACACTAGCTGCAGAGAATGGGGTTGGCCCCCACTCTCCAACCTCAGAACCACATTGCCAGTGCAGTAGGTGGTGATAGTGAGAGTATCACACTCACTGCAGAGAGTGGGGTTGGCCCCAACTCTCCAACCTCAGAACTACCTTGCCAGTGCAGTAGGTGGTGATAGTGAGAGTAGCACACTCACTGCAAAGGGTGGGGTTGGCCCCAACTCTCCAACCTCAGAACCAACTTGCCGGTGTAGTAGGTGTTGATAGTGCGAATAGCACACTAACTGCAGAGAATGGGGTTGGCCCCAACTCTCCAACGTCAGAACCACCTTGCCAGTGCAGTAGGTGGTGATAGTGCGAGTAGCACACTCACTGCAGAGATTGGGGTTGGCCCCAACTCTCCAACCTCAGAACCACCTTGCCAGTGCAGTAGGTGGTGATAGTGCGAATAGCACACTAACTGCAGAGAATGGGGTTGGCCCCAACTCTCCAAACTGAGAACCACCTTTCCAGTAAAATAGGTGGTGATAGTGAGAGTAGCACACTCACTGCAGAGAGAGGGTTGGCCCCAACTCTCCAACCTCAGAACCACCTTGACAGTACAGTAGGTGGTGATAGTGAGAGTAGCATACTCACTGCAGAGAGTGGGGTTGGCCCCAACTCTCCAAACTCAGAACCACCTTACCAGTAAAATAGGTGGTGATGGTGAGAGTAGCACACTCACTGCGGAGAGAGGAGTTGGCCCCAACTCTCCAACCTCAGAACCACCTTGACAGTACAATAGGTGGTGAGAGTGAGAGTAGCATAATCACTGCAGAGAGTGGGGGTTGGCCCCAACTCTCCAACCTCAGAACCACCTTGACAGTACAATAGGTGGTGATAGTGAGAGTAGCACACTCACTGCAGAGAGTGGGGTTGGCCCCAACTCTCCAACCTCAGACCCACCTTGCCAGTGCAGTAGGTGGTGATAGTGCGAATAGCACACTAACTGCAGAGAATGGGGTTGGCCCCAACTCTCCAACCTCAGAACCACCTTGACAGTGTAATAGGTGGTGATAGTAAGAGTAACACACTCGCTGCAGCGAATTGGGTTGGCCCCAACTCTCCAACCTCAGAACTACTTTGACAGTACAATAGGTGGTGATAGTGAGAGTAGCACACTCATTGCAGAGAGTGGGGTTGGCCCCAACTCTCCAACCTCAGACCCACCTTGCCAATGCAGTAGGTGATGATAGTGAGAGTAGCACACTCAATGCAGAGTGTGGGGTTGGCCCCAACTCTCCAACCGCAGAACCATCTTGCCAGTACCATAGCTGGTGATAGTGAGAGTAACACACTCACTGCAGAGAGTGGGGTTGGCCCCAACTCTCCAACCTCAGAACCACCTTAACAGTACAGTAGGTGGTGATAGTGAGAGTAGCACACTCACTGCAGAGAATGGGGTTGGTCCCAACTCTCCAACCTCAGAACCACCTTGCCGGTGTAGTAGGTGGTGATAGTGCGAATAGCACACTAACTGCAGAGAGTGGGGTTGGCCCCAACTCTCCAAGCTCAGACTCACCTTGCCAGTGCAGTAGGTGGTGATAGTGCGAATAGCACACTGGCTGCAGAGAATGGGGTTGGCCCCCACTCTCCAACCTCAGAACCACCTTGCCAGTGCAGTAGGTGAAGATAGTGAGAGTAGCACAATAACTGCAGAGAGTGGGTTTGGCCCCAACTCTCCAACCTCAGAACCACCTTGCCAGTGCAGTAGGTGGTGATAATGAGAGTAGCACACTCACTGCAGAGAATGGGGTTGGTCCCAACTCTCCAACCTCAGAACCACCTTGCCGGTGTAGTAGGTGGTGATAGTGCGAATAGCACACTAACTGCAGAGAGTGGGGTTGGCCCCAACTCTCCAACCTCAGACCCACCTTGCCAGTGCAGTAGGTGGTGATAGTGCGAATAGCACACTAGCTGCAGAGAATGGGGTTGGCCCCCACTCTCCAACCTCAGAACCACCTTGCCAGTGCAGTAGGTGGTGATAGTGAGAGTAGCACACTCACTGCAGAGAGTGGGGTTGGCCCCAACTCTCCAACCTCAGAACTACCTTGCCAGTGCAGTAGGTGGTGATAGTGAGAGTAGCACACTCACTGCAGAGGGTGGGGTTGGCCCCAACTCTCCAACCTCAGAACCAACTTGCCGGTGTAGTAGGTGTTGATAGTGCGAATAGCATACTAACTGCAGAGAATGGGGTTGGCCCCAACTCTCCAACCTCAGAACCACCTTGCCAGTGCAGTAGGTGGTGATAGTGCGAGTAGCTCACTCACTGCAGAGAGTGGGGTTGGCCCCAACTCTCCAACCTCAGAACCACCTTGCCGGTGTTGTAGGTGGTGATAGTGCGAATAGCACACAAACTGCAGAGAATGGGGTTGGCCCCAACTCTCCAAACTGAGAACCACCTTGCCAGTAAAATAGGTGGTGATAGTGAGAGTAGCACACTCACTGCAGAGAGTGGGGTTGGCCCCAACTCTCCAACCTCAGAACCACCTTGACAGTACAGTAGGTGGTGATAGTGAGAGTAGCATACTCACTGCAGACAGTGGGGTTGGCCCCAACTCTCCAAACTCAGAACCACCTTACCAGTAAAATAGGTGGTGGTAGTCAGAGTAGCACACTCACTGCAGAGAGAGGAGTTGGCCCCAACTCTCCAACCTCAGAACCACCTTGACAGTACAATAGGTGGTGAGAGTGAGAGTAGCATACTCACTGCAGAGAGTGGGGTTGGCCCCCACTCTCCAACCTCAGAACCACCTTGCCAGTGCAGTAGGTGGTGATAGTGAGAGTAGCACACTCACTGCAGAGAGTGGGGTTGGCCCCAACTCTCCAACCTCAGAACTACCTTGCCAGTGCAGTAGGTGGTGATAGTGAGAGTAGCACACTCACTGCAGAGAGTGAGGTTGGCCCCAACTCTCCAACCTCAGAACCAACTTGCCGGTGTAGTAGGTGTTGATAGTGCGAATAGCACACTAACTGCAGAGAATGGGGTTGGCCCCAACTCTCCAACCTCTGAACCACCTTGCCAGTGCAGTAGGTGGTGATAGTGCGAGTAGCACACTCACTGCAGAGAGTGGGGTTGGCCCCAACTCTCCAAACTCAGAACCACCTTGCCGGTGTAGTAGTTGGTGATAGTGCGAATAGCACACTAACTGCAGAGAATGGGGTTGGCCCCAACTCTCCAAACTGAGAACCACCTTGCCAGTAAAATAGGTGGTGATAGTGAGAGTAGCACACTCACTGCAGAGAGTGGGGTTGGCCCCAACTCTCCAACCTCAGAACCACCTTGACAGTACAGTAGGTGGTGATAGTGAGAGTAGCATACTCACTGCAGAGATTGGGGTTGGCCCCAACTCTCCAACCTCAGAACCACCTTGACAGTACAGTAGGTGGTGATAGTGAGAGTAGCATACTCACTGCAGAGAGTGGGGTTGGCCCCAACTCTCCAAACTCACAACCACCTTACCAGTAAAATAGGTGGTGATAGTGAGAGTAGCACACTCACTGCAGAGAGTGAAGTTGGCCCCAACTCTCCAACCTCAGAACCACCTTGACAGTACAATAGGTGGTGAGAGTAAAAGTAGCATACTCACTGCAGAGAGTGGGGTTGGCCCCAACTCTCCAACCTCAGAACCACCTTGACAGTACAATAGGTGGTGATAGTGAGAGTAGCACACTCACTGCAGAGAGTGGGGTTGGCCCCAACTCTCCAACCTCAGACACACCTTGCCAGTGCAGTAGGTGGTGATAGTGCGAATAGCACACTAACTGCAGAGAATGGGGTTGGCCCCAACTCTCCAACCTCAGAACCACCTTGACAGTGTAATAGGTGGTGATAGTAAGAGTAACACACTCGCTGCAGAGAATTGGGTTGGCCCCAACTCTCCAACCTCAGAACCACTTTGAAAGTACAATAGGTGGTGATAGTGAGAGTAGCACACTCACTGCAGAGAGTGGGGTTGGCCCCAACTCTCCAACCTCAGACCCACCTTGCCAATGCAGTAGGTGATGATAGTGAGAGTAGCACACTCAATGCAGAGAGTGGGGTTGGCCCCAACTCTCCAACCTCAGATCCACCTTGCCGGTGTAGTAGGTGGTGATAGTGCGAATAGCACACTAACTGCAGAGAATGGGGTTGGCCCCAACTCTCCAAACTGAGAACCACCTTGCCAGTAAAATAGGTGGTGATAGTGCGAATAGCACACTCACTGCAGAGAGTGGGGTTGGCCCCAACTCTCCAACCTCAGAACCACCTTGCCAGTGCAGTATGTGAAGATAGTGAGAGTAGCACAATAACTGCAGAGAGTGGGTTTGGCCCCAACTCTCCAACCTCAGAACCACCTTGCCAGTGCAGTAGGTGGTGATAATGAGAGTAGCACACTCACTGCAGAGAATGGGGTTGGTCCCAACTCTCCAACCTCAGAACCACCTTGCCGGTGTAGTAGGTGGTGATAGTGCGAATAGCACACTAACTGCAGAGAGTGGGGTTGGCCCCAACTCTCCAACCTCAGACCCACCTTGCCAGTGCAGTAGGTGGTGATAGAGCGAATAGCACACTAGCTGCAGAGAATGGGGTTGGCCCCCACTCTCCAACCTCAGAACCACATTGCCAGTGCAGTAGGTGGTGATAGTGAGAGTAGCACACTCACTGCAGAGAGTGGGGTTGGCCCCAACTCTCCAACCTCAGAACTACCTTGCCAGTGCAGTAGGTGGTGATAGTGAGAGTAGCACACTCACTGCAGAGGGTGGGGTTGGCCCCAACTCTCCAACCTCAGAACCAACTTGCCGGTGTAGTAGGTGTTGATAGTGCGAATAGCACACTAACTGCAGAGAATGGGGTTGGCCCCAACTCTCCAACGTCAGAACCACCTTGCCAGTGCAGTAGGTGGTGATAGTGCGAGTAGCACACTCACAGCAGAGATTGGGGTTGGCCCCAACTCTCCA
Organism: Escarpia spicata; assembly: GCA_963995525.1. Taxonomy (NCBI): domain Eukaryota; kingdom Metazoa; phylum Annelida; class Polychaeta; order Sabellida; family Siboglinidae; genus Escarpia; species Escarpia spicata. The sequence goes on from OZ023210.1 coordinate 23,861,261, forward strand.
ACCTCAGAACCACCTTGCCGGTGTAGTAGTTGGTGATAGTGCGAATAGCACACTAACTGCAGAGAATGCGGTTGGCCCCAACTCTCCAAACTGAGAACCACCTTGCCAGTAAAATAGGTGGTGATAGTGAGAGTAGCACACTCACTGCAGAGAGTGGGGTTGGCCCCAACTCTCCAACCTCAGACCCACCTTGCCAATGCAGTAGGTGATGATAGTGAGAGTAGCACACTCAATGCAGAGAGTGGGGTTGGCCCCAACTCTCCAACCTCAGAACCACCTTGCCGGTGTAGTAGGTGGTGATAGTGCGAATAGCACACTAACTGCAGAGAATGGGGTTGGCCCCAACTCTCCAAACTGAGAACCACCTTGCCAGTAAAATAGGTGGTGATAGTGCGAATAGCATACTCACTGCAGAGAGTGGGGTTGGCCCCAACTCTCCAACCTCAGAACCACCTTGCCAGTGCAGTAGGTGAAGATAGTGAGAGTAGCACAATAACTGCAGAGAGTGGGTTTGGCCCCAACTCTCCACCCTCAGAACCACCTTGCCAGTGCAGTAGGTGGTGATAATGAGAGTAGCACACTCACTGCAGAGAATGGGGTTGGTCCCAACTCTCCAACCTCAGAACCACCTTGCCGGTGTAGTAGGTGGTGATAGTGCGAACAGCACACTAACTGCAGAGAGTGGGGTTGGCCCCAACTCTCCAACCTCAGACCCACCTTGCCAGTGCAGTAGGTGGTGATAGTGCGAATAGCACACTAGCTGCAGAGAATGGGGTTGGCCCCCACTCTCCAACCTCAGAACCACATTGCCAGTGCAGTAGGTGGTGATAGTGAGAGTAGCACACTCACTGCAGAGAGTGGGGTTGGCCCCAACTCTCCAACCTCAGAACTACCTTGCCAGTGCAGTAGGTGGTGATAGTGAGAGTAGCACACTCACTGCAGAGGGTGGGGTTGGCCCCAACTCTCCAACCTCAGAACCAACTTGCCGGTGTAGTAGGTGTTGATAGTGCGAATAGCACACTAACTGCAGAGAATGGGGTTGGCCCCAACTCTCCAACCTCAGAACCACCTTGCCAGTGCAGTAGGTGGTGATAGTGCGAGTAGCACACTCACTGCAGAGATTGGGGTTGGCCCCAACTCTCCAACCTCAGAACCACCTTGCCGGTGTAGTAGGTGGTGATAGTGCGAATAGCACACTAACTGCAGAGAATGGGGTTGGCCCCAACTCTCCAAACTGAGAACCACCTTGCCAGTAAAATAGGTGGTGATAGTGAGAGTAGCACACTCACTGCAGAGAGTGGGGTTGGCCCCAACTCTCTAAACTCAGAACCACCTTACCAGTAAAATAGGTGGTGATAGTGAGAGTAGCACACTCACTGCAGAGAGTGGAGTTGTCCCCAACTCTCCAACCTCAGAACCACCTTGACAGTACAATAGGTGGTGAGAGTGAGAGTAGCATACTCACTGCAGAGAGTGGGGTTGGCCCCCACTCTCCAAACTCAGAACCACCTTGCCAGTGCAGTAGGTGGTGATAGTGAGAGTAGCACACTCACTGCAGAGAGTGGGGTTGGCCCCAACTCTCCAACCTCAGAACTACCATGCCAGTGCAGTAGGTGGTGATAGTGAGAGTAGCACACTCACTGTAGAGAGTGAGGTTGGCCCCAACTCTCCAACCTCAGATCCAACTTGCCGGTGTAGTAGGTGTTGATAGTGCGAATAGCACACTAACTGCAGAGAATGGGGTTGGCCCCAACTCTCCAAACTCAGAACCACCTTGCCAGTGCAGTAGGTGGTGATAGTGCGAGTAGCACACTCACTGCAGAGAGTGGGGTTGGCCCCAACTCTCCAACCTCAGAACCAACTTGCCGGTGTAGTAGGTGGTGATAGTGCGAATAGCACACTAACTGCAGAGAATGGGGTTGGCCCCAACTCTCCAAACTGAGAACCACCTTGCCAGTAAAATAGGTGGTGATACTGAGAGTAGCACACTCACTGCAGAGAGTGGGGTTGGCCCCAACTCTCCAACCTCAGAACCACCTTGCCAGTGCAGTAGGTGGTGATAATGAGAGTAGCACACTCACTGCAGAGAATGGGGTTGGTCCCAACTCTCCAACCTCAGAACCACCTTGCCGGTGTAGTAGGTGGTGATAGTGCGAATAGCACACTAACTGCAGAGAGTGGGGTTGGCCCCAACTCTCCAAGCTCAGACCCACCTTGCCAGTGCAGTAGGTGGTGATAGTGAGAGTAGCATACTTACTGCAGAGAGTGGGGTTGGCCCCAACTCTCCAACCTCAGAACCACCTTGACAGTACAGTAGGTGGTGATAGTGAGAGTAGCATACTCACTGCAGAGAGTGGGGTTGGCCCCAACTCTCCAAACTCAGAACCACCTTACCAGTAAAATAGGTGGTGATAGTGAGAGTAGCACACTCACTGCAGAGAGTGGAGTTGGCCCCAACTCTCCAACCTCAGAACCACCTTGACAGTACAATAGGTGGTGATAGTGAGAGTAGCACACTCACTGCAGAGAGTGGGGTTGGCCCCAACTCTCCAACCTCAGAACCACCTTGCCAGTGCAGTAGGTGGTGATAATGAGAGTAGCACACTCACTGCAGAGAATGGGGTTGGTCCCAACTCTCCAACCTCAGAACCACCTTGCCGGTGTAGTAGGTGGTGATAGTGCGAATAGCACACTAACTGCAGAGAGTGGGGTTGGCCCCAACTCGCCAACCTCAGACCCACCTTGCCAGTGCAGTAGGTGGTGATAGAGCGAATAGCACACTAGCTGCAGAGAATGGGGTTGGCCCCCACTCTCCAACCTCAGAACCACATTGCCAGTGCAGTAGGTGGTGATAGTGAGAGTATCACACTCACTGCAGAGAGTGGGGTTGGCCCCAACTCTCCAACCTCAGAACTACCTTGCCAGTGCAGTAGGTGGTGATAGTGAGAGTAGCACACTCACTGCAAAGGGTGGGGTTGGCCCCAACTCTCCAACCTCAGAACCAACTTGCCGGTGTAGTAGGTGTTGATAGTGCGAATAGCACACTAACTGCAGAGAATGGGGTTGGCCCCAACTCTCCAACGTCAGAACCACCTTGCCAGTGCAGTAGGTGGTGATAGTGCGAGTAGCACACTCACTGCAGAGATTGGGGTTGGCCCCAACTCTCCAACCTCAGAACCACCTTGCCAGTGCAGTAGGTGGTGATAGTGCGAATAGCACACTAACTGCAGAGAATGGGGTTGGCCCCAACTCTCCAAACTGAGAACCACCTTTCCAGTAAAATAGGTGGTGATAGTGAGAGTAGCACACTCACTGCAGAGAGAGGGTTGGCCCCAACTCTCCAACCTCAGAACCACCTTGACAGTACAGTAGGTGGTGATAGTGAGAGTAGCATACTCACTGCAGAGAGTGGGGTTGGCCCCAACTCTCCAAACTCAGAACCACCTTACCAGTAAAATAGGTGGTGATGGTGAGAGTAGCACACTCACTGCGGAGAGAGGAGTTGGCCCCAACTCTCCAACCTCAGAACCACCTTGACAGTACAATAGGTGGTGAGAGTGAGAGTAGCATAATCACTGCAGAGAGTGGGGGTTGGCCCCAACTCTCCAACCTCAGAACCACCTTGACAGTACAATAGGTGGTGATAGTGAGAGTAGCACACTCACTGCAGAGAGTGGGGTTGGCCCCAACTCTCCAACCTCAGACCCACCTTGCCAGTGCAGTAGGTGGTGATAGTGCGAATAGCACACTAACTGCAGAGAATGGGGTTGGCCCCAACTCTCCAACCTCAGAACCACCTTGACAGTGTAATAGGTGGTGATAGTAAGAGTAACACACTCGCTGCAGCGAATTGGGTTGGCCCCAACTCTCCAACCTCAGAACTACTTTGACAGTACAATAGGTGGTGATAGTGAGAGTAGCACACTCATTGCAGAGAGTGGGGTTGGCCCCAACTCTCCAACCTCAGACCCACCTTGCCAATGCAGTAGGTGATGATAGTGAGAGTAGCACACTCAATGCAGAGTGTGGGGTTGGCCCCAACTCTCCAACCGCAGAACCATCTTGCCAGTACCATAGCTGGTGATAGTGAGAGTAACACACTCACTGCAGAGAGTGGGGTTGGCCCCAACTCTCCAACCTCAGAACCACCTTAACAGTACAGTAGGTGGTGATAGTGAGAGTAGCACACTCACTGCAGAGAATGGGGTTGGTCCCAACTCTCCAACCTCAGAACCACCTTGCCGGTGTAGTAGGTGGTGATAGTGCGAATAGCACACTAACTGCAGAGAGTGGGGTTGGCCCCAACTCTCCAAGCTCAGACTCACCTTGCCAGTGCAGTAGGTGGTGATAGTGCGAATAGCACACTGGCTGCAGAGAATGGGGTTGGCCCCCACTCTCCAACCTCAGAACCACCTTGCCAGTGCAGTAGGTGAAGATAGTGAGAGTAGCACAATAACTGCAGAGAGTGGGTTTGGCCCCAACTCTCCAACCTCAGAACCACCTTGCCAGTGCAGTAGGTGGTGATAATGAGAGTAGCACACTCACTGCAGAGAATGGGGTTGGTCCCAACTCTCCAACCTCAGAACCACCTTGCCGGTGTAGTAGGTGGTGATAGTGCGAATAGCACACTAACTGCAGAGAGTGGGGTTGGCCCCAACTCTCCAACCTCAGACCCACCTTGCCAGTGCAGTAGGTGGTGATAGTGCGAATAGCACACTAGCTGCAGAGAATGGGGTTGGCCCCCACTCTCCAACCTCAGAACCACCTTGCCAGTGCAGTAGGTGGTGATAGTGAGAGTAGCACACTCACTGCAGAGAGTGGGGTTGGCCCCAACTCTCCAACCTCAGAACTACCTTGCCAGTGCAGTAGGTGGTGATAGTGAGAGTAGCACACTCACTGCAGAGGGTGGGGTTGGCCCCAACTCTCCAACCTCAGAACCAACTTGCCGGTGTAGTAGGTGTTGATAGTGCGAATAGCATACTAACTGCAGAGAATGGGGTTGGCCCCAACTCTCCAACCTCAGAACCACCTTGCCAGTGCAGTAGGTGGTGATAGTGCGAGTAGCTCACTCACTGCAGAGAGTGGGGTTGGCCCCAACTCTCCAACCTCAGAACCACCTTGCCGGTGTTGTAGGTGGTGATAGTGCGAATAGCACACAAACTGCAGAGAATGGGGTTGGCCCCAACTCTCCAAACTGAGAACCACCTTGCCAGTAAAATAGGTGGTGATAGTGAGAGTAGCACACTCACTGCAGAGAGTGGGGTTGGCCCCAACTCTCCAACCTCAGAACCACCTTGACAGTACAGTAGGTGGTGATAGTGAGAGTAGCATACTCACTGCAGACAGTGGGGTTGGCCCCAACTCTCCAAACTCAGAACCACCTTACCAGTAAAATAGGTGGTGGTAGTCAGAGTAGCACACTCACTGCAGAGAGAGGAGTTGGCCCCAACTCTCCAACCTCAGAACCACCTTGACAGTACAATAGGTGGTGAGAGTGAGAGTAGCATACTCACTGCAGAGAGTGGGGTTGGCCCCCACTCTCCAACCTCAGAACCACCTTGCCAGTGCAGTAGGTGGTGATAGTGAGAGTAGCACACTCACTGCAGAGAGTGGGGTTGGCCCCAACTCTCCAACCTCAGAACTACCTTGCCAGTGCAGTAGGTGGTGATAGTGAGAGTAGCACACTCACTGCAGAGAGTGAGGTTGGCCCCAACTCTCCAACCTCAGAACCAACTTGCCGGTGTAGTAGGTGTTGATAGTGCGAATAGCACACTAACTGCAGAGAATGGGGTTGGCCCCAACTCTCCAACCTCTGAACCACCTTGCCAGTGCAGTAGGTGGTGATAGTGCGAGTAGCACACTCACTGCAGAGAGTGGGGTTGGCCCCAACTCTCCAAACTCAGAACCACCTTGCCGGTGTAGTAGTTGGTGATAGTGCGAATAGCACACTAACTGCAGAGAATGGGGTTGGCCCCAACTCTCCAAACTGAGAACCACCTTGCCAGTAAAATAGGTGGTGATAGTGAGAGTAGCACACTCACTGCAGAGAGTGGGGTTGGCCCCAACTCTCCAACCTCAGAACCACCTTGACAGTACAGTAGGTGGTGATAGTGAGAGTAGCATACTCACTGCAGAGATTGGGGTTGGCCCCAACTCTCCAACCTCAGAACCACCTTGACAGTACAGTAGGTGGTGATAGTGAGAGTAGCATACTCACTGCAGAGAGTGGGGTTGGCCCCAACTCTCCAAACTCACAACCACCTTACCAGTAAAATAGGTGGTGATAGTGAGAGTAGCACACTCACTGCAGAGAGTGAAGTTGGCCCCAACTCTCCAACCTCAGAACCACCTTGACAGTACAATAGGTGGTGAGAGTAAAAGTAGCATACTCACTGCAGAGAGTGGGGTTGGCCCCAACTCTCCAACCTCAGAACCACCTTGACAGTACAATAGGTGGTGATAGTGAGAGTAGCACACTCACTGCAGAGAGTGGGGTTGGCCCCAACTCTCCAACCTCAGACACACCTTGCCAGTGCAGTAGGTGGTGATAGTGCGAATAGCACACTAACTGCAGAGAATGGGGTTGGCCCCAACTCTCCAACCTCAGAACCACCTTGACAGTGTAATAGGTGGTGATAGTAAGAGTAACACACTCGCTGCAGAGAATTGGGTTGGCCCCAACTCTCCAACCTCAGAACCACTTTGAAAGTACAATAGGTGGTGATAGTGAGAGTAGCACACTCACTGCAGAGAGTGGGGTTGGCCCCAACTCTCCAACCTCAGACCCACCTTGCCAATGCAGTAGGTGATGATAGTGAGAGTAGCACACTCAATGCAGAGAGTGGGGTTGGCCCCAACTCTCCAACCTCAGATCCACCTTGCCGGTGTAGTAGGTGGTGATAGTGCGAATAGCACACTAACTGCAGAGAATGGGGTTGGCCCCAACTCTCCAAACTGAGAACCACCTTGCCAGTAAAATAGGTGGTGATAGTGCGAATAGCACACTCACTGCAGAGAGTGGGGTTGGCCCCAACTCTCCAACCTCAGAACCACCTTGCCAGTGCAGTATGTGAAGATAGTGAGAGTAGCACAATAACTGCAGAGAGTGGGTTTGGCCCCAACTCTCCAACCTCAGAACCACCTTGCCAGTGCAGTAGGTGGTGATAATGAGAGTAGCACACTCACTGCAGAGAATGGGGTTGGTCCCAACTCTCCAACCTCAGAACCACCTTGCCGGTGTAGTAGGTGGTGATAGTGCGAATAGCACACTAACTGCAGAGAGTGGGGTTGGCCCCAACTCTCCAACCTCAGACCCACCTTGCCAGTGCAGTAGGTGGTGATAGAGCGAATAGCACACTAGCTGCAGAGAATGGGGTTGGCCCCCACTCTCCAACCTCAGAACCACATTGCCAGTGCAGTAGGTGGTGATAGTGAGAGTAGCACACTCACTGCAGAGAGTGGGGTTGGCCCCAACTCTCCAACCTCAGAACTACCTTGCCAGTGCAGTAGGTGGTGATAGTGAGAGTAGCACACTCACTGCAGAGGGTGGGGTTGGCCCCAACTCTCCAACCTCAGAACCAACTTGCCGGTGTAGTAGGTGTTGATAGTGCGAATAGCACACTAACTGCAGAGAATGGGGTTGGCCCCAACTCTCCAACGTCAGAACCACCTTGCCAGTGCAGTAGGTGGTGATAGTGCGAGTAGCACACTCACAGCAGAGATTGGGGTTGGCCCCAACTCTCCAACCTCAGAACCACCTTGCCGGTGTAGTAGTTGGTGATAGTGCGAATAGCACACTAACTGCAGAGAATGCGGTTGGCCCCAACTCTCCAAACTGAGAACCACCTTGCCAGTAAAATAGGTGGTGATAGTGAGAGTAGCACACTCACTGCAGAGAGTGGGGTTGGCCCCAACTCTCCAACCTCAGACCCACCTTGCCAATGCAGTAGGTGATGATAGTGAGAGTAGCACACTCAATGCAGAGAGTGGGGTTGGCCCCAACTCTCCAACCTCAGAACCACCTTGCCGGTGTAGTAGGTGGTGATAGTGCGAATAGCACACTAACTGCAGAGAATGGGGTTGGCCCCAACTCTCCAAACTGAGAACCACCTTGCCAGTAAAATAGGTGGTGATAGTGCGAATAGCATACTCACTGCAGAGAGTGGGGTTGGCCCCAACTCTCCAACCTCAGAACCACCTTGCCAGTGCAGTAGGTGAAGATAGTGAGAGTAGCACAATAACTGCAGAGAGTGGGTTTGGCCCCAACTCTCCACCCTCAGAACCACCTTGCCAGTGCAGTAGGTGGTGATAATGAGAGTAGCACACTCACTGCAGAGAATGGGGTTGGTCCCAACTCTCCAACCTCAGAACCACCTTGCCGGTGTAGTAGGTGGTGATAGTGCGAACAGCACACTAACTGCAGAGAGTGGGGTTGGCCCCAACTCTCCAACCTCAGACCCACCTTGCCAGTGCAGTAGGTGGTGATAGTGCGAATAGCACACTAGCTGCAGAGAATGGGGTTGGCCCCCACTCTCCAACCTCAGAACCACATTGCCAGTGCAGTAGGTGGTGATAGTGAGAGTAGCACACTCACTGCAGAGAGTGGGGTTGGCCCCAACTCTCCAACCTCAGAACTACCTTGCCAGTGCAGTAGGTGGTGATAGTGAGAGTAGCACACTCACTGCAGAGGGTGGGGTTGGCCCCAACTCTCCAACCTCAGAACCAACTTGCCGGTGTAGTAGGTGTTGATAGTGCGAATAGCACACTAACTGCAGAGAATGGGGTTGGCCCCAACTCTCCAACCTCAGAACCACCTTGCCAGTGCAGTAGGTGGTGATAGTGCGAGTAGCACACTCACTGCAGAGATTGGGGTTGGCCCCAACTCTCCAACCTCAGAACCACCTTGCCGGTGTAGTAGGTGGTGATAGTGCGAATAGCACACTAACTGCAGAGAATGGGGTTGGCCCCAACTCTCCAAACTGAGAACCACCTTGCCAGTAAAATAGGTGGTGATAGTGAGAGTAGCACACTCACTGCAGAGAGTGGGGTTGGCCCCAACTCTCTAAACTCAGAACCACCTTACCAGTAAAATAGGTGGTGATAGTGAGAGTAGCACACTCACTGCAGAGAGTGGAGTTGTCCCCAACTCTCCAACCTCAGAACCACCTTGACAGTACAATAGGTGGTGAGAGTGAGAGTAGCATACTCACTGCAGAGAGTGGGGTTGGCCCCCACTCTCCAAACTCAGAACCACCTTGCCAGTGCAGTAGGTGGTGATAGTGAGAGTAGCACACTCACTGCAGAGAGTGGGGTTGGCCCCAACTCTCCAACCTCAGAACTACCATGCCAGTGCAGTAGGTGGTGATAGTGAGAGTAGCACACTCACTGTAGAGAGTGAGGTTGGCCCCAACTCTCCAACCTCAGATCCAACTTGCCGGTGTAGTAGGTGTTGATAGTGCGAATAGCACACTAACTGCAGAGAATGGGGTTGGCCCCAACTCTCCAAACTCAGAACCACCTTGCCAGTGCAGTAGGTGGTGATAGTGCGAGTAGCACACTCACTGCAGAGAGTGGGGTTGGCCCCAACTCTCCAACCTCAGAACCAACTTGCCGGTGTAGTAGGTGGTGATAGTGCGAATAGCACACTAACTGCAGAGAATGGGGTTGGCCCCAACTCTCCAAACTGAGAACCACCTTGCCAGTAAAATAGGTGGTGATACTGAGAGTAGCACACTCACTGCAGAGAGTGGGGTTGGCCCCAACTCTCCAACCTCAGAACCACCTTGACAGTACAGTAGGTGGTGATAGTGAGAGTAGCATACTCACTGCAGAGAGTGGGTTTGGCCCCAACTCTCCAACCTCAGAACCACCTTGCCAGTGCAGTAGGTGGTGATAATGAGAGTAGCACACTCACTGCAGAGAATGGGGTTGGTCCCAACTCTCCAACCTCAGAACCACCTTGCCGGTGTAGTAGGTGGTGATAGTGCGAATAGCACACTAACTGCAGAGAGTGGGGTTGGCCCCAACTCTCCAACCTCAGACCCACCTTGCCAGTGCAGTAGGTGGTGATAGTGCGAATAGCACACTAGCTGCAGAGAATGGGGTTGGCCCCCACTCTCCAACCTCAGAACCACCTTGCCAGTGCAGTAGGTGGTGATAGTGAGAGTAGCACATTCACTGCAGAGAGTGGGGTTGGCCCCAACTCTCCAACCTCAGAACTACCTTGCCAGTGCAGTAGGTGGTGATAGTGAGAGTAGCACACTCACTGCAGAGGGTGGGGTTGGCCCCAACTCTCCCACCTCAGAACCAACTTGGCGGTGTAGTAGGTGTTGATAGTGCGAATAGCACACTAACTGCAGAGAATGGGGTTGGCCCCAACTCTCCAACCTCAGAACTACCATGCCAGTGCAGTAGGTGGTGATAGTGAGAGTAGCACACTCACTGCAGAGAGTGAGGTTGGCCCCAACTCTCCAACCTCAGATCCAACTTGCCGGTGTAGTAGGTGTTGATAGTGCGAATAGCACACTAACTGCAGAGAATGGGGTTGGCCCCAACTCTCCAAACTCACAACCACCTTGCCAGTGCAGTAGGTGGTGATAGTGCGAGTAGCACACTCACTGCAGAGAGTGGGGTTGGCCCCAACTCTCCAACCTCAGAACCAACTTGCCGGTGTAGTAGGTGGTGATAGTGCGAATAGCACACTAACTGCAGAGAATGGGGTTGGCCCCAACTCTCCAAACTGAGAACCACCTTGCCAGTAAAATAGGTGGTGATACTGAGAGTAGCACACTCACTGCAGAGAGTGGGGTTGGCCCCAACTCTCCAACCTCAGAACCACCTTGACAGTACAGTAGGTGGTGATAGTGAGAGTAGCATACTCACTGCAGAGAGTGGGGTTGGCCCCAACTCTCCAAACTCAGAACCACCTTACCAGTAAAATAGGTGGTGGTAGTCAGAGTAGCACACTCACTGCAGAGAGAGGAGTTGGCCCCAACTATCCAACCTCAGAACCACCTTGACAGTACAATAGGTGGTGAGAGTGAGAGTAGCATACTCACTGCAGAGAGTGGGGTTGGCCCCCACTCTCCAACCTCAGAACCACCTTGCCAGTGCAGTAGGTGGTGATAGTGAGAGTAGCACACTCACTGCAGAGAGTGGGGTTGGCCCCAACTCTCCAACCTCAGAACTACCTTGCCAGTGCAGTAGGTGGTGATAGTGAGAGTAGCACACTCACTGCAGAGAGTGAGGTTGGCCCCAACTCTCCAACCTCAGAACCAACTTGCCGGTGTAGTAGGTGTTGATAGTGCGAATAGCACACTAACTGCAGAGAATGGGGTTGGCCCCAACTCTCCAACCTCAGAACCACCTTGCCAGTGCAGTAGGTGGTGATAGTGCGAGTAGCACACTCACTGCAGAGAGTGGGGTTGGCCCCAACTCTCCAAACTCAGAACCACCTTGCCGGTGTAGTAGTTGGTGATAGTGCGAATAGCACACTAACTGCAGAGAATGGGGTTGGCCCCAACTCTCCAAACTGAGAACCACCTTGCCAGTAAAATAGGTGGTGATAGTGAGAGTAGCACACTCACTGCAGAGAGTGGGGTTGGCCCCAACTCTCCAACCTCAGAACCACCTTGACAGTACAGTAGGTGGTGATAGTGAGAGTAGCATACTCACTGCAGAGAGTGGGGTTGGCCCCAACTCTCCAACCTCAGAACCACCTTGACAGTACAGTAGGTGGTGATAGTGAGAGTAGCATACTCACTGCAGAGAGTGGGGTTGGCCCCAACTCTCCAAACTCAGAACCACCTTACCAGTAAAATAGGTGATGATAGTGAGAGTAGCACACTCACTGCAGAGAGTGGAGTTGGCCCCAACTCTCCAACCTCAGAACCACCTTGACAGTACAATAGGTGGTGAGAGTGAGAGTAGCATACTCACTGCAGAGAGTGGGGTTGGCCCCAACTCTCCAACCTCAGAACCACCTTGACAGTACAATAGGTGGTGAGAGTGAGAGTAGCATACTCACTGCAGAGAGTGGGGTTGGCCCCAACTCTCCAACCTCAGAACCACCTTGACAGTACAATAGGTGGTGATAGTGAGAGTAGCACACTCACTGCAGAGAGTGGGGTTGGCTCCAACTCTCCAACCTCAGACCCACCTTGCCAGTGCAGTAGGTGGTGATAGTGCGAATAGCACACTAACTGCAGAGAATGGGGTTGGCCCCCACTCTCCAACCTCAGAACCACCTTGCCAGTGCAGTAGGTGGTGATAGTGAGAGTAGCACACTCACTGCAGAGAGTGAGGTTGGCCCCAACTCTCCAACCTCAGAACCAACTTGCCGGTGTAGTAGGTGTTGATAGTGCGAATAGCACACTAACTGCAGAGAATGGGGTTGGCCCCAACTCTCCAACCTCTGAACCACCTTGCCAGTGCAGTAGGTGGTGATAGTGCGAGTAGCACACTCACTGCAGAGAGTGGGGTTGGCCCCAACTCTCCAAACTCAGAACCACCTTGCCGGTGTAGTAGTTGGTGATAGTGCGAATAGCACACTAACTGCAGAGAATGGGGTTGGCCCCAACTCTCCAAACTGAGAACCACCTTGCCAGTAAAATAGGTGGTGATAGTGAGAGTAGCACACTCACTGCAGAGAGTGGGGTTGGCCCCAACTCTCCAACCTCAGAACCACCTTGACAGTACAGTAGGTGGTGATAGTGAGAGTAGCATACTCACTGCAGAGAGTGGGGTTGGCCCCAACTCTCCAACCTCAGAACCACCTTGACAGTACAGTAGGTGGTGATAGTGAGAGTAGCATACTCACTGCAGAGAGTGGGGTTGGCCCCAACTCTCCAAACTCAGAACCACCTTACCAGTAAAATAGGTGGTGATAGTGAGAGTAGCACACTCACTGCAGAGAGTGGAGTTGGCCCCAACTCTCCAACCTCAGAACCACCTTGACAGTACAATAGGTGGTGAGAGTAAGAGTAGCATACTCACTGCAGATAGTGGGGTTGGCCCCAACTCTCCAACCTCAGAACCACCTTGACAGTACAATAGGTGGTGATAGTGAGAGTAGCACACTCACTGCAGAGAGTGGGGTTGGCCCCAACTCTCCAACCTCAGACACACCTTGCTAGTGCAGTAGGTGGTGATAGTGCGAATAGCACACCAACTGCAGAGAATGGGGTTGGCCCCAACTCTCCAACCTCAGAACCACCTTGACAGTGTAATAGATGGTGATAGTAAGAGTAACACACTCGCTGCAGAGAATTGGGTTGGCCCCTACTCTCCAACCTCAGAACCACTTTGAAAGTACAATAGGTGGTGATATTGAGAGTAGCACACTCACTGCAGAGAGTGGGGTTGGCCCCAACTCTCCAACCTCAGACCCACCTTGCCAATGCAGTAGGTGATGATAGTGAGAGTAGCACACTCAATGCAGAGAGTGGGGTTGGCCCCAACTCTCCAACCTCAGAACCACCTTGCCAGTAAAATAGGTGGTGATAGTGAGAGTAGCACACTCACTGCAGAGAGTGGGGTTGGCCCCAACTCTCCAACCTCAGATCCAACTTGCCGGTGTAGTAGGTGTTGATAGTGCGAATAGCACACTAACTGCAGAGAATGGGGTTGGCCCCAACTCTCCAAACTCACAACCACCTTGCCAGTGCAGTAGGTGGTGATAGTGCGAGTAGCACACTCACTGCAGAGAGTGGGGTTGGCCCCAACTCTCCAACCTCAGAACCAACTTGCCGGTGTAGTAGGTGGTGATAGTGCGAATAGCACACTAACTGCAGAGAATGGGGTTGGCCCCAACTCTCCAAACTGAGAACCACCTTGCCAGTAAAATAGGTGGTGATACTGAGAGTAGCACACTCACTGCAGAGAGTGGGGTTGGCCCCAACTCTCCAACCTCAGAACCACCTTGACAGTACAGTAGGTGGTGATAGTGAGAGTAGCATACTCACTGCAGAGAGTGGGGTTGGCCCCAACTCTCCAAACTCAGAACCACCTTACCAGTAAAATAGGTGGTGGTAGTCAGAGTAGCACACTCACTGCAGAGAGAGGAGTTGGCCCCAACTATCCAACCTCAGAACCACCTTGACAGTACAATAGGTGGTGAGAGTGAGAGTAGCATACTCACTGCAGAGAGTGGGGTTGGCCCCCACTCTCCAACCTCAGAACCACCTTGCCAGTGCAGTAGGTGGTGATAGTGAGAGTAGCACACTCACTGCAGAGAGTGGGGTTGGCCCCAACTCTCCAACCTCAGAACTACCTTGCCAGTGCAGTAGGTGGTGATAGTGAGAGTAGCACACTCACTGCAGAGAGTGAGGTTGGCCCCAACTCTCCAACCTCAGAACCAACTTGCCGGTGTAGTAGGTGTTGATAGTGCGAATAGCACACTAACTGCAGAGAATGGGGTTGGCCCCAACTCTCCAACCTCAGAACCACCTTGCCAGTGCAGTAGGTGGTGATAGTGCGAGTAGCACACTCACTGCAGAGAGTGGGGTTGGCCCCAACTCTCCAAACTCAGAACCACCTTGCCGGTGTAGTAGTTGGTGATAGTGCGAATAGCACACTAACTGCAGAGAATGGGGTTGGCCCCAACTCTCCAAACTGAGAACCACCTTGCCAGTAAAATAGGTGGTGATAGTGAGAGTAGCACACTCACTGCAGAGAGTGGGGTTGGCCCCAACTCTCCAACCTCAGAACCACCTTGACAGTACAGTAGGTGGTGATAGTGAGAGTAGCATACTCACTGCAGAGAGTGGGGTTGGCCCCAACTCTCCAACCTCAGAACCACCTTGACAGTACAGTAGGTGGTGATAGTGAGAGTAGCATACTCACTGCAGAGAGTGGGGTTGGCCCCAACTCTCCAAACTCAGAACCACCTTACCAGTAAAATAGGTGATGATAGTGAGAGTAGCACACTCACTGCAGAGAGTGGAGTTGGCCCCAACTCTCCAACCTCAGAACCACCTTGACAGTACAATAGGTGGTGAGAGTGAGAGTAGCATACTCACTGCAGAGAGTGGGGTTGGCCCCAACTCTCCAACCTCAGAACCACCTTGACAGTACAATAGGTGGTGAGAGTGAGAGTAGCATACTCACTGCAGAGAGTGGGGTTGGCCCCAACTCTCCAACCTCAGAACCACCTTGACAGTACAATAGGTGGTGATAGTGAGAGTAGCACACTCACTGCAGAGAGTGGGGTTGGCCCCAACTCTCCAACCTCAGACCCACCTTGCCAGTGCAGTAGGTGGTGATAGTGCGAATAGCACACTAACTGCAGAGAATGGGGTTGGCCCCCACTCTCCAACCTCAGAACCACCTTGCCAGTGCAGTAGGTGGTGATAGTGAGAGTAGCACACTCACTGCAGAGAGTGGGGTTGGCCCCAACTCTCCAACCTCAGAACTACCTTGCCAGTGCAGTAGGTGGTGATAGTGAGAGTAGCACACTCACTGCAGAGAGTGAGGTTGGCCCCAACTCTCCAACCTCAGAACCAACTTGCCGGTGTAGTAGGTGTTGATAGTGCGAATAGCACACTAACTGCAGAGAATGGGGTTGGCCCCAACTCTCCAACCTCTGAACCACCTTGCCAGTGCAGTAGGTGGTGATAGTGCGAGTAGCACACTCACTGCAGAGAGTGGGGTTGGCCCCAACTCTCCAAACTCAGAACCACCTTGCCGGTGTAGTAGTTGGTGATAGTGCGAATAGCACACTAACTGCAGAGAATGGGGTTGGCCCCAACTCTCCAAACTGAGAACCACCTTGCCAGTAAAATAGGTGGTGATAGTGAGAGTAGCACACTCACTGCAGAGAGTGGGGTTGGCCCCAACTCTCCAACCTCAGAACCACCTTGACAGTACAGTAGGTGGTGATAGTGAGAGTAGCATACTCACTGCAGAGAGTGGGGTTGGCCCCAACTCTCCAACCTCAGAACCACCTTGACAGTACAGTAGGTGGTGATAGTGAGAGTAGCATACTCACTGCAGAGAGTGGGGTTGGCCCCAACTCTCCAAACTCAGAACCACCTTACCAGTAAAATAGGTGGTGATAGTGAGAGTAGCACACTCACTGCAGAGAGTGGAGTTGGCCCCAACTCTCCAACCTCAGAACCACCTTGACAGTACAATAGGTGGTGAGAGTAAGAGTAGCATACTCACTGCAGATAGTGGGGTTGGCCCCAACTCTCCAACCTCAGAACCACCTTGACAGTACAATAGGTGGTGATAGTGAGAGTAGCACACTCACTGCAGAGAGTGGGGTTGGCCCCAACTCTCCAACCTCAGACACACCTTGCTAGTGCAGTAGGTGGTGATAGTGCGAATAGCACACTAACTGCAGAGAATGGGGTTGGCCCCAACTCTCCAACCTCAGAACCACCTTGACAGTGTAATAGATGGTGATAGTAAGAGTAACACACTCGCTGCAGAGAATTGGGTTGGCCCCTACTCTCCAACCTCAGAACCACTTTGAAAGTACAATAGGTGGTGATATTGAGAGTAGCACACTCACTGCAGAGAGTGGGGTTGGCCCCAACTCTCCAACCTCAGACCCACCTTGCCAATGCAGTAGGTGATGATAGTGAGAGTAGCACACTCAATGCAGAGAGTGGGGTTGGCCCCAACTCTCCAACCTCTGAACCACCTTGCCAGTAAAATAGGTGGTGATAGTGAGAGTAGCACACTCACTGCAGAGAGTGGGGTTGGCCCCAACTCTCCAAACTGAGAACCACCATGCCAGTAAAATAGGTGGTGATAGTGCGAATAGCACACTCACAGCAGAGAGTGGGATTGGCCCCAACTCTCCAACCTCAGAACCACCTTGCCAGTGCAGTAGGTGAAGATAGTGAGAGTAGCACAATAACTGCAGAGAGTGGGTTTGGCCCCAACTCTCCAACCTCAGAACCACCTTGCCAGTGCAGTAGGTGGTGATAATGAGAGTAGCACACTCACTGCAGAGAATGGGGTTGGTCCCAACTCTCCAACCTCAGAACCACCTTGCCGGTGTAGTAGGTGGTGATAGTGCGAATAGCACACTAACTGCAGAGAGTGGGGTTGGCCCCAACTCTCCAACCTCAGACCCACCTTGCCAGTGCAGTAGGTGGTGATAGAGCGAATAGCACACTAGCTGCAGAGAATGGGTTTGGCCCCCACTCTCCAACCTCAGAACCACATTGCCAGTGCAGTAGGTGGTGATAGTGAGAGTAGCACACTCACTGCAGAGAGTGGGGTTGGCCCCAACTCTCCAATCTCAGAACTACCTTGCCAGTGCAGTAGGTGGTGATAGTGAGAGTAGCACACTCACTGCAGAGGGTGGGGTTGGCCCCAACTCTCCAACCTCAGAACCAACTTGCCGGTGTAGTAGGTGTTGATAGTGCGAATAGCACACTAACTGCAGAGAATGGGGTTGGCCCCAACTCTCCAACGTCAGAACCACCTTGCCAGTGCAGTAGGTGGTGATAGTGCGAGTAGCACACTCACTGCAGAGATTGGGGTTGGCCCCAACTCTCCAACCTCAGAACCACCTTGCCAGTGCAGTAGGTGGTGATAGTGCGAATAGCACACTAACTGCAGAGAATGGGGTTGGCCCCAACTCTCCAACCTCAGAACCACCTTGACAGTGTAATAGGTGGTGATAGTAAGAGTAACACACTCGCTGCAGAGAATTGGGTTGGCCCCAACTCTCCAACCTCAGAACCATCTTGCCAGTACAATAGGTGGTGATAGTAAGAGTAACACACTCACTGCAGAGAGTGGGGTTGGCCCCAACTCTCCAACCTCAGAACCACCTTGACAGTACAGTAGGTGGTGATAGTGAGAGTAGCACACTCACTGCAGAGAATGGGGTTGGTCCCAACTCTCCAAGCTCAGACCCACCTTACCAGTGCAGTAGGTGGTGATAGTGCGAATAGCACACTAGCTGCAGAGAATGGGGTTGGCCCCCACTCTCCAACCTCAGAACCACCTTGCCAGTGCAGTAGGTGGTGATAGTGAGAGTAGCACACTCACTGCAGAGAGTGGGGTTGGCCCCAACTCTCCAACCTCAGACACACCTTGCCAGTGCAGTAGGTGGTGATAGTGCGAATAGCACACTAACTGCAGAGAATGGGGTTGGCCCCAACTCTCCAACCTCAGAACCACCTTGACAGTGTAATAGATGGTGATAGTAAGAGTAACACACTCGCTGCAGAGAATTGGGTTGGCCCCAACTCTCCAACCTCAGAACCACTTTGAAAGTACAATAGGTGGTGATATTGAGAGTAGCACACTCACTGCAGAGAGTGGGGTTGGCCCCAACTCTCCAACCTCAGACCCACCTTGCCAATGCAGTAGGTGATGATAGTGAGAGTAGCACACTCAATGCAGAGAGTGGGGTTGGCCCCAACTCTCCAACCTCAGAACCACCTTGCCAGTAAAATAGGTGGTGATAGTGAGAGTAGCACTCTCACTGCAGAGAGTGGGGTTGGCCCCAACTCTCCAAACTGAGAACCACCATGCCAGTAAAATAGGTGGTGATAGTGCGAATAGCACACTCACAGCAGAGAGTGGGATTGGCCCCAACTCTCCAACCTCAGAACCACCTTGCCAGTGCAGTAGGTGAAGATAGTGAGAGTAGCTCAATAACTGCAGAGAGTGGGTTTGGCCCCAACTCTCCAACCTCAGAACCACCTTGCCAGTGCAGTAGGTGGTGATAATGAGAGTAGCACACTCACTGCAGAGAATGGGGTTGGTCCCAACTCTCCAACCTCAGAACCACCTTGCCGGTGTAGTAGGTGGTGATAGTGCGAATAGCACACTAACTGCAGAGAGTGGGGTTGGCCCCAACTCTCCAACCTCAGACCCACCTTGCCAGTGCAGTAGGTGGTGATAGAGCGAATAGCACACTAGCTGCAGAGAATGGGTTTGGCCCCCACTCTCCAACCTCAGAACCACATTGCCAGTGCAGTAGGTGGTGATAGTGAGAGTAGCACACTCACTGCAGAGAGTGGGGTTGGCCCCAACTCTCCAATCTCAGAACTACCTTGCCAGTGCAGTAGGTGGTGATAGTGAGAGTAGCACACTCACTGCAGAGGGTGGGGTTGGCCCCAACTCTCCAACCTCAGAACCAACTTGCCGGTGTAGTAGGTGTTGATAGTGCGAATAGCACACTAACTGCAGAGAATGGGGTTGGCCCCAACTCTCCAACGTCAGAACCACCTTGCCAGTGCAGTAGGTGGTGATAGTGCGAGTAGCACACTCACTGCAGAGATTGGGGTTGGCCCCAACTCTCCAACCTCAGAACCACCTTGCCAGTGCAGTAGGTGGTGATAGTGCGAATAGCACACTAACTGCAGAGAATGGGTTTGGCCCCAACTCTCCAACCTCAGAACCACCTTGACAGTGTAATAGGTGGTGATAGTAAGAGTAACACACTCGCTGCAGAGAATTGGGTTGGCCCCAACTCTCCAACCTCAGAACCATCTTGCCAGTACAATAGGTGGTGATAGTGAGAGTAACACACTCACTGCAGAGAGTGGGGTTGGCCCCAACTCTCCAACCTCAGAACCACCTTGACAGTACAGTAGGTGGTGATAGTGAGAGTAGCACACTCACTGCAGAGAATGGGGTTGGTCCCAACTCTCCAAGCTCAGACCCACCTTACCAGTGCAGTAGGTGGTGATAGTGCGAATAGCACACTAGCTGCAGAGAATGGGGTTGGCCCCCACTCTCCAACCTCAGAACCACCTTGCCAGTGCAGTAGGTGGTGATAGTGAGAGTAGCACACTCACTGCAGAGAGTGGGGTTGGCCCCAACTCTCCAACCTCAGAACCATCTTGCCAGTGCAGTAGGTGGTGATAATGAGAGTAGCACACTCACTGCAGATAATGGGGTTGGTCCCAACACTCCAACCTCACAACCACCTTGCCGGTGTAGTAGGTGGTGATAGTGCGAATAGCACACTAACTGCAGAGAGTGGGGTTGGCCCCAACTCTCCAAGCTCAGACCCACCTTGCCAGTGCAGTAGGTGGTGATAGTGCGAATAGCACACTAGCTGCAGAGAATGGGGTTGGCCCCCACTCTCCAACCTCAGAACCACCTTGCCAGTGCAGTAGGTGATGATAGTGAGAGTAGCACAATAACTGTAGAGAGTGGGGTTGGCCCCAACTCTCCAACCTCAGAACCACCTTGCCAGTGCAGTAGGTGGTGATAATGAGAGTAGCACACTCACTGCAGAGAATGAGGTTGGTACCAACTCTCCAACCTCAGAAACACCTTGCCGGTGTAGTAGGTGGTGATAGTGCGAATAGCAAACTAACTGCAGAGAGTGGGGTTGGCCCCAACTCTCCAACCTCAGACCCACCTTGCCAGGGCAGTAGGTGGTGATAGTGCGAATAGCACACTAGCTGCAGAGAATGGGGTTGGCCCCCACTCTCCAACCTCAGAACCACCTTGCCAGTGCAGTAGGTGGTGATAGTGAGAGTAGCACACACACTGCAGAGAGTGGGGTTGGCCCCAACTCTCCAACCTCAGAACCAACTTGCAGGTGTAGTAGGTGTTGATAGTGCGAATAGCACACTAACTGCAGAGAATGGGGTTGGCCCCAACTCTCCAACCTCAGAACCACCTTGCCAAAACAGTAGGTGGTGATAGTGCGAGTAGCACACTCACTGCAGAGAGTGGGGTTGGCCCCAACTCTCCAACCTCAGAACCACCTTGCCGGTGTTGTAGGTGGTGATAGTGCGAATAGCACACTAACTGCAGAGAATGGGGTTGGCCCCAACTCTCCAAACTGAGAACCACCTTTCCAGTAAAATAGGTGGTGATAGTGAGAGTAGCACACTCACTGCAGAGAGAGGGTTGGCCCCAACTCTCCAACCTCAGAACCACCTTGACAGTACAGTAGGTGGTGATAGTGAGAGTAGAATACTCCCTGCAGAGAGTGGGGTTGGCCCCAACTCTCCAAACTCAGAACCACCTTACCAGTAAAATAGGTGGTGATGGTGAGAGTAGCACACTCACTGCAGAATGAGGAGTTGGCCCCAACTCTCCAACCTCAGAACCACCTTGACAGTACAATAGGTGGTGAGAGTGAGAGTAGCATAATCACTGCAGAGAGTGGGGGTTGGCCCCAACTCTCCAACCTCAGAACCACCTTGACAGTACAATAGGTGGTGATAGTGAGAGTAGCACACTCACTGCAGAGAGTGGGGTTGGCCCCAACTCTCCAACCTCAGACCCACCTTGCCAGTGCAGTAGGTGGTGATAGTGCGAATAGCTCACTAACTGCAGAGAATGGGGTTGGCCCCAACTCTCCAACCTCAGAACCACCTTGACAGTGTAATAGGTGGTGATAGTAAGAGTAACACACTCGCTGCAGCGAATTGGGTTGGCCCCAACTCTCCAACCTCAGAACTACTTTGACAGTACAATAGGTGGTGATAGTGAGAGTAGCACACTCACTGCAGAGAGTGGGGTTGGCCCCAACTCTCCAACCTCAGACCCACCTTGCCAATGCAGTAGGTGATGATAGTGAGAGTAGCACACTCAATGCAGAGTGTGGGGTTGGCCCCAACTCTCCAACCGCAGAACCATCTTGCCAGTACCATAGGTGGTAATAGTGAGAGTAACACACTCACTGCAGAGAGTGGGGTTGGCCCCAACTCTCCAACCTCAGAACCACCTTGACAGTACAGTAGGTGGTGATAGTGAGAGTAGCACACTCACTGCAGAGAATGGGGTTGGTCCCAACTCTCCAACCTCAGAACCACCTTGCCGGTGTAGTAGGTGGTGATAGTGCGAATAGCACACTAACTGCAGAGAGTGGGGTTGGCCCCAACTCTCCAACCTCAGACCCACCTTGCCAGTGCAGTAGGTGGTGATAGTGCGAATAGCACACTAGTTGCAGAGAATGGGGTTGGCCCCCACTCTCCAACCTCAGAACCACCTTGCCAGTGCAGTAGGTGGTGATAGTGAGGGTAGCACACTCACTGCAGAGAGTGGGGTTGGCCCCACCTCTCCAACCTCAGAACTACCTTGCCAGTGCAGTAGGTGGTGATAGTGAGAGTAGCACACTCACTGCAGAGGGTGGGGTTGGCCCCAACTCTCCAACCTCAGAACCAACTTGCCGGTGTAGTAGGTGTTGATAGTGCGAATAGCACACTAACTGCAGAGAATGGGGTTGGCCCCAACTCTCCAACCTCAGAACCACCTTGCCAGTGCAGTAGGTGGTGATAGTGCGAGTAGCTCACTCACTGCAGAGAGTGGGGTTGGCCCCAACTCTCCAACCTCAGAACCACCTTGCCGGTGTTGTAGGTGGCGATAGTGCGAATAGCACACAAACTGCAGAGAATGGGGTTGCCCCAACTCTCCAAACTGAGAACCACCTTGCCAGTAAAATAGGTGGTGATAGTGAGAGTAGCACACTCCCTGCAGAGAGTGGGGTTGGCCCCAACTCTCCAACCTCAGAACCACCTTGACAGTACAGTAGGTGGTGATAGTGAGAGTTGCATACTCACTGCAGAGAGTGGGGTTGGCCCCAACTCTCCAACCTCAGAACCACCTTGCCGGTGTAGTAGATGGTGATAGTGCGAATAGCACACTAACTGCAGAGAATGGGGTTGGCCCCAACTCTCCAACCTCAGAACCACCTTGACAGTACAATAGGTGGTGAGAGTGAGAGTAGCATAATCACTGCAGAGAGTGGGGGTTGGCCCCAACTCTCCAACCTCAGAACCACCTTGACAGTACAATAGGTGGTGAGAGTGAGAGTAGCATAATCACTGCAGAGAGTGGGGGTTGGCCCCAACTCTCCAACCTCAGAACCACCTTGACAGTGTAATAGGTGGTGATAGTAAGAGTAACACACTCGCTGCAGCGAATTGGGTTGGCCCCAACTCTCCAACCTCAGAACTACTTTGACAGTACAATAGGTGGTGATAGTGAGAGTAGCACACTCACTGCAGAGAGTGGGGTTGGCCCCAACTCTCCAACCTCAGACCCACCTTGCCAATGCAGTAGGTGATGATAGTGAGAGTAGCACACTCAATGCAGAGTGTGGGGTTGGCCCCAACTCTCCAACCGCAGAACCATCTTGCCAGTACCATAGGTGGTGATAGTGAGAGTAACACACTCACTGCAGAGAGTGGGGTTGGCCCCAACTCTCCAACCTCAGAACCACCTTGACAGTACAGTAGGTGGTGATAGTGAGAGTAGCACACTCACTGCAGAGAATGGGGTTGGTCCCAACTCTCCAACCTCAGAACCACCTTGCCGGTGTAGTAGGTGGTGATAGTGCGAATAGCACACTAACTGCAGAGAGTGGGGTTGGCCCCAACTCTCCAAGCTCAGACCCACCTTGCCAGTGCAGTAGGTGGTGATAGTGCGAATAGCACACTGGCTGCAGAGAATGGGGTTGGCCCCCACTCTCCAACCTCAGAACCACCTTGCCAGTGCAGTAGGTGAAGATAGTGAGAGTAGCACAATAACTGCAGAGAGTGGGTTTGGCCCCAACTCTCCAACCTCAGAACCACCTTGCCAGTACAGTAGGTGGTGATAATGAGAGTAGCACACTCACTGCAGAGAATGGGGTTGGTCCCAACTCTCCAACCTCAGAACCACCTTGCCGGTGTAGTAGGTGGTGATAGTGCGAATAGCACACTAACTGCAGAGAGTGGGGTTGGCCCCAACTCTCCAACCTCAGACCCACCTTGCCAGTGCAGTAGGTGGTGATAGTGCGAATAGCACACTAGTTGCAGAGAATGGGGTTGGCCCCCACTCTCCAACCTCAGAACCACCTTGCCAGTGCAGTAGGTGGTGATAGTGAGAGTAGCACACTCACTGCAGAGAGTGGGGTTGGCCCCCACTCTCCAACCTCAGAACCACCTTGCCAGTGCAGTAGGTGGTGATAGTGAGAGTAGCACACTGACTGCAGAGAGTGGGGTTGGCCCCAACTCTCCAAACTCAGAACCACCTTGCCGGTGTAGTAGTTGGTGATAGTGCGAATAGCACACTAACTGCAGAGAATGGGGTTGGCCCCAACTCTCCAACCTCAGATCCACCTTGCCAGTGCA
Source organism: Escarpia spicata (assembly GCA_963995525.1). Lineage (NCBI taxonomy): Eukaryota > Metazoa > Annelida > Polychaeta > Sabellida > Siboglinidae > Escarpia > Escarpia spicata. Next base: position 23,885,311 of record OZ023210.1, read on the forward strand.
GTAGGTGGTGATAGTGCGAATAGCACACTAACTGCAGAGAATGGGGTTGGCCCCAACTCTCCAACCTCAGAACCACCTTGACAGTGTAATAGGTGGTGATAGTAAGAGTAACACACTCGCTGCAGAGAATTGGGTTGGCCCCAACTCTCCAACCTCAGAACCAATTTGACAGTACAATAGGTGGTGATAGTGAGAGTAGCACACTCAATGCAGAGAGTGGGGTTGGCCCCAACTCTCCAACCTCAGAACCACCTTGCCGGTGTAGTACGTGGTGATAGTGTGAATAGCACACCAACTGCAGAGAATGGGGTTGGCCCCAACTCTCCAAACTGAGAACCACCTTGCCAGTAAAATAGGTGGTGATAGTGCGAATAGCACACTCACTGCAGAGAATGGGGTTGGCCCGAACTCTCCAACCTCAGAACCACCTTGTCAGTGCAGTAGGTGAAGATAGTGAGAGTAGCACAATAACTGCAGAGAGTGGGTTTGGCCCCAACTCTCCAACCTCAGAACCACCTTGCCAGTGCAGTAGGTGGTGATAATGAGAGTAGCACACTCATTGCAGAGAATGGGGTTGGTCCCAACTCTCCAACCTCAGAACCACCTTGCCGGTGTAGTAGGTGGTGATAGTGCGAATAGCACACTAACTGCAGAGAGTGGGGTTGGCCCCAACTCTCCAACCTCAGACCCACCTTGCCAGTGCAGTAGGTGGTGATAGTGCGAATAGCACACTAGCTGCAGAGAATGGGGTTGGCCCCCACTCTCCAACCTCAGAACCACCTTGCCAGTGCAGTAGGTGGTGATAGTGAGAGTAGCACACTCACTGCAGAGAGTGGGGTTGGCCCCAACTCTCCAACCTCAGAACTACCTTGCCAGTGCAGTAGGTGGTGATAGTGAGAGTAGCACACTCACTGCAGAGGGTGGGGTTGGCCCCAACTCTCCAACCTCAGAACCAACTTGCCGGTGTAGTAGGTGTTGATAGTGCGAATAGCACACTAACTGCAGAGAATGGGGTTGGCCCCAACTCTCCAACCTCAGAACCACCTTGCCAGTGCAGTAGGTGGTGATAGTGCGAGTAGCACACTCACTGCAGAGATTGGGGTTGGCCCCAACTCTCCAACCTCAGAACCACCTTGCCGGTGTAGTAGGTGGTGATAGTGCGAATAGCACACTAACTGCAGAGAGTGGGGTTGGCCCCAAATCTCCAACCTCAGACCCACCTTGCCAGTGTAATAGGTGGTGATAGTAAGAGTAACACACTCGCTGCAGAGAATTGGGTTGGCCCCAACTCTCCAACCTCAGAACCACTTTGACAGTACAATAGGTGGTGATAGTGAGAGTAGCACACTCACTGCAGAGAGTGGGGTTGGCCCCAACTCTCCAACCTCAGACCCACCTTGCCAATGCAGTAGGTGATGATAGTGAGAGTAGCACACTCAAAGCAGAGAGTGGGGTTGGCCCCAACTCTCCAACCTCAGAACCATCTTGCCGGTGTAGTACGTGGTGATAGTGCGAATAGCACACCAACTGCAGAGAATGGGGTTGGCCCCAACTCTCCAAACTGAGAACCACCTTGCCAGTAAAATAGGTGGTGATAGTGCGAATAGCACACTCACTGCAGAGAGTGGGGTTGGCCCCAACTCTCCAACCTCAGAACCACCTTGTCAGTGCAGTAGGTGAAGATAGTGAGAGTAGCACAATAACTGCAGAGAGTGGGTTTGGCCCCAACTCTCCAACCTCAGAACCACCTTGCCAGTGCAGTAGGTGGTGATAATGAGAGTAGCACACTCACTGCAGAGAATGGGGTTGGTCCCAACTCTCCAACCTCAGAACCACCTTGCCGGTGTAGTAGGTGGTGATAGTGCGAATAGCACACTAACTGCAGAGAGTGGGGTTGGCCCCAACTCTCCAACCTCAGACCCACCTTGCCAGTGCAGTAGGTGGTGATAGTGCGAATAGCACACTAGCTGCAGAGAATGGGGTTGGCCCCCACTCTCCAACCTCAGAACCACCTTGCCAGTGCAGTAGGTGGTGATAGTGAGAGTAGCACACTCACTGCAGAGAGTGGGGTTGGCCCCAACTCTCCAACCTCAGAACTACCTTGCCAGTGCAGTAGGTGGTGATAGTGAGAGTAGCACACTCACTGCAGAGGGTGGGGTTGGCCCCAACTCTCCAACCTCAGAACCAACTTGCCGGTGTAGTAGGTGTTGATAGTGCGAATAGCACACTAACTGCAGAGAATGGGGTTGGCCCCAACTCTCCAACCTCAGAACCACCTTGCCAGTGCAGTAGGTGGTGATAGTGCGAGTAGCACACTCACTGCAGAGATTGGGGTTGGCCCCAACTCTCCAACCTCAGAACCACCTTGCCGGTGTAGTAGGTGGTGATAGTGCGAATAGCACACTAACTGCAGAGAGTGGGGTTGGCCCCAACTCTCCAACCTCAGACCCACCTTGCCAGTGCAGTAGGTGGTGATAGTGCGAATAGCACACTAGCTGCAGAGAATGGGGTTGGCCCCCACTCTCCAACCTCAGAACCACCTTGCCGGTGTAGTAGGTGGTGATAGTGCGAATAGCACACTAACTGCAGAGAGTGGGGTTGGCCCCAACTCTCCAACCTCAGACCCACCTTGCCAGTGCAGTAGGTGGTGATAGTGCGAATAGCACACTAGCTGCAGAGAATGGGGTTGGCCCCCACTCTCCAACCTCAGAACCACCTTGCCAGTGCAGTAGGTGGTGATAGTGAGAGTAGCACACTCACTGCAGAGAGTGGGGTTGGCCCCAACTCTCCAACCTCAGAACTACCTTGCCAGTGCAGTAGGTGGTGATAGTGAGAGTAGCACACTCACTGCAGAGGGTGGGGTTGGCCCCAACTCTCCAACCTCAGAACCAACTTGCCGGTGTAGTAGGTGTTGATAGTGCGAATAGCACACTAACTGCAGAGAATGGGGTTGGCCCCAACTCTCCAACCTCAGAACCACCTTGCCAGTGCAGTAGGTGGTGATAGTGCGAGTAGCACACTCACTGCAGAGATTGGGGTTGGCCCCAACTCTCCAACCTCAGAACCACCTTGCCGGTGTAGTAGGTGGTGATAGTGCGAATAGCACACTAACTGCAGAGAGTGGGGTTGGCCCCAACTCTCCAACCTCAGACCCACCTTGCCAGTGTAATAGGTGGTGATAGTAAGAGTAACACACTCGCTGCAGAGAATTGGGTTGGCCCCAACTCTCCAACCTCAGAACCACTTTGACAGTACAATAGGTGGTGATAGTGAGAGTAGCACACTCACTGCAGAGAGTGGGGTTGGCCCCAACTCTCCAACCTCAGACCCACCTTGCCAATGCAGTAGGTGATGATAGTGAGAGTAGCACACTCAAAGCAGAGAGTGGGGTTGGCCCCAACTCTCCAACCTCAGAACCATCTTGCCGGTGTAGTACGTGGTGATAGTGCGAATAGCACACCAACTGCAGAGAATGGGGTTGGCCCCAACTCTCCAAACTGAGAACCACCTTGCCAGTAAAATAGGTGGTGATAGTGCGAATAGCACACTCACTGCAGAGAGTGGGGTTGGCCCCAACTCTCCAACCTCAGAACCACCTTGTCAGTGCAGTAGGTGAAGATAGTGAGAGTAGCACAATAACTGCAGAGAGTGGGTTTGGCCCCAACTCTCCAACCTCAGAACCACCTTGCCAGTGCAGTAGGTGGTGATAATGAGAGTAGCACACTCACTGCAGAGAATGGGGTTGGTCCCAACTCTCCAACCTCAGAACCACCTTGCCGGTGTAGTAGGTGGTGATAGTGCGAATAGCACACTAACTGCAGAGAGTGGGGTTGGCCCCAACTCTCCAACCTCAGACCCACCTTGCCAGTGCAGTAGGTGGTGATAGTGCGAATAGCACACTAGCTGCAGAGAATGGGGTTGGCCCCCACTCTCCAACCTCAGAACCACCTTGCCAGTGCAGTAGGTGGTGATAGTGAGAGTAGCACACTCACTGCAGAGAGTGGGGTTGGCCCCAACTCTCCAACCTCAGAACTACCTTGCCAGTGCAGTAGGTGGTGATAGTGAGAGTAGCACACTCACTGCAGAGGGTGGGGTTGGCCCCAACTCTCCAACCTCAGAACCAACTTGCCGGTGTAGTAGGTGTTGATAGTGCGAATAGCACACTAACTGCAGAGAATGGGGTTGGCCCCAACTCTCCAACCTCAGAACCACCTTGCCAGTGCAGTAGGTGGTGATAGTGCGAGTAGCACACTCACTGCAGAGATTGGGGTTGGCCCCAACTCTCCAACCTCAGAACCACCTTGCCGGTGTAGTAGGTGGTGATAGTGCGAATAGCACACTAACTGCAGAGAGTGGGGTTGGCCCCAACTCTCCAACCTCAGACCCACCTTGCCAGTGCAGTAGGTGGTGATAGTGCGAATAGCACACTAGCTGCAGAGAATGGGGTTGGCCCCCACTCTCCAACCTCAGAACCACCTTGCCAGTGCAGTAGGTGGTGATAGTGAGAGTAGCACACTCACTGCAGAGAGTGGGGTTGGCCCCAACTCTCCAACCTCAGAACTACCTTGCCAGTGCAGTAGGTGGTGATAGTGAGAGTAGCACACTCACTGCAGAGGGTGGGGTTGGCCCCAACTCTCCAACCTCAGAACCAACTTGCCGGTGTAGTAGGTGTTGATAGTGCGAATAGCACACTAACTGCAGAGAATGGGGTTGGCCCCAACTCTCCAACATCAGAACCACCTTGCCAGTGCAGTAGGTGGTGATAGTGCGAGTAGCACACTCACTGCAGAGATTGGGGTTGGCCCCAACTCTCCAACCTCAGAACCACCTTGCCGGTGTAGTAGGTGGTGATAGTGCGAATAGCACACTAACTGCAGAGAATGGGGTTGGCCCCAACTCTCCAAACTGAGAACCACCTTGCCAGTAAAATAGGTGGTGATAGTGAGAGTAGCACACTCACTGCAGAGAGTGGGGTTGGCCCCAACTCTCCAACCTCAGAACCACCTTGACAGTACAGTAGGTGGTGATAGTGAGAGTAGCACACTCACTGCAGAGAGTGGAGTTGGCCCCAACTCTCCAACCTCAGAACCACCTTGACAGTACAATAGGTGGTGAGAGTGAGAGTAGCATACTCACTGCAGAGAGTGGGGTTGGCCCCCACTCTCCAACCTCAGAACCACCTTGCCAGTGCAGTAGGTGGTGATAGTGAGAGTAGCACACTCACTGCAGAGAGTGGGGTTGGCCCCAACTCTCCAGACTCAGAACTACCATGCCAGTGCAGTAGGTGGTGATAGTGAGAGTAGCACACTCACTGCAGAGAGTGAGGTTGGCCCCAACTCTCCAACCTCAGGTCCAACTTGCCGGTGTAGTAGGTGTTGATAGTGCGAATAGCACACTAACTGCAGAGAATGGGGTTGGCCCCAACTCTCCAAACTCAGAACCACCTTGCCAGTGCAGTAGGTGGTGATAGTGCGAGTAGCACATTCACTGCAGAGAGTGGGGTTGGCACCAACTCTCCAACCTCAGAACCAACTTGCCGGTGTAGTAGGTGGTGATAGTGCGAATAGCACACTAACTGCAGAGAATGGGGTTGGCCCCAACTCTCCAAACTGAGAACCACCTTGCCAGTAAAATAGGTGGTGATAGTGAGAGTAGCACACTCACTGCAGAGAGTGGAGTTGGCCCCAACTCTCCAACCTCAGAATCACCTTGACAGTACAATAGGTGGTGAGAGTGAGAGTAGCATACTCACTGCAGAGAGTGGGGTTGGCCCCAACTCTCCAACCTCAAAACCACCTTGACAGTACAATAGGTGGTGATAGTGAGATTAGTACACTCACTGCAGAGAGTGGGGTTGGCCCCAACTCTCCAACCTTAGAACCACCTTGACAGTACAGTAGGTGGTGATAGTGAGAGTAGCATACTCACTGCAGAGAGTGGGGTTGGCCCCAACTCTCCAACCTCAGAACCACCTTGACAGTACAGTAGGTGGTGATAGTGAGAGTAGCATACTCACTGCAGAGAGTGGGGTTGGCCCCAACTCTCCAAACTCAGAACCACCTTACCAGTAAAATAGGTGTTGATAGTGAGAGTAGCACACTCACTGCAGAGAGTGGAGTTGGCCCCAACTCTCCAACCTCAGAACCACCTTGACAGTACAATAGGTGGTGAGAGTGAGAGTAGCATACTCACTGCAGAGAGTGGGGTTGGCCCCAACTCTCCAACCTCAGAACCACCTTGACAGTACAATAGGTGTTGATAGTGAGAGTAGCACACTCACTGCAGAGAGTGGGGTTGGCCCCAACTCTCCAACCTCAGACCCACCTTGCCAGTGCAGTAGGTGGTGATAGTGCGAATAGCACACTAACTGCAGAGAATGGGGTTGGCCCCAACTCTCCAACCTCAGAACCACCTTGACAGTGTAATAGGTGGTGATAGTAAGAGTAACACACTCGCTGAAGAGAATTGGGTTGGCCCCAACTCTCCAACCTCAGAACCACTTTGACAGTACAATAGGTGGTGATAGTGAGAGTAGCACACTCACTGCAGAGAGTGGGGTTGGCCCCAACTCTCCAACCTCAGACCCACCTTGCCAATGCAGTAGGTGATGATAGTGAGAGTAGCACACTCAATGCAGAGAGTGGGGTTGGCCCCAACTCTCCAACCTCAGAACCACCTTGCCGGTGTAGTAGGTGGTGATAGTGCGAATAGCACACCAACTGCAGAGAATGGGGTTGGCTCCAACTCTCCAAACTGAGAACCACCTTGCCAGTAAAATAGGTGGTGAAAGTGCGAATAGCACACTCACTGCAGAGAGTGGGGTTGGCCCCAACTCTCCAACCTCAGAACCACCTTGTCAGTGCAGTAGGTGAAGATAGTGAGAGTAGCACAATAACTGCAGAGAGTGGGTTTGGCCCCAACTCTCCAACCTCAGAACCACCTTGCCAGTGCAGTAGGTGGTGATAATGAGAGTAGCACACTCACTGCAGAGAATGGGGTTGGTCTCAACTCTCCAACCTCAGAACCACCTTGCCGGTGTAGTAGGTGGTGATAGTGCGAATAGCACACTAACTGCAGAGAGTGGGGTTGGCCCCAACTCTCCAACCTCAGACCCACCTTGCCAGTGCAGTAGGTGGTGATAGTGCGAATAGCACACTAGCTGCAGAGAATGGGGTTGGCCCCCACTCTCCAACCTCAGAACTACCTTGCCAGTGCAGTAGGTGGTGATAGTGAGAGTAGCACACTCACTGCAGAGGGTGGGGTTGGCCCGAACTCTCCAACCTCAGAACCAACTTGCCGGTGTAGTAGGTGTTGATAGTGCGAATAGCACACTAACTGCAGAGAATGGGGTTGGCCCCAACTCTCCAACCTCAGAACCACCTTGCCAGTGCAGTAGGTGGTGATAGTGCGAGTAGCACACTCACTGCAGAGATTGGGGTTGGCCCCAACTCTCCAACCTCAGAACCACCTTGCCGGTGTAGTAGGTGGTGATAGTGCGAATAGCACACTAACTGCAGAGAATGGGGTTGGCCCCAACTCTCCAAACTGAGAACCACCTTGCCAGTAAAATAGGTGGTGATAGTGAGAGTAGCACACTCACTGCAGAGAGTGGGGTTGGCCCCAACTCTCCAACCTCAGAACCACCTTGACAGTACAGTAGGTGGTGATAGTGAGAGTAGCACACTCACTGCAGAGAGTGGAGTTGGCCCCAACTCTCCAACCTCAGAACCACCTTGACAGTACAATAGGTGGTGAGAGTGAGAGTAGCATACTCACTGCAGAGAGTGGGGTTGGCCCCCACTCTCCAACCTCAGAACCACCTTGCCAGTGCAGTAGGTGGTGATAGTGAGAGTAGCACACTCACTGCAGAGAATGGGGTTGGCCCCAACTCTCCAAACTCAGAACCACCTTGTCAGTGCAGTAGGTGGTGATAGTGCGAGTAGCACACTCACTGCAGAGAGTGGGGTTGGCCCCAACTCTCCAACCTCAGAACCAACTTGCCGGTGTAGTAGGTGGTGATAGTGCGAATAGCACACTAACTGCAGATAATGGGGTTGGCCCCAACTCTCCAAACTGAGAACCACCTTGCCAGTAAAATAGGTGGTGATAGTGAGAGTAGCACACTCACTGCAGAGAGTGGAGTTGGCCCCAACTCTCCAACCTCAGAATCACCTTGACAGTACAATAGGTGGTGAGAGTGAGAGTAGCATACTCACTGCAGAGAGTGGGGTTGGCCCCAACTCTCCAACCTCAGAACCACCTTGCCAGTGCAGTAGGTGAAGATAGTGAGAGTAGCACAATAACTGCAGAGAGTGGGGTTGGCCCCAACTCTCCAACCTCAGAACCACCTTGACAGTAGAGTAGGTGGTGATAGTGAGAGTAGCATACTCACTGCAGAGAGTGGGGTTGGCCCCAACTCTCCAAACTCAGAACCACCTTACCAGTGACACTGATGTCAAGCTCGTATGAAGCATCCACATTGGATGGTGGTGATAGCCATGAATCATCATCGTCACCCTCCTCACTGTCTTCATCGGATGACAGGGAGCTACAAACAAATACTTATTAAATCAATACATCTTTAGTTTAGTAGTTTAATATGTTTAAACTACACAAATTGGTATAATGGGATGTGATAAAATATTAACTAAATTTTTTGTTTTAATGTCAACCACATAACTCATATAAAACTTAAACAAACCATGCATTATATAATGGCTTATGTTATATGTAGAAATTAGACTAGAATAGTATACCATAACTTTGCAGTTAAGCAGTAACGACAGTTATATAAAAACGCAACTGTGAAAACCTACCAACAGAGATATACATGAAGTCTGGTTTGTGTGATGGGCCTGCCATTGGTGAAGGTATGGATGAAGATCCTGGCACCACTCTGTGCAGTGAGTGTGCTACTCTCACTATCACCACCTACTGCACTGGCAAGGTGGTTCTGAGGTTGGAGAGTTAGGGCCAACTCCATTCTCTGCAGTTAGTGTGCATTTCGCACTATCACCACCTACTGCACTGGCAAGGTGGTTCTGAGGTTGGAGAGTTGGGGCCAACCCCATTCTCTGCAGTTAGTGTGCATTTCGCACTATCACTACCTACTGCACTGGCAAGGTGGTTCTGAGGTTGGAGAGTTGGGGCCAACCCCACTCTCTGCAGTGAGTGTGCTACTCTCACTATCACCACCTACTGTACTGTCAAGGTGGTTCTGAGGTTGGAGAGTTGGGGCCAACCCCACTCTCTGCAGTGAGTGTGTTACTCTCACTATCACCACCTATTGTAATGGCAAGATGGTTCTGCGGTTGGAGAGTTGGGGCCAACCCCACTCTCTGCAGTGAGTGTGCTACTCTCACTATCATCACCTACTGCATTGGCAAGGTGGGTCTGAGGTTGGAGAGTTGGGGCCAACCCCACTCTCTGCAGTGAGTGTGCTACTCTCACTATCACCACCTATTGTACTGTCAAAGTGGTTCTGAGGTTGGAGAGTTGGGGCCAACCCAATTCTCTGCAGCGAGTGTGTTACTCTTACTATCACCACCTACTGCACTGGCAAGGTGGGTCTGAGGTTGGAGAGTTGGGGCCAACCCCACACTCTGCAGTGAGTGTGCTACTCTCACTATCACCACCTATTGTACTGTCAAGGGGGTTCTGAGGTTGGAGAGTTGGGGCCAACCCCACTCTCTGCAGTGAGTATGCTACTCTCACTCTCACCACCTATTGTACTGTCAAGGTGGTTCTGAGGTTGGAGAGTTGGGGCCAACTCCACTCTCTGCAGTGAGTGTGCTACTCTCACTATCACCACCTATTTTACTGGTAAGGTGGTTCTGAGTTTGGAGAGTTGGGGCCAACCCCACTCTCTGCAGTGAGTATGCTACTCTCACTATCACCACCTACTCTACTGTCAAGGTGGTTCTGAGGTTGGAGAGTTGGGGCCAACCCCACTCTCTGCAGTTATTGTGCTACTCTCACTATCTTCACCTACTGCACTGGCAAGGTGGTTCTGAGGTTGGAGAGTTGGGGCCAACCCCACTCTCTGCAGTGAGTATGCTACTCTCACTCTCACCACCTATTGTACTGTCAAGGTGATTCTGAGGTTGGAGAGTTGGGGCCAACTCCACTCTCTGCAGTGAGTGTGCTACTCTCACTATCACCACCTATTTTACTGGCAAGGTGGTTCTCAGTTTGGAGAGTTGGGGCCAACCCCATTATCTGCAGTTAGTGTGCTATTCGCACTATCACCACCTACTACACCGGCAAGTTGGTTCTGAGGTTGGAGAGTTGGGGCCAACCCCACTCTCTGCAGTGAGTGTGCTACTCGCACTATCACCACCTACTGCACTGACAAGGTGGTTCTGAGTTTGGAGAGTTGGGGCCAACCCCATTCTCTGCAGTGAGTGTGCTACTCTCACTATCACCACCTACTGCACTGGCAAGGTGGTTCTGAGGTTGGAGAGTGGGGGCCAACCCCACTCTCTGCAGTGAGTATGCTACTCTCACTCTCACCACCTATTGTACTGTCAAGGTGGTTCTGAGGTTGGAGAGTTGGGGCCAACTCCACTCTCTGCAGTGAGTGTGCTACTCTCACTATCACCACCTACTGTACTGTCAAGGTGGTTCTGAGGTTGGAGAGTTGGGGCCAACCCCACTCTCTGCAGTGAGTGTGCTACTCTCACTATCACCACCTATTTTACTGGCAAGGTGGTTCTCAGTTTGGAGAGTTGGGGCCAACCCCATTCTCTGCAGTTAGTGTGCTATTCGCACTATCACCACCTACTACACCGGCAAGGTGGTTCTGAGGTTGGAGAGTTGGGGCCAACCCCAATCTCTGCAGTGAGTGTGCTACTCGCACTATCACCACCTACTGCACTGGCAAGGTGGTTCTGAGGTTGGAGAGTTGGGGCCAACCCCATTCTCTGCAGTTAGTGTGCTATTCGCACTATCAACACCTACTACACCGGCAAGTTGGTTCTGAGGTTGGAGAGTTCGGGCCAACCCCACCCTCTGCAGTGAGTGTGCTACTCTCACTATCACCACCTACTGCACTGGCAAGGTAGTTCTGAGGTTGGAGAGTGGGGGCCAACCCCATTCTCTGCAGCTAGTGTGCTATTCGCACTATCACCACCTACTGCACTGGCAAGGTGGGTCTGAGGTTGGAGAGTTGGGGCCAACCCCACTCTCTGCAGTTAGTGTGCTATTCGCACTATCACCACCTACTACACCGGCAAGGTGGTTCTGAGGTTGGAGAGTTGAGACCAACCCCATTCTCTGCAGTGAGTGTGCTACTCTCATTATCACCACCTACTGCACTGGCAAGGTGGTTCTGAGGTTGGAGAGTTGGGGCCAAACCCACTCTCTGCAGTTATTGTGCTACTCTCACTATCTTCACCTACTGCACTGACAAGGTGGTTCTGAGGTTGGAGAGTTGGGGCCAACCCCACTCTCTGCAGTGAGTGTGCTATTCGCACTTTCACCACCTATTTTACTGGCAAGGTGGTTCTCAGTTTGGAGAGTTGGAGCCAACCCCATTCTCTGCAGTTGGTGTGCTATTCGCACTATCACCACCTACTACACCGGCAAGGTGGTTCTGAGGTTGGAGAGTTGGGGCCAACCCCACTCTCTGCATTGAGTGTGCTACTCTCACTATCATCACCTACTGCATTGGCAAGGTGGGTCTGAGGTTGGAGAGTTGGGGCCAACCCCACTCTCTGCAGTGAGTGTGCTACTCTCACTATCACCACCTATTGTACTGTCAAAGTGGTTCTGAGGTTGGAGAGTTGGGGCCAACCCAATTCTCTTCAGCGAGTGTGTTACTCTTACTATCACCACCTATTACACTGTCAAGGTGGTTCTGAGGTTGGAGAGTTGGGGCCAACCCCATTCTCTGCAGTTAGTGTGCTATTCGCACTATCACCACCTACTGCACTGGCAAGGTGGGTCTGAGGTTGGAGAGTTGGGGCCAACCCCACTCTCTGCAGTGAGTGTGCTACTCTCACTATCAACACCTATTGTACTGTCAAGGTGGTTCTGAGGTTGGAGAGTTGGGGCCAACCCCACTCTCTGCAGTGAGTATGCTACTCTCACTCTCACCACCTATTGTACTGTCAAGGTGGTTCTGAGGTTGGAGAGTTGGGGCCAACTCCACTCTCTGCAGTGAGTGTGCTACTCTCACTATCAACACCTATTTTACTGGTAAGGTGGTTCTGAGTTTGGAGAGTTGGGGCCAACCCCACTCTCTGCAGTGAGTATGCTACTCTCACTATCACCACCTACTGTACTGTCAAGGTGGTTCTGAGGTTGGAGAGTTGGGGCCAACCCCACTCTCTGCAGTGAGTATGCTACTCTCACTATCACCACCTACTGTACTGTCAAGGTGGTTCTAAGGTTGGAGAGTTGGGGCCAACCCCACTCTCTGCAGTGAGTGTACTAATCTCACTATCACCACCTATTGTACTGTCAAGGTGGTTTTGAGGTTGGAGAGTTGGGGCCAACCCCACTCTCTGCAGTGAGTATGCTACTCTCACTCTCACCACCTATTGTACTGTCAAGGTGATTCTGAGGTTGGAGAGTTGGGGCCAACTCCACTCTCTGCAGTGAGTGTGCTACTCTCACTATCACCACCTATTTTACTGGCAAGGTGGTTCTCAGTTTGGAGAGTTGGGGCCAACCCCATTCTCTGCAGTTAGTGTGCTATTCGCACTATCACCACCTACTACACCGGCAAGTTGGTTCTGAGGTTGGAGAGTTGGTGCCAACCCCACTCTCTGCAGTGAATGTGCTACTCGCACTATCACCACCTACTGCACTGGCAAGGTGGTTCTGAGTTTGGAGAGTTGGGGCCAACCCCATTCTCTGCAGTTAGTGTGCTATTCGCACTATCAACACCTACTACACCGGCAAGTTGGACCTGAGGTTGGAGAGTTGGGGCCAACCTCACTCTCTGCAGTGAGTGTGCTACTCTCACTATCACCACCTACTGCACTGGCATGGTAGTTCTGAGTCTGGAGAGTTGGGGCCAACCCCACTCTCTGCAGTGAGTGTGCTACTCTCACTATCACCACCTACTGCACTGGCAAGGTGGTTCTGAGGTTGGAGAGTGGGGGCCAACCCCACTCTCTGCAGTGAGTATGCTACTCTCACTCTCACCACCTATTGTACTGTCAAGGTGGTTCTGAGGTTGGAGAGTTGGGGCCAACTCCACTCTCTGCAGTGAGTGTGCTACTCTCACTATCACCACCTACTGTACTGTCAAGGTGGTTCTGAGGTTGGAGAGTTGGGGCCAACCCCACTCTCTGCAGTGAGTGTGCTACTCTCACTATCACCACCTATTTTACTGGCAAGGTGGTTCTCAGTTTGGAGAGTTGGGGCCAACCCCATTCTCTGCAGTTAGTGTGCTATTCGCACTATCACCACCTACTACACCGGCAAGGTGGTTCTGAGGTTGGAGAGTTGGGGCCAACCCCAATCTCTGCAGTGAGTGTGCTACTCGCACTATCACCACCTACTGCACTGGCAAGGTGGTTCTGATGTTGGAGAGTTGGGGCCAACCCCATTCTCTGCAGTTAGTGTGCTATTCGCACTATCAACACCTACTACACCGGCAAGTTGGTTCTGAGGTTGGAGAGTTGGGGCCAACCCCACCCTCTGCAGTGAGTGTGCTACTCTCACTATCACCACCTACTGCACTGGCAAGGTAGTTCTGAGGTTGGAGAGTTGGGGCCAACCCCACTCTCTGCAGTGAGTGTGCTACTCTCACTATCACCACCTACTGCACTGGCAAGGTGGTTCTGAGGTTGGAGAGTGGGGGCCAACCCCATTCTCTGCAGCTAGTGTGCTATTCGCACTATCACCACCTACTGCACTGGCAAGGTGGGTCTGAGGTTGGAGAGTTGGGGCCAACCCCACTCTCTGCAGTTAGTGTGCTATTCGCACTATCACCACCTACTACACCGGCAAGGTGGTTCTGAGGTTGGAGAGTTGGGGCCAACCCCAATCTCTGCAGTGAGTGTGCTACTCGCACTATCACCACCTACTGCACTGGCAAGGTGGTTCTGAGGTTGGAGAGTTGGGGCCAACCCCATTCTCTGCAGTTAGTGTGCTATTCGCACTATCAACACCTACTACACCGGCAAGTTGGTTCTGAGGTTGGAGAGTTGGGGCCAACCCCACCCTCTGCAGTGAGTGTGCTACTCTCACTATCACCACCTACTGCACTGGCAAGGTAGTTCTGAGGTTGGAGAGTTGGGGCCAACCCCACTCTCTGCAGTGAGTGTGCTACTCTCACTATCACCACCTACTGCACTGGCAAGGTGGTTCTGAGGTTGGAGAGTGGGGGCCAACCCCATTCTCTGCAGCTAGTGTGCTATTCGCACTATCACCACCTACTGCACTGGCAAGGTGGGTCTGAGGTTGGAGAGTTGGGGCCAACCCCACTCTCTGCAGTTAGTGTGCTATTCGCACTATCACCACCTACTACACCGGCAAGGTGGTTCTGAGGTTGGAGAGTTGGGACCAACCCCATTCTCTGCAGTGAGTGTGCTACTCTCATTATCACCACCTACTGCACTGGCAAGGTGGTTCTGAGGTTGGAGAGTTGGGGCCAAACCCACTCTCTGCAGTTATTGTGCTACTCTCACTATCTTCACCTACTGCACTGACAAGGTGGTTCTGAGGTTGGAGAGTTGGGGCCAACCCCACTCTCTGCAGTGAGTGTGCTATTCGCACTATCACCACCTATTTTACTGGCAAGGTGGTTCTCAGTTTGGAGAGTTGGGGCCAACCCCATTCTCTGCAGTTGGTGTGCTATTCGCACTATCACCACGTACTACACCGGCAAGATGGTTCTGAGGTTGGAGAGTTGGGGCCAACCCCACTCTCTGCTTTGAGTGTGCTACTCTCACTATCATCACCTACTGCATTGGCAAGGTGGGTCTGAGGTTGGAGAGTTGGGGCCAACCCCACTCTCTGCAGTGAGTGTGCTACTCTCACTATCACCACCTATTGTACTGTCAAAGTGGTTCTGAGGTTGGAGAGTTGGGGCCAACCCAATTCTCTGCAGCGAGTGTGTTACTCTTACTATCACCACCTATTAAGTCAATAAATCACTAGTTGTATTCAATTTTACTTTTAGATGTATACATGAAATAATACATTAATTATCCAGCATTGTTACAGTGGTAGGGTATCATTTTCTTTGTGTTGCTCATAGTCAGTGGCAGCCAGCAGACAGAGTTCTTGCAACATACACCAGGTACTTGTTATGTACAACACAAGTTTGTGATGAAGTAATGGTATTGAAAGCCTTTTCGCATTGTTCAAAAAAAATATGTTGATACACTGACAGCAGCATTTTACTTGTTTAAATTGTCTATGTATCATGAAGACTGTTACATTATATACTTTTCATGTCACGTTTAATTTTTCTGAATTATTCTTTTTTATCAGTGGTGTATATTTTCACAAATAATTTACATTACATTTTCACTTCGCATGATGATTATACACCTGTACACATTGTACTAATTATGTTATACACAACACTTGAGCAAAGTTAGTTCTGACATGGTGTAGTATCCGGACTTCAGGATTGCTCAAAGTGCTTTACACTTTACTCCCGGCAGACCTGTTAAAACGAACACCATCTCGACTTATGTGGGAATCATTCAGCAACACTGATATTAATATGCTAAGACTGTTCATACAAAAATATCCACATCTGTCTGTAGCCGGTACTCTTCATACAGCTGAGTAAACCTGAGCAACGTAGCAGATAGTCATAGTGATTGTACATGTAATTCTCAGTCACATGGCGATGACTCTGACTAGTCAAGTCACTATTATCACCGAGTTGTAAACATATCAAGCATTGCATAACCTACACATTTTTCGAATTTTATATCATAGATTTTTTTAAACAAAGAATCATAAATGATGATTCTTTATTAAAAAACAATTATGATTCATAATATATTTATTTTTATTTGATATGTACATATTACATTTGTTCAACTAAACATCTTCCTAAGTAATTTTTTCTGATTGGTTTACATTTTATGGGCATGCGATATTAAAATTTGTTGTTAAATACACATAATTGCTTAGTCACTAATTCTGTCAGTTGTAAACATACAAGGCATGTATAAACTACAACTAGCATTTGACATCAGATGTATTAGTGTTGTTTTTTGTAACAAAAGATCTTGATAAAACTAACAGTTTTTGTTTATATGTACCTGACATTTTTTCAACCTCTTCCTAATTTTTGTTTCTATTGTTGCTTTGCATTTTATTAAAATTATTAAATTATACCTATCAAGTGCAGTGATTGTACCTGTAATTGTGTTGTGCTTTTGCTTTTCATTAATTTGTAGTCAATCTCATCAAATAGTTTCAATAAAATGTGTTTACGTTACATTGTCTTTACTTTAATTCACATGCATTTCTAACAACAATATGCCATTTAACGAGGACACCCATTACTGCAAAATCCTCATGCAGACAAAGAAAACTACCACTTACAGGGGCGGATCCAGAAATCGATATGGGGGGGGGGCACAAAAACCTCTTCTGGCGGCCGAACCAAATGGTATATTCTAAATGTTATCGCTATCGCGCCGCCATAACTTCAGCCACTCGGCTGGAGTGGTGACACCGGAAGACACCATAACGTCAGCTTATTATTATTACCTAAACTGGGGCACATTTCAAACGGTCTGGGGAGACACAGTCGCGTGGGCCCATTATAAAATTCCTAAGGTCCGCCTGGATCCACATATGATATACTTGTTTACTGCTTGTATTTATAATTTTGATAAAAGGTTTGGTGACAGAGTAATGTGTACCGCATTTGACAACGCTCGTTTACCTGAAGCTGAAGAGCTTTGATGCATATATCTGCAAGTGGTGTTGACACACCTTGAGTTCTGAAAATATGGTACATGTATTAATAGTCTGCACTGATTGTTTCTAACAATAGTCATTTTAATGTACTTGCAAAAGTTGCAAAGCAATGAGCGACCACCTGCCAAATGCAACCAATCCCAACGGTCAAATGCTATCTATATAATTATATACATGTTATGGGTATTAATTTTCACGCCTTTCACAGTATTGAGGGGCGCTGGTTTTCAGAACATAACAAAAACTCACAGATGGGGCAATCAAAAAACCTGGTGAAACTACTGGAATATTATTTTCCTTGTAAATAATTAAATACCAAGACTACATACAATTACAATTGAATTCAAATTAAATTTGGAAATGTCCAACAATAGTAATTTTTAATATAAAAGTAATATATTTGTTAAATTACTATTACACTACTGTTATTAGTAAATTATGTACATATTGTTTCTGTTCAATCTATTACTATTAGTTCAATAATTATAATCGTTACGGATAATTTATAATGCATTTATTTACACTACTACTATTATGCCTAGCCTACTTAGGCTACTAGTCTACTACCATATTACGACATAGACATAATATAGTACTATTATCATTGACATGGGTATATGCCATAGCGTCGTACTGTTAGCTGATATACTAGACTATAGTATAGTAAACAGGGCCCAGCCATGCCGCCCATACCCATACCGCCATTGCCATTGGCTATAACTAAAAGGTAAACAATCAAATAAATTTCATACAAACAACATTCAAATGTATACTCACCCATACGCCTAAATATACGTGATTATAGCTGTATAATTCGAAATTACTACCCTGTCTGGAAGAACCTGGTAACCTTTGCGAACGCTGCATCTGTTGACGTTAACGTTGTGACTGTCCCCACGGCACGGGCCACGGCCACAGTCCACTGGCACTGTCCCCAACTGGTTCTGTTTACTTTGTTTCGTTCCATAGTCTTTCCCAAATAGAAATACACCTTGTTGCGTGGGTACTGTCTTTGTCTGTCTAATTTAGCCCATTTTGTCGTGTTGGTGGCACATGTTCGTGGACGTCCACTCATTGTCTAAACTCGGTATTTCATAACATCAACAGCGCCAAAGGATGGGGTCAGGGGTCAATATCGTCCATAATTCGCGATCACGAGAAGACAAGAACGCGATTCCACATAAAGTTCAATGTCCATACTCAGGTAAAATCGACTTAAAAAACCGGATCCGGGTTTTACCAAAACCGAAAGATTTCGCAGTTTTTCTATTAATAAAAAAAAAACGAACTAATACGTATGCATACACGAACTAGGATATCATTGGATATTACTAAGAAACGCGAGGAGCAAAACAATCGAATTGGTTGAGTACCTTTAACGTGGACTGTATAATTGCGTTTGCCTTACAGTCTCCTTGGGCTGTGCAATGACACTGCCCACTTCGAGTAAAGTTCCTTCGTTGATTTTAGGTTTCGATGTTCATAGTTTTAAAATTATTTCGCGAAAAATCAAACCGATTAAGCAGCCATCGCGACATGCTAGGAGGTTTTCTCAAATGTGCTATTTAGGATTGATGCAATACTCGGACCAGCTGTTATATCATTTCGACTTGGCCTACCCAAAATGAACTGACGGGGCAAACTCCATATCGACCTATTGTAACTTAATAAGGCTATTCACATTGCATAGCTATCAAAGTTTATATTACGTAACTCTATTAAAGAGTTGCTTCCTCGATTTGTTTAGCTCATCTCGAATCTTTCAAATATGAAGTGTGTGGATAATTTAAATAATAATAATAATTATTTATTATCTGCTTTCGGTGTTATAAAAAAAGTGCGTACATTTCTTTAAATGGTCGAAATAATTAACGTTAGTCGTTATATCTGGTAATTTGTAGTTAAATGCTAGGTCGACATCTAGCCTTCATCTCATTGTCTGTCATATAGTTTTGAGAGATCAACGAAACTCGACAACGTCACCACAGAAACAAGAAGATAATCGTATCGCGCGTATTATGAGAATTACTTGAATTGGTTCAACATGTAGAATTAAATATCGTAATAGTTCTACTGACTATATTACCGATACAACATTCAACAAGTTACGCAATCGAGGTAGCATGTCTTAGTAGATCGTCTTTCGAAAATGAATTTGATATGTGACGAATGAAAAATCGAACTGAGAAGACACCGTTAAAGCACTAAGGAGGCACCTTTAATGCGCTGAGGATGCACCTTTAATGCACTGAGGAGGCACCTTTAATGTACCGAGGGTGTGCCTTTATTGCACTGAGGAGGCAATTTTAATGTACCCAGGATGCTCCTTTAATGAACTGAAGCTCTCGGTGTATTCCCTCTGCAAGCCTCGCTGATTGCATTGCCGCGACGTCTGACACATAGAGTAGCTTCCACGAGTCCGTCAGGCGATGTGGAACAGTTCGTCGTACGAAGACCGCATCATCATAATTTTTTATAAATAAATAAAAGTACTTATATAGCGCCCGATCAATTAAAATTGCTTTCGGGCGCTTTACAAACATGCACACATATATAATAGTATTTCACATTCTGTCCACCTATCTTCTTGAAACGGCAGAAATGGCCAAATCGCATTCAATGTCATTATTCTGTGGCCTATGGTGCTTTGTACATACTATGCTAATTGAAAATAAAACTGTAAGATGTTATGACACACAAGGTCAATGTCATAGCGTTTGAATTATAATTGATCATCTTATAAAAAAAATGGGGACAGTCCAGTTGAAAGCGAGATATATGACATCAAGAAACTTACTATCTCGATGTAAGATTTATGTTTTTATTTGCGTGTACTGCAAAATATTGAAATGGAGGCGTAATTCTTCGTGCACCATGACTCAGAACACGCTTACTCACATGCACTCGCACGCTCACACGCACACACTTACGCACTCACGCATGCACGCACGCACGCACGCAGGAATGACACACCTACACACGCACGCACGCACGCACGCACGCACGCACGCACGCACGCACGAAGACACACACACACACACACACACACACTCACACTCACGCACACGCACGATAGGTAACCAGTATTGTTAACAAAGACTTAGTATAACATAATAAATATTTTATATTATATACCTCTATGCCCTATTTAATTGTGAACAGCGTCACAAAACTGAGCAAATTACGACTTTGCTTAACAACACGAGTCTCTCATGACTGTCGGGAAGCTCTCAGACTACATCAACAGTTGTGCGTAACTGCTTTTCTTGTGAATACGAAGTCAAGAAATCCTTCTGGCATCGAGCCAGGAACTTGTTTATCACTGTTCCTTTGATGACGTGATATACTGGTGTAGAGACGCGTCGCGTGGTTTAGCAAGACAACGAAGCGGGAGAGTATAGTCTTTCGTCGACAGGCACGCTTTTATCGTCTTCTTTGAAGATGGCACGTGTGTCATCCGTTTGCCAATTTATACCTGTCGACCTTTGATGTAATGGAAAGAACATGTAAAGATAAAATGCAAGGTAGGTGTTATTTCATCTGAATATTGCTCTATACATTATGAAGGACATTGGCGGCTCCTCTCTACGAGACGTAATCATGCGCAAATTGGAATGGATTTATTTCTGCCTTTAAAAACGATAATAATACTAATGACAAACTTCTATAGCGCCTAAATCCCCAGAAATCTGAGCTCAGAGGCTCAACGTACAAGAATCGTTGGGCAAAATCGTTAATAGGGACAAGCAAGAGTTGCTATTAGGGCAAGGGGCCGCCGAAGGTTAGGGTGGGAATGCAATTTCACTTAAATAAGTCCTCCGTTTTTTACGAACGACATATATAGTCTCAGACGATTTTAAAGTGGTAGGGAGTTGATTCTAGATTTTGGGTGCAGCTACAGAAAAAGCACTTTTTGCCGATATTAAGCTTGGTTATCGGAACAAAAAGTTGTTGTGCAACAGATGATCTGAGATTCCTGGGGATATCGAAAAAACGAATGATATCTTCCCACGCCTGTACCGATTGGTATTGGTGTGAGAGATCAGCGACCTTTACTGCATCGTGAGTTCTACTAGTGGCTTCGTACTACATGGAGGATATCCGGACCTGTCAATTTGGGTTACTGGAATAACATGATCGCTTACATTAATTTACATTAATAATAACGTGTATATATATATATATATATATATATTAATAATAACGTGTATATATATATATATATATATATATATATATATATATATATATATATTATAACAGCGAACTATAAGACGCATGGCGCACAACCTATAAGGCTGTTGTTGTGAATGCGTGTGTGGCTAAGTTTTTGGAAGTCAACGTCAATTACATTGTAAAATTGCCTCGTGAGTAAAACAACCTTCATGCCATAACTCTTTGTATTCGATTGTGGAACTAAGCACGGGAGTGTTTATTATCAAACATGATAACATAATGTATGTGCATATCAGTTACACAAATCGGAACGATTTAGGTGTCGGTTTTTCTGACATGGATAAGCAGTCGTGTTTAAGCAGTTGACATCATGCTATCATTAATAACGTTGACATGCAACTGAAATATGACGATGATGATGAATTTAGTGCACTGATCCATTACGTGATTTGTCCAGTGTTTGCAGTGATGCATTTGTTGTTGTACTTCAGCGGTTTTTTTACAACTGGGCCGCGAGTCGCGACCCAACATTGGTTCGCCAAATCATTTTGAGTGGGTCGCCAAGAGTCTTCTCTAGTGACTGTCCGAAAATTCCTTTAATGTATCGCACGCCCGTCCCAGATACATGCGAAACGAATAAATTAGACCCAATATACATATATACCAAATGCTATATGAATATGAAAAGCAAGCATTTGAAATTTACGCGACAATTGGAGTAAACTGTTCGTCTCGCCTGCATCCAATACGGGCGCGACTAGGGTTACTATGAATTAATGGAGAGCTGAAGGTAACGCAATTAGGCGCCGTAACCGTACGCGAAAATTGGACGCGACGTCAAACTTAAAGTCGACTCCACATCTCACGTCGGCGCCTAACAAAACACCATTAGCTAACCACTCAATAAGCGATTCTACGTTCGACTCCGATAACAATAAATGTAAGTCCATTATAGTTGATAATTGATGCATAGCCAGATATTATATGTAGAACTTCATTCTATAAATTTAGATTGTTTGCATTTTTTGCAGGTTGCGCTTAATTGGGTAAGCTACGGAAGTCTAATCAGGGTAACATGAATACTCTCCAGACATTATCGAAACCGTACGACCTCCCCAACTCCGTCCGCCATATGTGTTGTTTTATGTTATTTATTTTATACCTATTTATTTTATAATTATTTATTATTATTCAAGCCAAGGATCGCCAAACACGTCACGTGACGTAATAATAAGATAACGAACATACGTCCATTACGTATCCTGAATTTCCCAAATAACTCGCAAAAACAGACTGATTGTGAGTAATTGAGTTTCGCGCAAATGCTTTGGTAGAAAAACGTGTAAGAAGTTGGATAGGAAGTGGGCTTTCTCAAGCTGTTATCTGACAGTGAAGCATTGGTTTGCACGTATTTGGCGGAAAACGAGAATGGTTTAGTTATTTCTCTGATTTTAATGTCTAGAACGTGCCTAGAAATACAAAAGAAGACGCGTGCCATGGTTTAAGTTAATGTTCAACCTTGGATATGCATAGGTGCAAGCTTGCCCGCCAATTTCATTTTCTTTCTGACAAAGCCTAGGCAGCATTTATGGTAATAGGTAGAGATAAATGCCGATCAATATAGAGGTGCGAGCTCGCGAAGACATTTGAAAGCATTGTCGATCAAGCTAATACGACTCTCTATTGAATCCCATTGTCCTATTTGATGCAATCACAAACAACGCAGCGTTTCCCATCGAGCTTTATTAGGTGATGTCAATGAGAGAAATCAACTTTGTTCCAGCGCATGTTTCTACGCGTGGAAGTACGTTTGGCTCATCGCAGATTAGAAGAAATGTGAATATTCTGCAGAAACTGGTTTGTTCTACTTCAATGGCAAGGTCGTTTCCCAAAGTTTTCTCCTATGGTTTCAATGGATATTAAGCAACTACTTTTGCAGCATGGCTTAATCCTCTACTTATCGTGCTCGGCTGGCATACAACGACAGGGATACCCTTTTTATACCAAAGGCACCAATTTGTCACATATTGTCACGTTTGATTTATATATGTAGACACTGGTCGATTTATTTTGTTAATATAATTAGGTTAATTTCGACTCCTGTTGGCTATAAATCATTAATCACTGAAACATTAATTGATTATCAAGATAGAGTTGGGGAAAAGGTAAGCTTTGGAATTAGCTATGTTTCATTAAAACAGTCTTCAATATGTTCATGAATATGACTACCAGCTTTGCGAGACTTCAACAATGACAGTGACAATTGCTACTACTCAGCTGCAGCTGCTTATGGTGACGATAATAATGCTGTTGCTGCTGCTGATGCTGTTGCTGTTGCTGCTGTTGCTGCTGTTGCTGCTGTTGCTGCTGTTTCTATTGCCTCCACAAAGACAATGATTACCTATGCCACTGTCACCGCCCTCGACACCGTAACCACAGCCACTACCATGACTCCCACCTCGACCACCACCATGACCACCTCCATAATCACCATCACCACCCCCATCACCACCATCACCACCACCAACACCACTACCACCACCACCACCAACAACAACACCTCCACCACCACACCAACACCACAACCACCACCATCAATAATAACAACTTACTTAACAAAATGTTTGATCTTTCCTGTCATATGTACCTACCTAGATAGTGATTCGACATCAGCTTGTGAAGCCAACTTTGACGCACATACACTATCTACTGTCATACACTTTCTCTTCCTCTCTCTTTCATTGTGCCATCCATCCATCACTCGTGTCAACATGCTAACGATCTGACAGCTTTACGTAGAACCAGATAAATCTACTTTCATCTCACGCAGAATCTAATATTTGATCACGACTTTGCTGTAAGTTCTCCAGTCTGCTACTTTTTCTCCACATCCACCGTCTTAATAAACGCACGACCTGTCCCAACGCAAGCTACCGATGCCTTTGCATTTTCTAGTTACACTAAATCTTAACAATTATTCACTTTACATTCCTATCACGTCTCGACAACATCGGTTTTTATTTGTTAAATAACATTTTCAATCATGTTTTTCATTCCTGCGCCAATATATTTACTTAATTTTGCCTGTGATATATTTCCGCAAAAAACTACCACCACGCGTCACGGATGTTATTTCCGCAAAAAACTACCACCACGCGTCACGGATGTTATTAAACTTAATTCTTTATTTCGTCATTTATTTGTTCATCCATTTGTCAGTTTCGCAGTCCAAAAATTCAATTTCGATTGTTACATGTAAACGTGACACATCCAAATCATAATTGTATACAAACATTTCAAAGCTGTGGTTGTTGTCTGAAAGGTATTTTACCCCACACATAATATGCTGCTTTCCCATCGCATCTAACATGCCTGGTAATATAATTTGTATATATCTGTTTTTCTTCAAATATTTTATAAATAAAAACTTAAGTTCGTAATAACTTGCTAATGTCGGTAGTTAATTTTGTGTCATGGATAACGAGCTCGTAAGGTTAATTCAACATTAAACTTAATCTAATCTTAAAATTAAGCAGGGTTTTCAAAATACAAAAACGCGTCGCCATATCATCGCGGATAATATTTCCGGGACACACCGGCGGAAGTGTAACAGCGGCGCACTCTGGTGTTGACAATTTACAGTACACAAGATCACTGTTTAAGGAGCGGAATCGATTTGAAAGAGCAAAACCAGGTTAATGAGCGCATACGAACGTTAGCGAGACAGTCCTCTCACAATGTAACTTGGATGTTGAAGCATTGATTATGTAATATTTTAATGTCATGTGTGTCATGAACAGAATAAGGACGACACGTGAGCGTTAAATGATGCTAATACAAACTCATTGGTCCAATTAAAGGTCTTGGAATGTCAAAATCACATTGTATGCATGACAACATGGTGTCATCCGCTTGTGTACATATGGCGTGTGACAACGAGGACATCGAATACAAACAACGTTATGTTGTTTTTACACATGTGTTGAGACAACATAATCGATTCGTCATTTTTCTACGTGACGTAACAATCGTTGCTTGTGACCTTGGCCTATTGTCATCAGACCACTGCTGCGTATGTTTTTCTGTACAAAAATCAGTGCACCTGATCCCAGTTACCGGGAGCGTGTCTTCAGCCCGTGAATTGTTTGTTTGCTGCACAAAAACACACGGATAAACTATGTCCCCGGATCTCTTCTCTGTAGACGGTTCAATGCACGATCTCTGTCTCATTAAAAAGCCTCAGCTTGACAAATAATGGCGCTGTCAAATTAGATGTGTTGAGTTTTTTTATTGGTGCGACGTTGAGCTTTACAAATGTGGCGATTTCAATGTGAACAATTATAAGGCAACTCCATTTTCTGCATGTCCAATACCTATTTTGCATATGTGGCCGCAAACATTTACGCAAAAGCGGCGGTGTGGAATGTTATGTTTCTGTATTTAACAAGATTGAAAAAGAATGCCACCCAGAGAATTAACTCTAGGTGGCAGATGGACAAAGAAGCCCTTTGGCTTAGCGACCCTTCTATATATGTGTATCCTGCCCTTCTGAGGTATGTGTCGATTTTATTTTAAAACATATTCACGCTACTAGCACCCACACAATCAGCAGATAATATGTTCATTCATTTACAGTCCTTTGTGAAAATGAGAACGTTCTTAATGCTAATCTACACTGCTCCTTTGCTAATGTAACTTCATGTCCACTAGTCCTTCTATATTTCTTAACTGAGAAAAAATATTTCTATCAATATTTTCATAACCATTCATTATTTTAAACACTTCTATCTCATCTCCTCACAACCTCCTGGTTTCTAGTGTTGTTAAGCCGCATTTTAGGCGTATTTCGTAACTAAGATCCCTCAGGTTTGGTATCATTTTAGTTGCTCTCCTCTGCACTCTTTCTAGCATATATATGTCCTTCCTGCGATATGGCATCTACGCTTGTATACAATATTCTAAATGAGGCCTAACTATTGTTTTGTACAGCGGTATTATTAGCTCTTTTTCCTTATACATTATGTTTCGCCTAATTATTCCAAAGATTTGATTTCAATTTTAAGCTGCAATTCCGCACTGCTCTGAAACCTTCATATCAGTACTAACCCTAAGTCCTTTTCTTTTACAGTAGTACTTATTACAGTACCCCCCATTGTATATTCCAATTCTTCGTTTTCATGTCCTGCGTGGAGGCATTTACATTTCCCAAAATTGAATAGCATTTGCCACTTTTCAGACCATTTGATCAACTTGTCAAAATCATCTTGTAAATGTTGTCTATCTCCATCACTTCTAAACACTTTTGTATCATCCGCAAATGTCAACACCTTGCGTGTTATTTCATCATCCAAATCGTTGATATATATTAAGAAAAACTCCCCCTTCTAATAACACATTGAAAACTGTTGCAAGCGGTACGCTGATTTGTTCTACAATTTCCATTAGTAGTTTGGGCGGAATCCCATCCACTCCAGGTGATTTATTATCCTTCATAGCCCATATTTTCTTAGCAACCATTTCCGGGGTTACAATTAATTGTCCTAAATAGTTTGAATCTGCCCCCTTGAACTTAGCCTCTGGTACTGACAGTGAACTAATATATTATCTGGTAAACACTGAACTAAAGTACTCATTCAGGTCTTCTGCCTTTAAGAATCCCTCTGATATTATATTTCAGGCACTATCTTCTAGAGGACCGACATTATCTTGGACTTTCTGTTTGCTACGAACATAATCATAAAACTCTTGCTGTCATGTTTTATATTACTAGCTAATTGTTGTTCATAGCTTTTCTTTGAATTTCTAATTTCAGCTGTAGCTTGGTTAAGTGCTTCTTTATAACTGTTGTAGTCTTCATCATTTCCAGTACATCTATATGACTTCCACATCATTTGTTTACACTTAATTTTTTCTAATGGCTTCTTTCGATAAGTGTTTCTTTTTGGACCTTTTCCCTTGTTTTTTGAAGAGTACAAATTTATCAACTATGCACTTAATTTCACTCTTTAATAAATTTCAGCATTCTGTTGCTGTCTTATTTTTCAGTGTATTATTCCAGTCTATCTTTGCTAAATATTTCCTTATGTTCTTATATCTTCCTTTGTGGAAATTTCTCCTATACTGCTTTTTACTATACCTTTCTGATTTTACTTTGATAGTAAAATGTATCTGGTTGTGATCACTACTCCCCAGTGGCTCACATATCTTGACATTGTCAACTAATTTATTCTGTGAGGACAAAACTATGTCTAACACATTCTCACCCCTGGTTGGTTCTAGCACATGTTGAGAAAGGAAAGTATCTTGAACTAAAACTAAAAACTTGTGGTCGTCACTCCCCATACTCTGTAGAGATTTCCAATGTATATGCCCGTAGTTAAAATCCCTCATAATAATAGTCCCGTTTGCTTACTCCCCTGCTTCTCTTTCTAATTTTATTTAATAAACCTAGTTAGATTCTTTAATATACTGAAAATAACTCCACCTCCCTGTCTTCCTATTCTATCTTTCCTAAACATTACATATCATGTCAGTCCCAATTCGACATCTGATATATCGGTGGTGGTCCAGGATTCGGTTATACCTATTATCTTTTGTTTACTATACTCCTTGCATTTAAACATACACATTTATATCCAGTTTCCGAAGAGTTTTCCAGACTGTTATTTGCTTATTTATTTGTGCTGTCTTTATCTATGCCTCCAGTGTCAGGCTTTTTTGTGAGTCCCCCCTGCGAATCTAGTTTAAATAGATGCAACCTGTCTCACTGTCAACAGATCGCAGCATGTTCTCTGAGAAAACTGCTGCCCCTTTCCATTAAGAAGGAGGCCATCTGTCATGTACATATCTTCCCTCCCAACAAAGTATCCCCATAAATCTGTGAATCCTACCCCCTCTTCTTCACACATCTGCTCTACTAGTGCATTGATCGCCATCCTCTTGCAGTTTCTATACATTGCCCCCCTTCCTCCCATTACTGGCAAAATTCCTGACAGAATAATCTCTTCAACACTTGTCTTCTTTAGCTTCCTCACTAACTGTCTATACTTCTGTACTATCCCAGTTGTTCCCTCCCTGTCTGCATTATTTGTTCCTACATGTACCAGTATAGACACTCCCTTGCCATGTCCCGATACCTTCTCTACCCTGTCAGTCACACGTTCAATCCTAGCCCCCGGTAGAAAAACAACGACGTCCTTCCCCTCGCGCAGTGTCTTGTCCGTTTTTCTCATAATGGAGTCGCCCATAAACGCCCTCTCTTTCCTCATTGCCCCCTCAATCACTGCCTTAGAGTAGCTCCTTCTTCGGTTTGCATATGTCTGGTTGTTGTCTTTTCCCCCTGTCGTCTTCTCTCCTGTCACATTCTCTTCCGATCCATTCTTTCCTGTCGCTTTTTCTCTTGTCACCTTTCCTCCTGTCAGCGTCACGTTTATCGACATCTTTTCTATCACATTTGCTCTCACTTCCTTTCATCCATTCATCTTTCTTCCTTCTAATTTTCTTTTCTCCTCTCCCGTCCCATCTTCCCTCCCTCCTTCTCTACGGTCACTTTCTCCCCTGTCACCGTCACAATTTCTGTCGTCGATTTTCCAATTTCTTCCCCTCCAATCACCTTCTCTCCTCTCAATCTCCTTTCCTCAGTCTTGCCACTGCTATTCTCCTTCAGTCTTGCAGTATCCACACCTCTCTCCCTGTCGTCTCTCTCTATTCGACCTGTCTCCTTGCTAATTCCCATCTCCATTCCCTTCACAATATCTGTAAACCTAACTATCTTCTTCTGCAGACACTCCACCTTCCAACACCCAACCATCCTGACCAATAAAGAAAGCAACAAAAAAGCACGAGTTTCGCCGCCTGGTTTATGTTGACACATGACAACATGTCAAGTTTCTTTTTTGTTTAGTATATGGGAATCGCGTCATCGATTCAACATCCATCTAAGGCCACACTGACAGTAAGCATTTTTATCTGGATTCTTCACTGATCTAAGAGAGATCACATACACTATTTGCACCAAAACGTGCGTCCAGATGGTAGAATATTGTCATTGAGAGTAACACATGAGTGATTCTACATACATGTCATACAGTAACGGCACTAAGAGTAATGCAAGGGCGATGATTTGTATTCGGACCGACAATTCGGGAGACACCTCAAGCAAGGACTGCAGTAATAACAATGATGAAGTGAACTTCCACGAGGATTTCTTCACGGTTTCAACCAGTAGTGCGTGTGACAGCTGCATTGTGCATAACAATGAGAAGGTTTACTTGGTACGAACCGCAGTACTGAATACAAGGCAGGGCTTTGCGATAATCGCCGACGTGCCGCACCGCTCAGTGTTGACTGTCGGTAATTATCGAACGCATAATTATCACGTTACGCTAACACAATAATCCCAACATAACGTATAGCGAAAATAACTCAACAATCGATGATAACAAAATCGCAAGAGTACGTAACGAGGGGATTCCCACAAAACCAATCAAGACGTTTTCTGTCGTTACGCACTTACGCAACACGCTGGTGAAGCAGATCAGAGAGATGCTTCGACGAGAGGAAACACAAACGTGTGCGAAGATCCCTTTCGATTAATTTGATGCTGCGCCGTCAGCGTAGATCACTCGAATAGTCGATCGTAGTCGATTGCAACACTCTCAGGGGACAGCTAAACAGTTCCATATCGTTGTTTGGGCTTCTGGCCGATTTTTTGTCCAGGCCTAGTGTTAGAAAATGTTTGCTACTGTAAAGTATAAACTATGTACCTTCCACGATCTGACAATACATGTCTAAGTGAGCTATTTCTTTCATAACATATACTCAGTAGGGGTATGGGTTTTATATTTGAATATAACGAATTTCGGAATGGTTAATAATTAATTTCCAGGTGCCAGCGCTTAACAGAAAAGGTTGCGCCTTAGTATACGTTTTTTGTATAATTACGATACAGCTTTGCGAACAAAACAGCGGTAAAGAGCAAAATAGTCTATAGATTACTTATGCATGGGCATTAGCTACTTCATTCTTATAACGAATCACCGCGATACCACACCTTTGCACACATCTACGAACCTCTTTATTTTAATATGTCAATCTATTTCTAATACAAAATTTATAAAATGCCACACGCTAATAGACATATATTCCCTTTTCCAACGTAACCTGAAGAAATTTAAATCAACAAATTATTGGTAATCATTGACTGAAAATTTGATTGAAGATCGATAGGACCGATCGATACCTCGAAAGAACGAGAGACAGCGACCGATTCTCCGAAATACGCTGTAGGTTAGGTGAGTCTCCGGGATGCGGCAGACATGAGGTTCTTTACAAGTCGTATCTTGTATGTGAGTTGTGTTACCGATGTGTGATATCTTCTGAAGACGCTGATTGCACGCTCGGGGCCAATTGCACTTGACATAGTCTCAGATCACGAGATTATCTGACCGGCTCTATTTTCGTTGCTTACGAAGATGACCTAAAACACGACAATCATTATAATAGATACAAGACTCCGAGACGTTAACATAGACTTTTATACTGGTAACTTTACAAATTAAGAATCGAATATTGAATGAAATCAAGAAACCGGGACGTGTCATTCTATGCAAGGTCCGTTGATGCAGTGTTAATAGAAAGCGAAACACAGTCTGGCATTTCAATTACCTTAGACACAGAACAAATTGTGACCCATCACGGCGAACCGGGTAGTAAGTGGCACATGTCTACTCTGCAAACGAACCAAAATTAGGTGTCCAGATCATGTTCCATCAATTTTGTTATTTTTGCGGAAATGCATAACTTATTATCTCATCTTTCAGTGTGGTGTTTATTTTCTTCGAAAAACAATTTAACACTAATAAAATATGCGCATTTACGAACGAACGAATGATGAAACAATCGACAACATGAGACAAACTTACTTCGTTTCGCAAAACGTTGCATGTTTAAAGTTCGCTTAAATTTTAATAATACATCAAAAACTACTGAAGATATTTCAACTGGTAAGATATAATTTTAAACTTCATCATCTGTGGATTCCAAAAAGGCACTAAACTCTATTTTACTAGTTTGCGCGTCAATACCCCACAATTATAAATAGGTTATGCATACACGTGTATATGAGATTGGCATATGAAGTACTTATATAAATAGCAACTAAGTTGTAAATAGCAAATGGCTGCAAGAGTGTCCACATTTAGTTTCGGAATACTATATCATGACCAACAGGACATTAATGGAAGCAACATTTAGTTTCGGAATACTATATCATGACCAACAGGACATTAATGGAAGCAACATTTAGTTTCGGAATACTATATCATGACCAACAGGACATTAATGGAAGCAACATTTAGTTTCGAAATACTATATCATGACCAACAGGACATTAATGGAAGCAACATTTAGTTTCGGAATACTATATCATGACCAACAGGACATTAATTGAAGCAACATTTAGTTTCGGAATACTATATCATGACCAACAGGACATTAATGGAAGCAACATTTAGTTTCGGAATACTATATCATGACCAACAGGACATTAATGGAAGCAACATTTAGTTTCGAAATACTATATCATGACCAACAGGACATTAATGGAAGCAACATTTAGTTTCGGAATACTATATCATGACCAACAGGACATTAATGGAAGCAACATTTAGTTTCGGAAAACTATATCATGACCAACAGGACATTAATGGAAGCAACATTTAGTTTCGGAATACTATATCATGACCAACAGGACATTAATGGAAGCAACATTTAGTTTCGGAATACTATATCATGACCAACAGGACATTAATGGAAGCAACATTTAGTTTCGGAATACTATATCATGACCAACAGGACTTTAATGGAAGCAACATTTAGTTTCGGAAAACTATATCATGACCAACAGGACATTAATGGAAGCAACATTTAGTTTCGGAAAACTATATAATGACTAACATGACATTGATGGAAGCAACATCGGCAAGCTGGACACTAATAAGTCATTGAAAGGAGATTAATACAAAAACAACAACTTGCTCAACTAAATCTGTTCAACAGTTTCAACAAAGATTTAACAAGATCTAACAAGATTTAACAAGATTGCCACCCAGAGAATTAACTTTAGGTGGCAGGTGGACAAGGAAGCTTTTTTGCTTATCGAGAGTCCAATCCTTTTATCTATGTGTATCCCGCCCTTCTGAGGTATGTGTCGATTTTATTTTTAAACATATTGAGGCTACAAGCACCCACACAATCAGCAGATAATCTGTTCCATTCATTTTTACAGTCCTTTGTGAAAATGAGAATTTTCTTATATCTTAAAGTAATTTGGTTTGAAGACCAACATGATCACACGTCCACCAGGATTATCAAAACAATTTGAAACTAACTGTATATTATATTGTTGAGAGGTTATCTGGTTTAAATGTTGTAGTGTTAGTCTTTCCTTTCACTGCCCCTTAATATGGTGCACCAATTCCATTAATACTTAGCGTTTGTTCACCAAAGTCCACCAAATTACGCATTCTGTGCTTGTGGGGCAGCAAGTAAAGCTTATTCTAAGATTGGATGAAATGAAGTGCTTAAGTGTTTCGTGATTACCTTAGTAAACATTTATGTTTCATACAATCTAGGTGAAATGTTAATACTGGTGACAATATCATTCACAATAATAATTATAATAATGATATGCGGTAACTTCTTTTATAATGCTCAAGTAATTGAAACGAAGTTCAGAGGCGCATCAAAACAAAGGATTGATCAGTATCTAGATCGATAAGTCGTACTCAAGTTGCCATCAAATGGATGAACACACCAGGGAGATATGGTGAACACGCAAGGTTATAAAGATGTGTTAATAAATGACGGAGGAAATTTTGTAATATTTGTTATCTGATCTAGCGCTAAGAAGGAACGTACTCCACAGATTTGACGCAGCAACGGAAAAAGCCATAGTCCCAATGTTGGCCTTGACACTAGGAACAAAAATAAATCAGAACTAGACGATCGATGCTAGGTAGGCTCTCTTACAGGAGTAGGCAAGGAATATAACTAGGCTGGTTAGTATTGATGGCACTATCACATAAGACAGATAACTACGTGAAACGACAACAATAAGTTGTATACTATAGTAAACAGGCAGACGTTTGTGGATTCTACACGGAATAACATGTTTACACATTTCGAACTGTACTGTCATTTCCAATGATGTGAATGCGAGATTGTGCATCGTTTACCGTCCGCCTCCCGCTAAGCGAAACGATTTAAAGGACAGTGTGTTTTTCGACGAGTGGAGTTTGTACTTGGACCGCCTTGCTGTTATAACCAACGATGTAGTCATAACAGGTGACCTTAACTTCCACATCGACAACGTTAACGATGCAGATGCGGTGCGCTTCAATGGCACGTTGGAAGCTCACGGATTGGTACAACAAGTGGTGGGACCCACACACAAAATGGGCCATACCTTGGACGTTGTCATCACCCGGGACATTAGTACCTTGTTGATTGGGATGCCAACAGTTTCTGAGCCATGCCTTGGAGACACAAAGGGTAACCCTTCCGGCGACCATCTGGCTGTGTATTTGATAATTAACTTAACGAAGCCAGACAGCGTTCGCCAGCTGGTCACTTTCAGGAAGCTTCGGGACATTTGTATCCCGGAATTTATCAAGGATTTAACTTAAATTTTAAACAACACTGATACACAGCTAAATGAACTTGTACACGCCTATTCTACGGGAATTGAAGCGGTTGTCGACCAACACGCTCCTGTGCAAAGAATGTTTATAACACTCAGACCAAACGCGCAATGGTATTCAGATGAACTGAGACACGCCAAACACGCGCGCAGGCGAGCAGAGAGGGTATGGCGGCGAACGAAACTCACCGTTCATCGGCAGCTGTTCAGGGAGCAATGCAATGTAGTTAACAAACTGATGATCTGTGAGAAGAAAACAGAGGCAAGGATCAGAAACAACTGTTCAAATTAACGACACATTTGATGGATAATACGGGTCACGTAATCTTACCAATCCATGAATCGGCCAAACAGTTAGCGACTACTTTCGGTGACTTTAATATGGACAGTCGCTACTATCCAACGTAACGTCGATATCAGCAACCCAAGTGACATTTACGAAAACAGCATTGGACGATAACGTCATGTTTGACTTATTCCCGCTTCAAAGGTTTCTGCCAGCCACCCACGATGAGGTGAAGCGAATAATAACAAATTCGCCCAACAAGTCATGTGATTTAGATCCGAATCCTACGTGGCTTTTGAGGCAGTGTCTGGATCAGTTCGTGCCGTTGATTTAAGCCATTATCAACAAATCGTTGACAATGTAAGTGGTACCCGTGTGTTTCAAACGTGCAACTGTGAGACTATTGCTTAAAAGGTCGGGCCTCGATAAGGAAGTTCTGAATTATTAGAGAGTGTCTGCAAGCATACCGATCTCGATTCCCTCCCCTATCCCTTACGCGCACTACGTCATCGCTTGTTGTGTTTATGCGATCGATTAAGTGTCGACCGGATAGGTAAATACGTAACCGGCAGGGGTGATCGGTAAGCGCAATCCCTATCCATTTTACGTTCAAATTATGGATGAATCAAAGTAAACAATATGACAGCATTGTACATACAACTGTCTTTGACTGATTAGCCGCCTCGTTTTAATTGCAGCTGTGTTTAATTCATAAGAAAAAAATATTTTTAAAGTCCTGTCTCAGCATGGAATACATAACGGTAGGGGCACCAATCGTGCGTGCAATCGTTTTTGTTGTTTTCACAAAAAAATTAACAAATTCTTCCTTAAGATATCTATGTGCTAAATCTCTAACACATATTCCGTTAAATTTGTGCAAATAAACTGTTAGAAAAGTTGTTTTGGGTGAAGTACTTACGAATATAAACAGGCAAATCAAAATCTTGTAAAAGGCGCTAAAAACCGCGCATCATATCTTCGCTGTGATGTGCTTTTGTACATAATTCCAAAATGATTTAGATGCATTATGGTCTGTCCATTTGAGCTTGTGATTAGGACCACCTATCCAGCTGAAAAAGGCATAAATGTACGATACGTTAGCGAGTGAAACGCCGTGATGCAGACACTCCTGACGGTTACCTATTTACTGCAGAAGCCCTGGATTGGATGCGATCCTACATTAGCGGCATAACGCAATGTGTATCGGTCGGCCCTGCAACTTCGTTTAACGCACATCTATGTTGCGGCGTGCCACAAGGATCTGTGTTGGGACCGAAACTGTATTGCATGTACACTAAATCAGCTGGAGATATAGTGAATAAACATAATCTTCGTTACCACTGTTATGCTTACGACACACAAATATATTTATCCATCAAGCCTGATGAGAACTGGGTCAGCCATTGAAGCATGTGTGGCGGATGTTGGCGGGTGGATGAATAGAAATATGTTAAAATCGAACCAAGAAAAATGCGAATTCATTGTGTTTTCGTCCAAACACCGAATTCATCAGGTGAATGACTTGTCCCTCATGATCGGGGGCAGACTGCTACACGCTGTGCAATCCGTGAGAAATCTTGGAGTTAGAATGGACAGCGACTTGACAATGGAGAAACAGGTGAATGCGATCTCCAAGTCCTGTTTCTACCACATCCAAAATATTGGCAAAGTCAGGCAATTCATCACAAATGACTCCGCTGCTACAAGGTTTGTCTCAGGTACGTGAACTACATTGGCTGCCAGTGAAATACAGGCTTCGCTTTACGGTTAAATCCTGTACGTATAAAGTGCTCAACGGATTGACCCCGGCATACATGAGTGACATTGTGCAGAAACATCAACTAACCCGTACCTTAAGATCAACGGAGAAGTCACTCCTGTACCTGTGCTACGGACTGTAACTTATGGTGAACGTTGTTTCAGCCGACACGCGGCCATACTGTGAAACGAATTGCCTGAGAACATTAAACAATTGAACATTCTCAGCTCTTTCAAGATACACTTAAAACACATCTCTTTTAATTGGCGTATGACTGACGTGATCGTGTCACGCTCTCGTTTTAATTACGTTGCTATATATTAATGATTTAGTCGTAATGTTTTATCTATGTGTAATTTATGTGTTTATTTTTTTAAATAATCTATATTTTATAGTTTTATTTAATTCATGCAGCTTTATGTAAAACGCCTGAGAGCATTTTTATCTCAAATGGATTCGGGCGCTATTTAAATTCCGATATTATTATTATTATATTGGCAGCACGGCCAATGACGTACGGACACATGCGAAAAGTTATTTGAGCCGGTCTACAATCAAATTTGAAACATAGTTAACTTACCGATCTGTCAATATTTATTGAATTGTTCCGTTTTGGAGTTGGCAGTTATTGTCGTATTTTTGCCTAATGTAACGTGCGCCAAACGTAATTTTGTGCTTATTACTTCGTTATTGTCCAATCACTGGTCGCGACACTATCGCCATCTAGCGGTATGTTACTGAAGCGCATCCTTCAACAGCGACGTAGAGTACATGAACTGAGATTTATCCTGAGAAGGTCTCGTTTGTGGCCATGTGCCCTTGCAGTTATTTTATGCACAATGCATAATCATGGTTAGTTTATAAATAACATAGGTATCCGAAATTGGCATATACATACCACTGATCATGCCATGCCAAGGCTAGGCCAATAAGGTAGCCAACGCATATTTTCTGGATAATCTCGACGTTTTGTTTACGTAGATCCTCTTTTGTATTTTGATTCAAGAAACAAAGGAGACTCATGTGACATTTGAAAACAGATAGGCCTATATTGAACATGTAAGGCAGTCTTATTCCGTTTTCCTAAAAGGTAAGTTCTTACATAGCGCAGTATCCAGTCCTTAGGACTGCTCAACGCGCTCTACACTTTACTCCGTAGTAGACCTGTTCAATCGAACACCATCTCCACTTCTCGTGGACGCATTCATCCTCGATGCAACTGATGCGCAAACACTATTGATGCACATATATCCAGTGTATAGCTAAGCACTCGTTCATACAATTGAGTGAATTGGAGCAGCGTAAAATGAACGAATTTGCCCAAGGTTCGACACGGCAGCACCGGATTCGAACCCGGGTTCTCTCGACCGAGAGCCCGATGCTTTAGCTACTGCGCCACTGCGCTCCACATTCCGCATGTTCCCTGTGCAATGGCTGTACCGTGGAAGACGAGCCGATGCGCTGAGAGATAGGGGTTGATGTTGCCACTGCACTGTGGCTTCCTTTGAAACTTAATTGGCATCGCCGGAGCAATCCATTCCAGGATGTATATTATAGTGATACTACGTGATACCAACACATCAACCACCCGACCAATTAACCGGTTCTCTCATGGTTTGATTTAGCTCGCCGCGTATGCACTGTTGGCACACGTGTGTGGACTTGTTTTCCTTTTGTATTGCATCATACGTATGAAATATGATATCAATTAACTCCTTGCAGCTGTTGTTCGATAGGTATCTGGTAAATCATGGTTTGCCAGAACATTAGGCATTTACGTCAGACATTCCAGAGTAGATGTATTTTTACAGCCAGTTTTTAATCCATAACCACTGTGTTGTGGCTGTTCTAATGGCTGTATTGCCAGACTGAGATACATATATAAAACTTACCAGCAAAAACGAAATGCAAAAAGCGTGTTGAAATATATCCATACTTCTGTACATTTTACACGAGGCAAGGACATGACGATAGACGAAACCGCTGCTTTTCTGGGTCTTTTTTTTGTATTTATGTAAATGCCACCTGATTTCGTACTCTAAAAAGTATAAATATCTGAAAATTATAGACGATGCGTAGGCGAGAAACGTAAGATTTTCTGTCGATATCACACATGCGTTGACCTTGCGGTTTGCACGGCAATCTTGCTATATCTTGATAAATACTACTGGCGCACATCGTCAAGCGGTGACGCAATGTGTCGGCCACCCCGGCCTGTTGCTTTGCTGCGGCGTCGTGGAAATGACGGCGGCTGATGTAATTACATCCTCTTCCAAATCCTCAGTAATTTGCCGGTGCGACCATCAGCGGAAGATGCACGCACAGTCGTGTCGATCAACATCCTCTGACGCCGTATATCTTGTGCAGACATGCCATCGTTTCTGGGTTGAAATCCTTGTTTTTACTTGAAATTCGCTAGTTGTGTAAGGTCTACTTGTGGACGTCTGCGTGTTACAACTCAGATGGA
This sequence comes from Escarpia spicata, assembly GCA_963995525.1. Classification (NCBI taxonomy): domain Eukaryota; kingdom Metazoa; phylum Annelida; class Polychaeta; order Sabellida; family Siboglinidae; genus Escarpia; species Escarpia spicata. Next base: position 23,923,604 of record OZ023210.1, read on the forward strand.
GGTGACTGTCAACTGTGACGACGTCAGTTAGGGGCAGGATGGCATGCAACTCAAGCAACTGCGGACATAGCATTATTAATGTTTTTCATAGGCTGCAATGTTACCAGTTTGTTGTGTAGTCCATAAAATAACGACTAAGATTTTATCATGAAGGCACAAGATGTTGCATCTCATATCGTTGACCTACCTTAGAATTATCGTCAAATTCTACAATTTTTTTTACGAGAAAACAACGCCGGAGAGGCCTCCGTCGGATGTTACCGAATACACGAATATGTTCTCTTCATACACACGGAGCCTTTCCTCGTCGATACGCCCATCCGGTGTCTGGCTTCTTCAGTCGTATTTGAAAAGGAAGCCACTGAGATGAACACACGTTTGAAAACGTGTAATTTAAATTATACCGATTGGGATATATAGGTTATGATGGTGAATGAGCTAATGCAATAAGTGTATGAGTGAATGAATAAGTGTCGCAGTTGTGTGTGTGCGCGTGTGTGCGCGCGTGTGCGCGCGTGTGTGTGCGCGTGTGTGTGCGCGTGTGTGTGGTGCGTATGTGTGCGTGTGTGTGCGTGTGTATGCGTGTGTGTGCGTGCGTGTGCTTGCGCGTGCGTCTGTGTGGGCTTGCGCGTCTGCATGTTCGTATGTGTGATTGTGTATGTGCGTACGTGTGCGTGTTGGGGGGGGGGGCGTGTGTGTGTACGTTTATGTGCGTGAGCACATGCGTACGAGCGTGCCGCGTGCGTGTGAATGTATGCTGAACTCATATCAACGCATAAGACTGAGACCTGTGAAATACTATAAACAACTTGTCCGATGTCAATATATCAGCCGACGTTTAACAAATAAATAAACCCGCCTAAATAAACAGTTCCTATTTATATGGCACGCGGCACTCACGGGCGAAAGTAAGCAATACCTATCCGCTTTGTATATCTTACCGGCTAATTGGTGACTGGTATATCGTTCTGGGTGGATCCGCAGTTGCATACGTTAGTCACGTCGCCGGGCATATACTTAATCATGTCCCACATTAAAGAATCGCTTAACAACTACGTTCTAATATAACGCGGTACCCATCGATCAAGACTACTGAAAACGTTTTACACTTCACCTACAGGTAGACCTGCACATTCCGCCATCATCTCTACGTCTCTAGGAGGCATTCAGCCACGATTTAATTACTTCGCGAAACCTACTCGTTCACATGTATCTACCAGTATCTTTATAATTATGAGTGAACTGAAACAACATGGAATTAACAAAACTGTCCATTTTTCCAAACGGCAGCAAAACGTGTTCGAACCCGGATTGCCTCGATTGTGTACCCGATGCTATGCCACCGCGGTCCACATGTTGGATGTTGAAAGGATGCCACTTCGTAGATATTGACAACTGCCGTCATCTATCCTAGATATCACTCCAGGGAAATTTAACTTGTCTCTCATACGGACTGTCTGTGACACATGCTGTGGAGCGACTATACGGATACACGTCTTTGTGGTAATACCCGATTGCAGGTATAAGTCACGCTGACCAAATTAAGTGGAATTGAACGAATTGTGCGTCTGGATTGTTGTCGTGCTTTATGTTTAGTATGCTAGTGAGCTTACGTGCCATTGTTCTGACGCTCCCATCATTAAATTAAAATACGCGCGCGCAAGCACACGCATACACGCTAGCACACGCGAGCACACGCATGCTCACACACGCACGTGCGTAACATACAAATGGGTAAAAGTCAAATTACGTGACATTTTTTGTAAATCTGGCCTACTTTGTATAAATGCCAAAAATGTGAACGAAGAAACAATAAAAACGTTTTCCATCTTGACTTTGAGTGAACCGTAGAGAGCCATATGGGGGGTGTTTCAGTGAAATTTCGCCTGTCCCCAGCAGAGGGTAAGCTTTTCACAGTGACAGAAATGTTATTTGTATGCTGCAGAATACATTCCCTAGGAGACTGGCAGTTGCACACATAATTCCATGATTCATTGCGCAAAACACACTAGTCTAACTCAATGGCAAGTATGGTACACACAGCTACATATACGTGACACCAGATTGCATTACCACTCCGTTACCAACACTAACAATGCATGCCACCTAGCGAATGCTTGTGTAGGTATTGCAGTCGGTAGTTCTTCTACAAGGTGTCCTCACACGACTTCGAAAAATGTGAAAAGTCATCAAAACACCTCCATTTTCCAGAAAACATACATGTAGATCTGGAATCGTGTTTAGTATTTATTCTTGTTCTCTATGCTGTGGACATCACAGCACAACACAATTTTTTGAACACAAATTTGTATCATATAACTATTTTATTTTGCTATATATGTGTCTGCAGATACATATGTGACATAAAACTGAACAAAATATACCTCCCGTAAAATGTCACATTTAATTCTCATTAATGCTAGATAGACATGTTAGGCGCTCTTGTGCCGTCAGAGTGCGAAGGCTATTTTGTGTGTGTTTTCACGTTTGAAGGCGAACACTCAACAATGACACGATATATAGCCAGGGGGGCTAATCGAGAGTTCGTGGAATCGTTCTTTGAAGTTGGGAGCGCGTCTGGTCTCCACAATCAAGACAGCAAATGGGACGAAGTACCATTGATTAAGCGAACTTCTAATAGCTAATGCTATTACCATACCTGACCTGAGATGGTGATTCTGGGTAACGAAACAGACATAGTTGCTTTAATATACTTGCGAACACAAAAATAGCATTACGCTTTTGCACATATCACGTTCACAGATGATCTTCCTGGAAGTGACATCGTACAGATGATTATAGGTCAACCCTGCGGACTTGTTTTGACTTCACATCCACTCGACGCCATAAGTTAATTAGGGCTAAACCGCATAAAGAAACTCTTTCGTATCGCGTAGCGTAGTTTCCTGCCCCGTCGTGAACTCATTCTCTATGAAAGAAGAAGCCACAACAACGATATCATCTGAATTATCACCTGTAGACGAGAGATGTCTTGTAAGAGCGGATAAGCGGCTTATTCCATCCATTAGTCAGCGTGTTGTGTTGCTCCGGGTTCTCCGCGATGCCCATCCACGGAGAAAGTCTAGAATAAAAGTGTCCATGCCGGGGTTTATGGCCGTGCTGTGTGTGTGTGTGTGTGTGTGTGTGTGTGTGTGTGTGTGGTGTGTGTGTGTGTGTGTGTCTGTGTCTGTCTGTGTGTGTGTGTGTGTGTGTGTGTGTGTGTGTGTGTGTGTGTGTGTGTGTGTGTGTGTGTGTGTGTGTGTGTGTGTGTGTGTGTGTGTGTGTGTGTGTGTGTGTGTGTGTGTGTGTGTGTGTGTGTGTGTGTGTGTGTGTGGGTATGTGTGTGTGTGTGTGTGTGTGTGTGTGTGTGTGTGTGTGTGTGTGTGTGTGTGTGTGTGTGTGTGTGTGTGTGTGTGTGTGTGTGTGTGTGTGTGTGTGTGTGTGTGTGTGTGTGTGTCTGTGTGTCTGTATGTGTGTGTGTTGCGTGTGTATTACATAACAACATACGCGCATACCATTTTTGCACAACATCGAAACGCACAGCAAGGGTCATTCATCGGGGACAGATTCATCATCGTTCGATCCTAAAAAACAACGATGTGAAGAAATGGACGATGCAGAAAATAATTGGACGCTATCGAAGCCCAGATCGAGACTGCGCCAACCAGGCCGTATTATTTAAACATGCGTAACTTTGATCGAGGATGTCGCCAGCGACGTTTTCGTCGATGCTTCAGTGTTTCGGGGAAAGAGAAGCACTGTTCTGGCGATGCCTCGCGGCGCTTTCACAAGAGACGCGGCAGTCGGAAGACGAGTCAAAGTCGATGCCGCATTAATCTTTGACAGCGGGAACGTTCACCCTTGTCGCGGCAGGTTAACCGTGAATATTGTCTTTCATGGCTGCATTAGCGTACCATTGCATACCCGAGGCATGTTGATCAATTCGTGTGTATTATGTATATTTTTGGCATCGTATATCACGAGGCGCAGTGCAATAATCATACGCTTATATAATTTGTTCCAAATGTGTATTTCATTTCGTCAAGATTGTGAATATTACATATAGTGCTGTTTACTATGTTAATTTTTTATGGTTTTTTAAAGTTTTGTTCACTATTTTATAGTGAGCACGTCTCATAGCACAATTGTCATGGCTACAATTAACATCTGCTATTTTTGAGATAATTAATTATATATTGAAAAAAAATTGTTAAGTTTACCTTGTAAGATTTGTATGTCTGATATTAGGAGATGGACATTGAGAATGTTTGACAATTTGTTTTATTTATCTACGTTGCCGTGCGGAGTATGAGAGAAGTTTCTCTCTACCGTACATTTTAGTAGAACATCTGCTACACATCAATTTTTGTTATCCATGGCACTCTTTGGACTTTTCTATAACATTTCATCTCAAACGTTTGAATTCTTCTCGTGTCTTCTTTGTTCAGTGTCCACGTCGTTTCGCTCCAGCATAGAGTTGTTGGTAAAACGCAAGTTGTTAAAATTCTTATCTTTGTTGGTATGTTTTGGCCTTTCCATACATTTTTCAGATTATTTAGTTTCTGCGTTCCTATGGCTATTCTTCTTCTGATCTCTGATGATGTCTTTCCGTCTTCTTGTAGTCTTGCTCCAAGGTATTCGTAGTGGTTCACATTTTCAACTTGCTCCCGGCTGATTGCAATTTTTTTTTCTTTTCATTTAATCGGTCAGTATCCATGATCTTTATTGTCATCACATTAACCATGATAGCATTGTGACATTAGTCCATGCAAATTAGATAATATAACATTAAATAAACCAGGAACATACTGCACACTATTGAGATATAATATATGTAATATAGTGAACAGTAAATTACATATATGCAGTTGGTTAGATAGCAACTCGCATTGCAGGGGTATCGTTTTAGCAAATCGATGTAACACCAATACTAATAATTCGTACACACAAGTGTCACAATGTCCCATAATAAATTGTTCAGTCGACCTGCGGAAGTCATTATACGCGTACATTCCTTCTACTACTTGTTAAGTTCTAACTTCATTTAGAATAAATGAAGTTATAATAATTTCCTGTACACTTATCGACCATTCACATAATTTGTTTGTAAGTTATTTAAATAGACTCCATATACAGGTGTTTCGTTGTGATCCGTTACCCTTGCCTCGATAAGTAAAAGCTATAAATGATATTGAACCGGAGTTAGTATATGTACAGAGCTACGTCATTCGGGCCCGCGCCATTTTTAAAATTGATGTCGAGCGCCCTCTCCTGGATGGAACCTAACATTCATTATTTTAGTTACGTTATGTTCACGATTACGAATAATATAACTGATTAGGTACCGCTTTCAAAAACTTTTGCACCCTGAATAAAATTAGTTTATGAACAGGAAAAAGGTTCTGCCACGGACATGCTTACATCTATAGTTTTAGCTGCTAGAAATTATGCATGAGTCAATGCTGGAAGGATCCCTGTTCTGTGCGGTGCCCGTACACATACGAAAACGGAATGTCGTTTGGACAACAAAATGTCAATGACTAAAAAATCTCCGTTACATTATGTGTTAGCGCTAATTTAAACGTGGCAAGTACGCATGCTTAGCCTGTCACAAGCTTGTCCATGTTAGGGACGAAAATTCAACCCAAACGTTTACTGTTAAGTTTGTAGATTGTCTTTCTCTAATAAAAACGCCGGCCAAACCAATCACCAGACAATGTGAAAGTCACAACGATATTAGCATTGACAGGTCTACATCACTGTAGACTCTACTTGAAATACTGCCAACACATTGGCCGCACATTTATTATGCGTATTCTGCCTCCCAGATGCAATGGATAACCAAGCTTGCTTGCCTTCAATTTCATAGATTTGTCTCGGAAAATCTTGGACTGGTGGAGGTACAAATCGTGCGTCCAATCAATGAATAATTTTTACCGCTTTTTCAAAACAACTGATAAAATGCTTTAGTCATACATCTATGTGCTAAATCGCTAACACCTATTCCGTCATATTTCTGCAAACAAACTGTTAGACAAGTTATTGTGAATGAAGTACTCAACATGTAAGTAAGCAAATAAGTATGTATGTAAGTATGCAAATAAGTATGTATGTAAGTATGCAAATAAGTATGTATGTAAGTATGCAAATAAGTATGTATGTAAGTAAGCAAATAAGTATGTATGTAAGTATGCAAATAAGTATGTATGTAAGTAAGCAAATAAGTATGTATGTAAGTATGCAAATAAACCAGCGAAATCCAGATCTCGTAAAGGACACCATGGGAATCAAAAACCGTGCGTCCTATCTGCGCTGTGTATCCGTTGGCCAGAATGCGTAACGCGAATCAGTGCGAGATCAAGTAATGCATTCAAGTAGACAGAGAGCGTTAAACTCGAGATTTCAGTGGTATGATTTTTAACTTGTCGTGCATTTTTAGGTAGTGGGCATAAAGCCTTGTAATCGTTCATAAATTTCCCAGGCACATTTTCGGTAAAGCAAATAAATGACCAATGTTTATACTAGTTTCTGTTCTGTTTTTAATATTCAGTCATTCTCAAATATACATTTACTGGTAGTGTCATTGTTGTTGAATGACACAAACATACACATCATTACATTTTGATTAATGATTCACATGGTTGCTCCGTCAAATAACCTGATTAAAAATATTAGTAAGAGTACAAGTATATTGAAATATCCCATACTTGTATACAGTTCCAAGGGTCAGTGGTTACGAATGCTATAGTTGCTATAATACAGACATGTAAACCTACATTTCACAGATATTGTGATGTTTCTGCATTTATAGCTTTTCTTAAAGAGATCCGTGCACATGTATGTATATTTGTGAAAGCAATGAAAGTCTCTTCCTGGGCCTGTTACGCATGACGTGAATTGTTACTTTGTGTGCTTCACAGCCATGGTTGTCACTTGAGCAGCGGATGAAAATCGTTCTGCCCTTCTAAGAAGGTCACTGTTTCAACAGTATTGCCACTACACATTGACTGGCGAACGGTGCAGAAAGCAGCGAACACGCACATACATGAAAAGACACGCAGACATCGAAATGAGATGACTGTTTACAAAGATGGCACTATCACCAAGCAATGTTTAGCTGATCGGAAGTAGATTTCTTAAATGCTCTAATGAAGTTGCAAATAAAGCCAGAACATAGTCATTATTAAATTAGAGCAATTGTTTTGTCTAGGTACATGATGTGTTTGGGTGAAGATATTCATTCAATTTTATGATGTGATAATATCCCACATTTACCTGTGATGCCCACTATATTGGTGTGCACATAATATTATCTGTGTGAAGGTATAATTCCCTTCCAAAGGTTTTAATAATGCTGCTGGTGCAAAGTGAGCAGTGGCTCCACAAACAACATCGGTCAAGATCGCATGAAAGCATTATAATATTATGTTATACCCCAGTAGTATACTCCCAGTAGTAATTGTAATATGTAATAGTTAGTCATTCATGAAGTAATAGTAGATGATACTTTTTTCAAAATTTATTATATTACTATTAACTAATATGTCATAAATTAGTGATATGTATATAATAATTTGTTATTTTTCGATTAGATATATTGCTACAAACGTGTCAAATAGCAGGTATGTTTGCAAACATGTTATTTCATTGGCTGGCATATATGACAGTGTACATACAGTGTACATACAGTGTACATACAGTGTACATACAGTGTACACACAGTGTACATACAGTGTACATACAGTGTACATACAGTGTGCATACAGTGTGCATACAGTGTACATACAGTGTGCATACAGTTTGCATACAGTGTGCACACAGTGTGAACACAGTGTACACACAGTGCACACACAGTGCACGCACAGTGCACGCACAGTGCACGCACAGTGTACGCACAGCGTACACACAGCGTACACACAGCGTACACACAGTGTACATACAGTGGCTAGTTGTTATTAAAACAACATTAACAGATCAGTGCCCAGGCAATTTGAGGGAGACGGAAACAATGCAGGATTAGAAAGTAGGTTTTAGGTCTTCAGATTAAAACACAACTTTCAGTAATTTCAGTGTGTTAATGTATATTTAGATGATAGCTAAACTTGTATATGTTGTTAATTAATGACTTCTAAAATATTATAATTGATGAGATTTTAAATTACACAGAATTAATCAGTTAACATTTCTGCATCATTTCAGAACGTGAATCAAGTGAATTTTTTTTTAAATTAATTATACTGGGGTTACATAACTATGTGCATTGTGCAAGTCCGTGGCACCTCGGTAGTGTGTCATTTCGTTCTCAGACTTATAACGTATACACTGAATGATTGATATAACTTGTCAACCAGCAGACACAAGGCAGGTGTACTATGTAGTCATGCGCACAATAATTGAGTATATTATTTGAAGTACGTGTATTTTATTTGTACTCATAAATTTATGATAAAATTATTGGTCATGACTGTACTCGTAACAAACGCTACTCACGCTCAGTAATCAATGATGTTGTTGCAAAACTGCTTTTATTTCTTACGTCCATCAGAACATTCACAACAATTGCTGTTATTTTACTGAATACATACGTAATAACATTTTGAAATTTGAAAAAAACATGATTCCGGTACAAAACGTTCTATTCAGATTCAAACTGTTTATACGAAGTAACATTGAACATGTACGAGGAATTCTTGTGGCGCCAACGGACATGCACGCTTGTCTCCCCTGCCCCCATCATGCACACGCAAAAAATACAATCAGAAACATTAAGAATTAACTTGTCTTAGTACTTCTACAGCGATTGCCAGAGGGAAGAAATTCTGAGATGGTTGGCTGGGTGGGTAGTATCCCGTACAATGCTCTTGGATTTTCGCGCACAGCGAGCATGGTAAGTAGATTCAATGGATGGCAACTCGCGCCTATTGATTCTAGATGCGCCCTTCACGATAACTTCTAGCCGTTGTTTCTCCTCCTGACTGGCGCGGCCAAACCACACTACAATCGAGAAAGTGAGTATCCTTTTAATGATTGCGCGGTAGAATCGACCTCCACGCCATTTATCTAAAGAGGGCGGATGGGAGTCTTCGTTTTGCGAAAATCAACAATCAGTTCTTTAGTCTTTGAAAGATTCAACTCTAGGTTGTTATCCGCACACCAGCCAACCATTCTCTGAACCTCCTCCCTGTATGCCGTCTCATCCGCATTCTCAATGCAACCGTCCACAGTGGTGTCATCGGAAAACTTGATCACCAGGACCGAATGGTCCACGGAGACACAGTCATTTGTGGAGATAGTAAACAGGAAGGGGGATAGCAGACAACCTTATGGGGCACCAGTATCCAGGATAAGAGTTCTGGAGATAGAGATGTTGACTCTGACAGATTGAGACCTGTGAAGAAGAAAGTTAAGGACCAGTGACACATGGCAGGATGTACATCCAACAATGAGACTTTATCGAACAGCCTGAAAGGGATGATTGTGTTGAATGCTGAAATGAAGTCAATGAACAGGATCCTGGCATAAGTTCCTGGCCTCTCTAGGTGCTTCAGAATGTGATGCAGACCTAAAGCTACAGCATCATCTACTGATCTGTTTGCTTGATATGCAAACTGGTGCGAGTCCAGGAGGCCGTCGGTGGCCGACTTCAGGTACCTGAGCACTACGCGTTTGAACACTGAGACCAGTGCCACTGGACGGTAGTCGTTCAGCTCGGAGATGTTGGACTTCTTGGGAATGGGTATGATAATGGAAGTTTTGAAGCAGATTGGGACTCTGCACTGCTGGGGAGAGGAGTTGAAGATGTCCGTAAACACCGCAGTGAGTTGGTCGGCGCAGTTCTTCATGGTATATGTGGAGATGTTGTCTGGACCCGCAGCCTTCCGCGTGCTCTGTTTCCTGAACAGGTTCCTCACATCAGCATCCTGGACTATAAAGGGCGGAGACAGAGAGGTGCCTGCTGGAAGTGGGCGCTGCTCTGGCGAATAGTTAAGCTTGTCAAATCTGCTGTAAAAGTCGTTCAGCTGATCAGGGAATGAGAGGTCACTGCTGTTGATGGCCGCTGCGCGTTCCTTGTACTGGTAATCTGCAGCAGGCCTTGCCAGACAGATCTGGTGTTTTTGGAAGCGAACTGGTCCTCAAGTTTGCGTTTGTATATGAACTTGGCCTTCTTGACCGCCTTCTGCGCATCGCACTTAGCTCTCCTGAATTCTTACCTGCTGCCGCTGATGAACGCCGCGTTCTTCTTCACCAGTTTCTGCTTAATGTCCCTGGTGAACCAAGGTTTATCGTTGCCATACAGGGTGACAGTCTTTGTCTCCGTGCACAGCTCCTCACACCAGTTGATGTAGCATGTCACGGTGTCAGCGTACACGTCTAGGTCAGGACATGCCTCTTTAAACATGTCCCAATATGTGCACTCCAGGCATCCACGAAGAGCTGCAGTCGACTCGTCCGTCCGCTTCTTTAGTCTTCTTTGTTGGCTTCAACATGTTCAGTTTCTGTTCGAACGTGGGGATGAGGACGACCGTTGCGTGATTAGATTCTCCGAGGGGCGCCCTGGTGGTGGCACGGTACGCATCCTTAAAGTCTATGTAGCAGTGATCCAGGACCTTGCCATTGTGTGTGGCACAGTCTACGTGCTGCTTGTACCTGGACAGTACCTTCTTCAAGTTTGTGTGGTTAAATTCACCCAGAATGATGACTACGCTGTCAGGATGAGTCGATTCTGCTGCCACCACCTGAGCAGCCAACTGGCTGACTGCCTTGGTAGCACTGGCATCAGGGGGGATGTAAACACCCAACAGCACTACCGAAGAGAACTCTCTCGGGGAATAGAACGGCTTGCAATTGATAGTTAGAGTTTCCAGTTCACGAGAACACGAAGAAGAGACAACCGAGTGTCACTACACCACCGCTGATTCACAAGAAAACACACGCCACTACCCCGCTGCTTGTCCGTCAGATCGCTCGATCGGTCCGCTCTAAACAGAGCATGACCAAGGGGTGTCACTGCCGCGTCAGGGGTCGTGGCATCTAACCACGTTTCCGTAAAACACCGTATAGAGGCGTCTCTTATGTCACGTTTGTGTATATCTGTGCAGGTGAGGTGTATATTATTTAAGCTAGCTGGAATTGTTACCAAATAATGAACATCTGCTACAGATGCTGATACATTTTGAACTTCCTGTAATAGGACGTCGAGGGAAGGGAATTGTGAATATTGCTGCCCTGATCCTAGCTGCAGTGTTTGCTGTCCTGTGAACAATGATGTTTTACCTACACGGGGGTAACAATTAACTCTGAATGCTGTTGCACTTACTGTGTGATGTCCTCTGAACATTCGCACACCTCACCTGCACAGGTGTACAAGATTGAGTAACCTGTGATAACTGTTGCACCGACTCCTCCATAAAGCCTATGGGGAACTGACAACGATGAGCCCAAACAACTCCAGAATGGATTTATTTAAAATTTATGAGACAGTGGATTTTTCATATATTTATAATTTATAGTGAATATTGCTGAAACAAACCTGCAGCCTATTGTAGAGCTTTATTTTAAAGAATTAATAAAACCAAACTGCTTGATATTGAAGTGTCCATTGTTATTTATGAGATATTGAAGTATAAATGGCATGAATGATACACTGAAATGTGACTATTGCTGAACCTGCAATGTACAGGAACAATCCATTACACATTTTTCATATTAAAGTGCACATTGTTATATGTTTTGATATATAATAATATTTAATATTGAAATACGGCATTGCTGAGATGAACCTGCAGTGTATGATGAACAGTTGTTCAAGTGCATTGTAATTACATTCACGTATGCCGGATTAAGACTTTACGTAAATTTACTTCGAGACAGAGCAACATACACTTCTGTTTAATGGTGAATACTTGTCTGTACACAGCGAATTCTATAGACACAAACATACAATGCGAAAAGATTAGCTTAATAGAAATACCTGCGAGATCAATTTATATATTTGGCAATGCTGATTCAACATACTTCTTTGATACTGAATTTGTATTCATTTGTTTATATTTAATTATAAATAGACATGTATTGCATAGCTCCTAGCACTGTGAGAGGAATCTGGGTTACACCCAAACAAAACGATGCAACTCTGCCATCGGTTTAGTCCAGAGGAAGTTGGAGGTAACCGCGCATTAAAGGTCCCACAATGGTTTTTTTGTTGATTTTGTATCTTCAGATTATGGAGAATCAGAATCAGAAGGTTGACAAGCTGTCACCCTTGGGCGTTTTGCAGAAATGGCTGGTTTCTATGGCAACCCTAGCTCACTTTTGGGCATAAATGAGAAACGCGAATATATGCATATATTAGCAACTATGTCAGATGTTATATTCACTAACGTGTCCATTTTTATGTTTTTAGATGTGATGAATCCATTGGACATACTATATTGACAATCTAAGATAAAGGTCAGACGTAAATGTCAATGTCAAACAAAAAATATGCCACACCAATCTCATGAAATATTATGAAACGAAGCATAATATGCCACAGAATTCGAAAACACAAAACACTCACACGCACGCACGTACAAACACAGCAAAGCTATATTAACATTATATTATAGCAAAACGAAAGTGGCAGGCTACCTCACAACTTGGCATCAATGAGAAACACGAATATACGCATTGCCGACGAACACGAGCATCTAGATGATCTTCAGTTGTTGCAAATACACCTGATGAATGTCAAAATGTCTTATGGAGCGGCTGCCGCGTCGCTTGGTAGCATCATTGGTCGCAAAGTTGCGTTTACTACATCTGCTGTCCATCCATATTGGAGAGGATCTACGTCAGGTGGAATAGCATGGTTTGCATGTTTCCAGATGCAGGTTTGCAAGATCACATCAGCCTCTTCCTGGATGTTTCTCGTGTCTTCCCAGTCAATCAGTATGATGCTGTTGATATCTACAGGGACCGTATCACTTCCTGTTACCAAGTTTGTGGCGCATCGTCTGTAACTGTTTTCCCTGTTCCCGCAGAGTATCAACGATCAGATCGATCAGTTGCACTTTGTTATATGTCACAGTTAACACAACTTTCTGTGATGGGAGTAGCATCGAGCATGAGAGTTGGTGGTGTCTGCTTGCTTCTTTCACTCTTGCTGTACGGGTGACACCTTTGATACTGTAGTCGACGTATCTGTCAAACACCAAATACACATCAGAGACCTTCATCTTTCTTGCAACATATGCAACAAAGTTGTCAATAGATTGCTACACTGTATCTTGTGTTGGCCAATGAACTACCCACAACATAGCTGATCCATCGATTATCACACTGGTAGCTTTGGGTGCAGTTCTTGCCGGCACGTCAACGTTTAGCTTGTTCTTTAGTGTCGACTTGTTTGTTGCTAATCTCATTTCACCAGCGTTAGTGAACATTGGAGCAGGCATCGGGGCCAACTCGTACCTCAGAGCTTTCTCAATGTCTATGTCTCTGCCAGAAGCCTGCATATCAATGATGCGCGAATAAATCAAATTGGTGTCGTATATCTTTGTGGAGCCTACTTTTATGTGTCGTTTCATGGCTGCCATGGTACGCACTTGTTTGGGAAGAGTATAGTGGAACCCGAGAGGCCAACTGCTTTCATACTGGTTCATAACTGCTGACCTATTGACACAGCTTCATGTACATTCACTGCAGATTCAGTAGCTATTCTGCCACTCACAATGTGGATGATGTTGTCACTTGGGTGAGTGGAAGGATCAAGTGGATCAATCGACTTTAGCAATTTCTGTGAAGCCTGAGGGGGCCCACGTCTTCACTGTCTTTGGTTTCAGCATAATACCAATTATACCAGTGGGTTCCTTTCCATATGACATGAAAGTTGTTTCGATCATCATGTCCGTCCACGTGCCATTACATATGCCTGGAGTGTGCCGGATAACATGATCTCCATTCATGAACATTACGAAGATGTATGTTGGCATCGCCGCAATTGAGCGCAGATAATAAAGGCCATAGCAAGAATAATTTGGGTGACGAGCAACAAACAAATTAGGGCATCATATACTCCACATCAAGCAGATGAAGTGCCTAGTCTGCTTCCTTCTCAGCTCGACAAAACAGCATCATTAGTACAACAGGTTTGATCAACATATCTACCCAGAATTTCGTGGTTCTGCTTTGGTTAGCTCTGTTTTCTAACTCGTACATTAAGCTATTTGGCTCGTCAACTTGCTGCACCATGCTATGACGAAGTCCCTCCATCACCATCCTCATGGCTCGGATGTTCTGTGGAAACCGCTTGCCTGTCAGCATGTGGGCAACCCCTCCAAATGCTCATTCCATGACATCAGACAGCCCTGTGTCTGCCATCAGGACTCGGATATATCCAATAAAGTTCATTATGAAGTGCGTGCCCCCAAGCGTTCTGGGTATGCCCATGTAATGTTCACTGCAACTTTGTAAAGTTGCTGGTCACAGGTGAACACCACGATGTGTTGTTCGACAGACTTCACAAGCCTTTCCGCCTCCAGCATAGCTGTTAGCGCATGGTGTCTGGATCAGATGGCTTCATGTCAATCAAAGGTGTGTACACACATGTGGTGGCTGGCCTTACCAGGTGACCCTCATTTCTATTTAACACGCTGTTGAATCCATTCCACTCTGGACATGCCTTATCACACTGAAGACATCCTTGGCTTTATCACGAAACACAAGTATACTTGCAATGACTGTTGCTTTACAAATGAGAAGATCGTCTACAAAATGCATAGACGGTGCACTCAGTAATGCTCTTCTGGACATGACGGTGCCTCCAAGTCTTTGATAAAGTTTTTTTTAAATATTTCTGATGCATTTCTTATGGGCGATCGATCCGCACCTATGTCAGAAATTAGTTTATCATATGCTGGATCTTTCGAAACTTTTCCAAGTACTTCAGTACGACTTGAAGCAAGCTGTACCGATTTGGGTGCCATAAATTTGGTGTTGCAGTCATAGTGGTATTTAGCATCAGCTGCAGGCAGATCACTGAGAGCTCCTCCTACTCTCACTGATACTTCACTGTCCCACTGATCTCCACGCTCTTGACAAGTCTCCCGTACAGCTGTCTTGAATGGCTTCTGATGGACTTGGTCAGCAATTGAACGAACTCTGGCATATTATGCTTCGTTTCATAATATTTCACGAAACTGGTGTATATTTTAGGTTTGACCTTGACATGTATGTATGCCCTTGACCTTAGAGCATCAATATACCGTGTCCAGTGGATTCATCACGTCGAAAAACATAGAAATGGACACATTAATGAATATAACATCTGTCACAGTTACTAATATATGCTTATATTCGTGTTTCTAATTTATGCCCAAAAGTGAGATAGGGTTGCCATAGAAACCAGCCATTTCTGCAAAACGCCCAAGGGTGATAACTTTTCACCCTCCGGATTCTGATTCTCCATTGTCTTAAGATACAAAATCATGAAAAACCCATTGTGGGACCTTTAGTGCAAGGTTGGACCAAAAAGCCCACTTTGGCTGCCGGCTAGTTATTTCCTTCGTTCTCAATAGAGAACCGAAGTGATGACGTCACGCCGCTTAGATACCAACCCAGCTGGTTCCAACAAATGTCTCCCGTCGTATATGTTAGCATGGTATTATTTGTTCTACACTGTAATCAATGTTCTGAAAGTCATACGTGTAGTTATTTATGGTGCCCATAAGTTGAAATTGAAAAGCAAACACGGGTGAAACAAATTTGGTATTTTTAATATTCGGGAACGAGAAAATTATTTTGTAACGCAAGCTATTTTATCACATTGGCAACACAGTTTTTTGTTGTGCATCACGCTATTTCACCGAAAAGTGCGAAAGGAGGACCTGTCAATACTATTTAATTGATATACGAAATTGGCAAATATCAAAGGATTTGATAATATCGTGAAATAAAGAACAAAATAAATTTCAGGCTGAAAAGTGGGAGAGCGGTCATTATATAAGTTCGTTAGTCACCCTCAAGGAGGATGCAGTCGGAGGGTTTTGGGGACACCACGTTCCGACGCATATGCAGAATATCAACAACATGATTATTAATACATTTTTATGTAAATATGCTGTTAGCAAAATGTCTAACTATACAAAGTTAATAAACACATTATGCAGTTAATTAAGAGTAACACCAATCATATGTATTGCATATAATAATTAACTCCACAAATGTATATGAACATAATTCATTTACTTTTTAATGTTTATAATGCATGTACATTTGTTTTATTTGTTTCAATATGCTGCTACACTCCAAATGAATTTCCCTCCCAAGGGACAATAAAGTATTGTGCTTGTGATATAACTTTGAACCTTGCTACCACGAAAACTGGTTATTGTCTTGGATTTGGACCAATTTCTGGTAGTTTTCATAGTATATTTTCAAACTTAGTGCTATTATGAATTATTTCTCCCCCACATTGGTAGCACCTCGAAGAACGCTTGGAAAATAAGTTAAACTATTCACATCACGATTGTCTCCCCTTTTAAGCGGTTTGGGCTCGTCTGAGAAGTATGCAGCAAGAGATAGGGGCTTACTGACGCCATTACCTATATTCAAACAAAAGGTAGCGATGCAAGCGGTTTGTTTTCATTGGGTAAATCCCCCTACGAAACGGGGTTGTTATTAATTGTGAACTAACATGGATACCCATAGATTGTCAGAAAGCAGGAGTAGGGAGTCGGAACGGTTTTTCTCAACAACATTTATTTTTTAAATATGTGATTATTATCTATAGTTGCATTCTTCTTGCAGCTTTCAGAAATCGATAACCCTCTACGTGTGGATCACAGCATTATTATTACAATCGTGGACAAACTAACTCAAAACCGATTTTTAAACCACACAATTGCACCTACGCTTGAGGCTCACCAAAAACGCCAACTTAATTTCTGCTCCCTGACTTTTTAGCATGAAACATATTTTGTTCCATAATTTCAAGATTATTATTAAATCCTTCGATTTTCACGATTTCGTACAATAATTGTACGCTGTTGACAGGTTATCCTTCCGCATTTTGCAATAAAAATAGTGTGATTCACAACAAAACACATGTTGCACCGCGATTGATTTTGTCGCTGCGATCAAGTAGCTTGCGTTAAATGTCGTTTTTACGTTCCAGAATACATAGAATACATAATTTGTTTCACCCATATATGCTTCTCACTTCCAACTTATGGGAACCATAAAGAACTACCAGTATGACTTTCAGAATAATGATTAGTTCGGAACAAACATAACACCATGCTAACAGACACGACGGGAAACATTTGTTGGAACCAGCGCTGCAGCGTGAGGTCACACTTCGGTTCTCTATGGCTACCACTTCTTGATACGCATTTTATACACCACAATCTGTCAATTATACAACCATTAATTCATCACAAATTAGCCAATTTAATGTTTACACATCAAACACACGTACCATTAAACAATTATAAACTATCCCGGGATCAGTAGTTTTATTAAAATATGTTAAAGACATAAAATAGTTAACACTATTTGCATGACGTTTTTACATAACAATGTAATCACACTGTCTCCGCCAGTATATTAATTGTGGTTTTACTTGTATGTTTAACATTTGCTAGCATATCAGTTAATAAACTACAAACAATATGTTTACAATAAACCTGAAGAAAGCCAGAAGAACACAGACACTAGGTCGAGACAGACTGATTGCACTTCTAGACAAGCTGTGTAGAGAACTGCAAGACCAAGATATGATCATAGAACGAATAGAGGAATTCTATACCGAGCTATATGACAGTGAACAGAGTACCATATTCACCTCGACCCGAAAGAGGTACCAGAGATAACACCATGTGAGGTGAAAGCAGGGCTAAGAGATGTGAAGAATGGGAAGACACCAGGCAACGACCATGTAAGGATTGACAAATTAAAAGCAGGAGAAGATACCATCTCGAAGACACTGAATAAACTGTATACTAAATGCTTATCAGAAAGACTAATACCCACGTATCGCATGGAAGAACGCAAATATAGTGATAATCTTCGCGAAGAAAAAAAAAGGCTTAAAGGACTACATACAGATATGTCTGTTATCAAACCTCTACAAATTACTCACAAAGTTACTAACGAATAGGCTACAGAAGACACTTGACAAAAAACAACCACGAGAGCAAGCAGGATTCAGAAGCAGGTACTCAACGACAGACCACATACACGCCGTAAACCAACTGAAAAAGAAGTGTCGAGACTATAACATCCCGGTCTGCTTCGCTTTCGTCGACCTCGAGAAGGCTTTCGACTCGGTGCAAACTCAAGCAGTACTGACCTCCCTTCAAGAACAGGGGGTAGAAGACGTGTACATCGAATTCCTGAAAGACATCTACACCAACAGCTCGGTGACAGCCCACCTACACAAAAAGGGAAACAAGATCAATATCAAGAGAGGAGTACGACAGGGTGACACCATATCGCACAAGCTGTTTAAGGCAACACTCGAAAGCATATTCCGAAGGCTGACCTGGGAAACCTGAGGCTTGAGGATAGACGGAGAATATGTCAGTCATCTTCACTTCGCCGACGACATACTCATATATTCGTTAGTACACCGCAAGAACTACAAACAAGCTGCAGGAGCTTGCTGATGAAAGTGAAATACAAGGTCTGAAGATAAACTGTTCGAAGAAAGTGATGCTAGAAAATGACACACCGATATAATTTATATTAACACCACGCATATAAAGAACGTTGAGAGCTACTTCTCTCTGGGACAGTGATACAGTATCAGAGACAAAAACCAAGACAAGGAGATTCAAAGAAGAATCATTGCCGGTTGGACAGCATTTGTCAAACACCGCAATATCTTCAAGGGTAACTTTGGAACCTGCTTGAAGAGACAAGTCTACAACTCATGCGTACTTCCAGCGATGACATACGGCGCGGAAACATGGGCACTCACCATCCAGGCAAAGAACAAGCAAGCAGCCGCACAAACAAAGATATTTTATTCAAACAGACATATCTAATTGGATTACGTTTATTAATCAAGTTTGATATACCCACTTCTTCAAATGGTGTGGTAATAAACTGCATTTTGTCATCATTGATGTCATACATTTAATTATCCATAAATATTTTTTTTAAATTCGTTCAGACAACATAAAAAAATGTGAGCTGAATGAACACCAAACAAATGTCTTAACGATACCTTATATACTTATAAAAGAATGCTTATTAAAAACATCAATATGTGTTGAAAAACAAAGTGGCAAAACAACACATGGTCAGTATTACTGCAATGCGACCGACAGTATTGTGGCGGTTGAATTATGCAGGTCTGTGTAACAATTAAAATTAACGATAAATCATGCCTTTGGTGATCAAACAAAAACTATAAGCAATCTTCAATCCGTCGACGACACAAACTGTAGTGCACTTCATCCTCAGAGATTGTCATGCGGGTTTGCAATCGTGCGCTGGCTACCGTCGTGTCAAGACAATGTCCGACGATTTTCGTTCATCTAAGATTGGCTAGGTTGCATGTAAGTGGCAGTCGCACTCATTGTCCACGCGCTGTGACTAGCGTCACTGGGGACACGTGGTCAACTCCTATAGGCGCATCGTAAGATAGAGACAGGCGATCCGATGGTGCGAACACACATGATGCTAACATAGATATGTACTGATAACTACTGATGCTTGAACAAGATCAATTTTAACATCTGCTTTCTCACGGGAGTACCAATAAGAGATTCGGTTATTTGTTTCCCAAGACGAAACAGCTTTATCTTAGCATAACATGACGATGCCATCTTGACAAGCGTATGGATATGATTGTCGTCAACTGCGGTGTCGAACCTATGGCCGCGCAATTCTGGAAAGTGTGTCAGATCGGCAGAGTTGCGCAGGACGACCGTCGAAATTTCAGTACAAATCCCATCACCCTGTGGAAGTTTTCCATATGTTGTTTTCAGCAGCCTCTGAAATTGTTTTTCAGTTTCAGACCACACGATAACGATGCTAGGCGACGGCTTCTCTAAGCCACCTCTGTTTTTCAGTGCAAGAAACAGATGGTTGTGATCTGCTGTGACTGTCAGTGCTTGTGTGCATGCCATACAGGTTATTTGTCGCTTCACCATCCGTATCATAAATCCTACAATATAGCTGATTGCAGCTTCTTTGTTATGAGACATTGTCTCAATGTTAGGAACGTCTGCATAATCATGTTCCCTGTCCATTGGCGTTCTCTTCAGCAAACTATACTGACGGGCATTGTTGACGATACATGTTGCATGATTTACGCGAAGAATGTCAGTGTCATCAATCAAAAGACAGTTGCCGGTACCATTCTTCACGTGAAGTCTCGTGAGGTGAGTAAGCGCTTGTAGGCTGCTTGGAATTGTCTTGCAGTTGGATTGTTGTTGAAACCTCCTAGCTCTCGTACTGCCGAAAAGAAAAGTTCAAGATGAGCTTGGCTCAATTTGTATTTGAGCAAGTATTTCATTGGGTCGTCTGAATATGCTGATAACGCTTCGAATGCTCGCAATGAGGCCTACAAATCTAGTTTTCCTTGAGCCTAAGAACATCGGATTGCCAGCATCATCCTTCAAACCGGTAATGTATTGCTCTGCATATCGGAGGATCTTCAATGTTCTTTCTTGATTCGATCATTTCATCGGAGCCTTAAGACCCTTTCCGATGGAATTTCTGCTGTTGAGAACGTTGAAAGCTGAGTCGATCTGCTTCTGGAATTCCACTGTTATCTCACATCCTTTGAACTATTATAGATTAAGGCCCTCGTTGCAATACTTCATTGCAACTGCCACACTCGAACTGAAGACTTGTGCCGGAAGATTCACCTTCATGTTTTGTTTTCGCCATTGTTGGATGTGGGCATTCTTCAGCTTATTGCCAAGTCGAAATCCTTCTAATTCTTGCATCTTGTGTAATTCTTCAATATACTGCCACCTGATTGTGTCACCGTCAGATGTTTTCATAATGCCACCGTCAGCAAATGTGTTTCGCAGTAGTTTGATCATATGGCAAACATCTAGAATGACATGAACTCTCTGCGATGGGTCGGCAGGATGGCAGAAAGAGAGATCCATGCCACTCACTGCCATTGTTGCACCGATGCAACGCACCATAGCGAAATGGCACGGGGTCCATCGCAAGTCAGTGATACTACACGTACACCCTACTGGGTACATCCGGTGTAGGCATTCGTTAACGAGATTAGCGCGTTCCTCGATCCCCACTCATTCCGTCAATCAGGAAACAACCGAATGGAATTTTCCACGACTCTTAGCAGCATACAGCCATTATCACAAGAGCATAATTATTTCGTAACTGGAGTGGAATCGTACACTAGCCCAGTTCCCACATCGACGTAGCCTTGGAAATGACCATCTGCATATTCAACATGCCTCCTTATGGCCATTTCGTCAAGCATCAGTGCACAAACGGATTCTTTCCCGCATGGTAGGTTTTCTTTTACCTTTGTCTGCAGTGCCGCAATTGCTGACTTGCTGAAACCTTGACTTCCATCGATGGTACTGTACCAAGATATTATATAAGAGCCAAAAAGCCAAATCAAATGTATGGATCACGTAATCGTAAGCTTTTGCTGAATAAAAATGCAGTGTCGTGGCAAATGGTTTAATTTCTTCTGGCAAAAATCCCGTTATTTGCTGTTTTCACTGTTGTTGTTGAGAATTCTTTTCATGATCTCTTTTGATATTCCATTGAAAGTCGATTCCAGCAACTCTGCACAGCTTGATGATAGAAAGTTCTTTTTTTTTAACGTGGCTACGATCAATTGCATAACTTATTTTTTCAAACGTCGTCATATATGTTATATGGTGTACGTTAAGTTTCTTTCTACACTCATCCGGTTGTTCTACCGTATCGTCCAACTTGCGTTTAAGTTGTACTGGCGTCTTCATCGTGGCATAGGCGTGGTCATTGTGTATAACATTCACGTCATGTTAAGATGTCAACTGTATATCTCTACATCAAGATATTTCTTCTACGCCAATCTGCAAGAACAACCTCTCATAATCACCCCCATGTTTACGTTCATTCAAACATGTTCATTCAGTGTAAACGTTTGCCATTAAATATTGTTATCAATGTTCAGGGGGTCAGGTTTCATTGTACATCAGTGAATTAATTAGACTTAAAACCAGGGTGTGTTCCCTGGTTCCTTCGCTCCCTGTTCCACCCACAAATTATGACCACTTCCTAGAATGATCGCGCTTAGCAGGCGTACACATGGCTCTGTTTCTTCTTGAACACGTCGCTGCGGTCGCTGAGATCGAACACTTGCGGGTAATTAAATAATTTTTCATTACTATTTATAATTGATTAGATATTAGGGATATTGCAGGCTGGTGTGTTCAAACGTCGTATTTAATGTTTTCAAAAATATTCGCTATGTGGTGCCACTTGAATATATCGTTATTTTGGCTGGGCGTGGCCGACTTCGGGTGGCATTCCATGGGTGGGTTTGCACAAATTGACGACTAATCAGTTTAATGCAAAGAAATATTACCTTCTGTACATTATCATGAACGTCGAACTTGGTTGTCACGGCAGTTGGCCTTAGAGATAAGATAAGTTTCAAAATTGTTTATGTGTGTGTGTCCGTGTCCGCGTGTGTCTGTTCGTGTGTGTGTGTGTGTGTGTGTGTGCGTTCGTGCGTGTGTGCGTGTGTGTATGTGTGTGTGTGTGTGTGCCCAACGGGAGTACAGTACAAACCCACGTTGATCCAACATGTAGAGCCGATGAGCCAAATGACATTGGCCCAACGTGTAACCAACGTTAGGAATCAACTAAAATGATTACGTTAAAGTAAGTTAATATGACTCAGAATAAAATATACATTTACCTGTGAAGTGTGATGCGGGTGTTCGATTTCTTGTTATCATGATGGTTTGTACAGCCGTACGCGGCACACACACGTGGTATAGCGAAAGCTATATAAAAGGCATGTTTAATTTCTACATGTTGTCTTGGTCAAAAGCGCTTAGTGTAATTTAACTGTTATCGCAAGAATGGGAAAATCGATCGATGTGACTTTTTAAAAAAACTTCGGACATGAACATACATGCAAAGCCTACATATGTCATAATGGGAAAGCAACATGGCGGACTGGCTTCTCGTCAAGCCGGCCTCTTAACATTACGCTTCCTATCCATATTATATAGATCAGTGGTGGTAACCGGGGACGCCATCCTATAAACAGGAAACTTGTATTACGTTGTCTTGTGGGATATTTTATATAGGCACGCGAGGTATTATGGGCAACTGAATGGAAATGGGCGGTTCCATCCGCTATGATCGCTTATCGTCAATTTGCAATATGGGTCGTCCATGTTAAATCCCAGAGTGCCCCGAGCTCTGTTACAATAGCTCTGATTGAACTTTGAATGTTAAGAACATTGACATTGACCGGATGTTAACCCGGCCTAATGCGTGTCTTCAAACGGTTGAGCAGAAACGCCAGCAGCAGGTTGAAATAATCAGACAGAAGCACAGGCGAACGCGTCCCAGTGATTTATTTACGATCTGTCGTAGATCTGCCATCCACCTACGTGAAATATCGTAAAGAAAGCGCCATAAGGGCTAGTCAATTATACCTGCCGCATATTATTTCTTATACTACCAAAAATGCCCTTCACCTGACGGGATGCGTTGGTAGTTATAGTCGTGATAATAATATTTACCAAATGTTAGAACAAAACACAGCATATTTACATAAAGCGCTCGCAGATGCCCGTTCTTTGTTGAAAATAACGAAACGACTGGGAGAATGTGTAGGTCACGTCCATCGATAGGCCCTAGACGTGATAGTGTAGAATTGTCAAATAATATTCGTATTGCTATGCTATTGGCAAGGGAGTACACATTAGCATTATTCTGTCAGCGACTACTTCCCGAAGTGTTTGTCGCGTGCGCATTACGTTTTACGTATCGATTAACTGAATTACCCCATAAAAGATGACAATCTTGACATATATGAGTATATTCTAGTGGTCATAGATTAATCCCTGAAAGTGTAAACGTTAACGTAACCGCATAATACGTACATACATCATACATACATATATGCGTACACGCGTTCACACACAAACACATATATACACGCATACACGCATGCACGCATGCACGCATGCACGCATGCACACATGCACACTCGCACACATGCACTCATACACACATACACACATACACACATACACACATACACACATACAGACAAACATGCATACATGCATACATGCATACATGCATACATGCATACATGCATGCATGCATACATACATTCACACATAAATACATACATAAATATATGCATGCATACATGCATTCATACATACATACATACATACGTACATACATACATACATACGTACGTACGTACACACACACACACAAACACACATACATACATACATACACACATATATACATACCGACAGACATACAAACAGACAGACAAACAGACAGACATACAGACACACACACACACACACACACACACACACACACACACACACACACACACGCACGCACGCACGCACGCACACACACACACACACACACACACATACATATATACATTTTCTCCATTATAATTATATGTAATTATTGGTGTCGTATGTACACTGCTGCGTCAGTAGAGTCACCTAGCACACTAATCCTTATCCATTTGGTCTTACCTTTTTCAGCCTATGGCACTGATCGGTGAAGCAAAATAAACAACGAATTAATATTGATTTCATGTGGCATACGCTCGATTGTTGCTCTTTTTTATATAATATATATCAGTACTATTATTCCCCGCATCACAAAGTATCAATTAATTACTTGCTATATACCACATGTGCGCCAAGTCTGATGGTTTTTATCCCTACGTTTTATGCGGTTTCTTAAAGCAATTGTTTGTAAGCTGATATACCTTCAAGATGTATTGTATCAAAACGTGATATTTTCCAATATGTACATTCTCTGTCACTTATTGATTGCATTTTAAGCATAATTGTGTCTTATATGCGAAAAATAGCCGATAAATAATTGTGTTTACACGAATAATTTCGAGCTTGTTGTCACTTCGATGATTAATTACGCAGCCCGAGTATAAGTCTGCACCCTTGCTCAGTGAAGCACACTTTTAAATCAATCCATCTGACGTGGGCTTCCGCCATATTCACTCTCCGTTCATTCCATAGATTGTCCCTTTCTCTACCTTTCGTTGAGAAATCCGTCACATAAACAGTATTAGGGCTAAACTTTTACATTTCCAAGTGTATTAACATGGGAAAGATAATGTTTGCTTCCAAATCCGATTTTCGAAGCGTTTAACGTGGACCGGAATGACAATGTCTATGTCTTTAACGTAACATACAAGCTTCATTTTGGACAGGTAACAAGAGGTGGCCATCTTGTATTCGCTTGACACGGCAGCCATCTTGGATTTCTCTAACAACTAACTGTGGGTGGCCATGTTGGATTTATCTGATAAAAGCGGCGACCTTGGATGTGTACTGACTAAACATGAAGGACGCTAGGGGAATCATCGGTAATAAGATCACCAATTATGACTTCACGCTTATTATACGTAGTCCATCACACGCAGCCCTCTGTAGCATGATACAGGAGATATGTAGACGAGCTGATAAGTGTGTCCAGTGTGTTCATTAATCACACGTGTCCAGTTTCTGCGACTGACCTGTAGTCTACTACATATAATTAGCACCTGAGCAGAGAGACGCGTGACTGCTCCGTTTAAGAGGTGTGTCAGGAGCGCTTCCTGTTTCTCTTTAGTATAAAATGAGGCGTAGTCACCAAGAATAATAAGTATTTTTAGAAGAGGAAGACAAATTATTTGTGGAGCGCAATGGTGCAGTCGCTAGAACACCGGTCTCTCAATCGAGTGACTCCGGGTTCGAATCCTGCGCTGTCGTGTTGAACCATGGGCAAGTTCGTTCAATATACGTTACTCCAATTCAATTAACTGTATGGATGACCTGACAATGGTGGGAATTACTTCCTAGCTGCAGACAGTGGTGGATATTTGTGTACGAATAGTATTCGCGCATTAATTGCAACGTGGCTGAATGCTTTCCTGAGACGTCGGTATGGTGTCCGATTGAACAGGTCTGCCAGGGAATAAGGTGTAAAGCGCCCTGAGCAGTCCTAAGGACTGGATATTGCATTATATAAGAACTTGTCTTTTTTAGAAGAATGTGACAGCAAATGATTTTAAGGTAACTTTTGAGTGCTGAATCCAGGGATCAATGTTGGAAAACTGTGAGGTGATTAGCACTCTGAGTAAAAAACGATTTACCACTGAAAGTTCGAAAACACCGTTTTCGTAGCATACTATAGTTATTGTTCCCCTCTCGGATAAAAATGCGTGCGATACTGGTTCTCGGTTTCCTTTTTCTTTTTCTTTTCACTGTTTTTGCACAGTTGTCTCAACCAGCCGTCTCCTCTCCCTGCTATCTCTCATTCTCCACTAATCTCCCAATCACTGCGAATCTCCCGTTGTACAAATCCCCCATGTCAGTCTTATTCCAGTTTAATAATGATCACATTATAAATACAGACACGAGACAATGGGAGAAGGATATGGAGGAATGGTTGGGAGCAGACGTCTGGCGAGTTGGGAGACTGGCAAACGAAAGAGCTGTTTATAGACAATCCATCAAGGCTGCAACGTCTGGAAATGGATAAGCAAACCCAATCAATAAATACATCAATTGTTTCCTAATAAACTCACACGTACCAACCCTTAATGACCTAAGCTTGTAAGTCCGTACAATCGCAAACGTTTCTGTGATCTCCTCTTCCACATCGAGGATAGCTAGTTACCATGGGACAGCACTTCATTGTGTGTTCGAATTAAAAGAACAAAATTATCATGTTCACCGTAGGGTGAGAATCGTTACATACAAATATTTCACGTGACAATAGGAAAAAAAAGTCCATACGTTTCCTATCAAGCTGGGCTGTACTGCACATCTTTTGGTGAGATCATAGTAGACACGTATGCGTGTTATAGTAATTTTAATGACGCATCTAATGACTGATCCCATTGGTACGACGACTACGTTTCTATACGTATAAAATGGTGATAGATTCGGATCTTGTCGTGTGTAATCTACCAGGACGCTGCTGCCAAAGGTAAACAGCGGTTTTTTTAAAAGAAGGTCATCATCATCTGCCGAATTCAGCGGGTCATCAGTAAACACCGGCTCGTCGACGATTTACTTGTGTTCTGATTATGCGTGACTGAAGAAACCTCGTCACTGTTTTGTCGCTAATGGCGGTCATTCACTCGGTACCCGGCAGTCATTGACTCAATACCGGGCGGTCATTGACTCGGTTTCCGGCGGTCATTGAATTAATACACCGCGGTCATTGATTTTGACTCGGTACCCTACGGTCATTAATTTGTCAGTAACGGTTCATGCACTAGCTTTGGAGCAATGTAACTGCACCTCCTCCGAGTACGCAATGTCCACTCCCTTCTTTTTATCATCATTTGCAGATCTATAGTTGTTGATCTATGAGTTATGTGTGTTGCATGTTCAATTATTCATTGTGTTTCATATTAAATGGTGTCACTATCATCAACACAAACCATCGGTAAAGGACACGTTCAAGGTAAAGGTAAATATACAATATACACAAATACCCATCACTGTCCACAGCCAGGTACTCAATCACACAGCGGGGTGAACTGGAGCAAAGTATATTGAACGAACTGACCCAAGGTTTGACACGGCAGCACAGGATTCGAACCTGAGTCCGATGCTTTATTCACTGCGGCACCACGCTTCACGTTCACGCTTTCACAACCTGACTCCGTCGGATGAGACTGATTAGAAGACTCATATTCGGTCACGGACACCGAACCAGAAACGTTTCACCAACAAAAAACAGGCACACCGTTTACCAACAACAACATAAACAAAACTGTCATTAGCAACCAATACATGCTTCATGGTCAAACACTAGAAACTGTTTCACAGGTCAAATATCTTGGTGTAACCATAGCCTCAGATCTCCGGTGGAATGCCCACATAAATAACATTTGTCTAAAAGCAAATAGATCACTAGGCTTCCTCCGCAGAAATTTCAAAGTTCCGTCAATTCAAATAAAAACTCAGGCCTACTTCACCTTTGTCAGACCCATCGTGGAGAACAGATGTACTGTCTGGGATCCCTATACCCTTACACAAATAAACAAACTAGAAATGATTCAACGCCGTGCAGCCCGATATGTCTTATATCGCCACCACAATACCTCCAGTGTAACAGACATGCTCCAGACATTAGGATGGAGATCCCTATCAGACAGAAGAACCGATGCAAAACTATGTATGATGTACAAGATAGCAAATGGCCTAGTGGGTATACCAGCAAATCAATACCTTATTCCTATAAACGTAGTCACTAGAAAACAACATTCCTTATCTTACCTTATCCCTCACTCCAGATGCAACTACCACTTGTATTCTTTTTTCCCCAGTACCATTCGACTTTGGAATTCCCTCCCTCAATATATTGTAAATCAAAACATCCAGACTTTGCACTACCCCATGTTTTAGACGTTAACAAGTTCTTCTGCCCGTATTTCTGTTTATTTACACAATAATTTGTGTTCTTATATATATCTAAAAACAAACAACAAATTTCCTGTTCGCCTGCTATGCCACGGCACCGCCTGTATCCTCAACATGTTGAGGCTAGGCGTGTATCGGAAGAAGAACATGTCTGACTCAGACTCAACTTATACTTTCGAAAATAATATTAATAATGCCGGTTTTTGTAATAATTACATATCATAACGCTTCGCATTAAGGCAAGCTGATAATCTGGGCTAATTGTACACTAATTGTTTCGGTCTTTCTGTGTGCAGTCTCTCGAATTATCAGATATTTTAGACGTTTACACCGAAACACCTTAGCTTCTTACACGAATTGTTAGCCGTTGACCTTCCGCTGTGCCTTTGTTTGGAGTCGGACGTAAAATACGTGTTCGAATATCAGGTACGACGTCGACGAACTAGATTTGATGTAATCTGGCAATGAAAGTACATAAAGCAGGGGGTGCTTGTTTCTTTTTTAATATTTTGGTATTGAAATTGCGTTAAAACAATCGAATTCCGAATTTATTTTTCTATGGAAAGTGCAAGTAGCTCCAACAAAATATAAAATGTAGTCTTACTCATGTGACTCATCATAAAGGTCCAAGCCCAAAAATCGAACGGTCATTCTATCACGTGTGTTACGTGTGGCACGTGTGTTTTGTCGCGTACTTTACGTTATTCGTACCGGCGTCGGGTCTACATATCAATTAAGAAAATATCAACAGAATTGAGTGAATTAGGAACTAATTAAAATTCATGTCATTATTTTAAATCGTGAAATAAATCAGGTGTCCTTCTACTGAGGTGTGAGTCAATAGTAACGGTATCAGTAATGGTAGCGGTAGCGGTAACGGTAGCGGTAGCGGTAACAGTAGCTGTAGCAAAAACAACAGCAGTATCATTCCATATAGTTGTCAAATCGGCACAGTGCCATCATTTATACTCGAAGTATGTCGACTAGTGTTGCACTCGTGTATTGCACGTTGCACCAGCAGGAAGGAACGACTAAGTACTGCAGCTTACGATGTCTTACAAGTTTCACCCGTCTGTTCTATTTTTGTCTAATCCTAAGGCAATTAATTAACATGTCCTGATGGATAGAAATGTGATACCGGATTAGGTTCTGCAACAAGGTTTTATTCAGAAGAATATTCCGATCCGCCGCTTCCCATTAGATATTTGTGATAATTAAGTCGAGTAGTGATTAACTTATGTTTGGCTCATTAAAAGATAGTCAGCTACAATTTAGTGCATTTATTTCCCCATTAAATGTGTAACCATTCGATTGGGTTTTAATTAACTCGCGCCTGCTTTATTTAGAACTAGTACAAGGAAATGCGAGTAATTAGCCTTCTCAACGTGTATTGGGAAATTAAATTGGATTATGTTTATCTCACATTAGGAAAATGATTGCGTCTAAGAATACGAAAAAAGGGTTAATTCAATAGTTAACGAAACGACGGGTGTACTGTTAAACACTTTTCTGCAGGCTTGCCTGGACTTTTTATCGGCGTGTTTCGGGTGCCAGCATGTGGAGACAACAATGCCGTGCGGCATTATGCCTACCACCAGTTCGTTCTGTCGCGACATGGCAAGCTGGGAACGGGTAACCGACATGTTATTCCCAGCTGTTGTGTAAATTTAGGCCGACATTTCCGAGTGCAAGTGGACAGTACACTGGGATCAAAGTTCATATATTAGGTTGAAATCATTACTTGTCACGAATAAAGTGTGTACACTTTATATAACCACACATCATAAGGTAACCATGATAATTTGAAAATTAATTTATTAGTTAGTTTGGTATTAAATAAACAAAGGTTGCATAACATTTCAATTACTCATTTTTAACTTCCATCTTAGGCATGTTTCTTTTTTCCAAATCGGGTTTGATGCCTCGCCACTAGATCTGCTGTTGGTGGTGTGTTGGCGCAAGTGTTGCGCGGGTCATCAGATATAAGTCCACACTTCCTGGCTTATGGTCAAAATCTAGGAACTATTTGAATGTAGCCTAAGTACCAAGAACCGTTTACACCTTCCACTGGGGATGTATTTGGGGGATAATGCCAGATGCGTTATTAATTTCGAGAAACACATTCATCTACAGCAATTTGAGAAACATAATTGACGTTTAAGTATTACTGTGTAGGTGAACACTTAGCGTAATATTTCATGGTGGTTGTCCACGAAAACTTTGTGCTCATACTAAATTAAACTCTCTTCTAATTCCCCATTTCTTTCATCTTATGTTGCCTAATAGTAATGTGTACCTTTCAGTGACACTGATGTCAAGCTCGTATGAAGCATCCACATTGGATGGTGGTGGTAGCCATGAATCATCATCGTCACCCTCCTCACTGTCTTCATCGGATGACAGGGAGCTACAAACAAATACTTATTAAATCAATACATCTTTAGTTTAGTAGTTTAATATGTTTAAACTACACAAATTGGTATAATGGGATGTGATAAAATATTAACTAAATTTTTTGTTTTAATGTCAACCACATAACTCATATAAAACTGAAACAAACCATGCATAATATAATGGCTTATGTTATATGTAGAAATTAGACTAGAATAGTATACCATAACTTTGCAGTGAAGCAGTAACGACAGTTATATAAAAACGCAACTGTGAAAACCTACCAACAGAGATATACATGAAGTCTGGTTTGTGTGATGGGCCTGCCATTGGTGAAGGTATGGATGAAGATCCTGGCACCACACTGTGCAGTGAGTGTGCTACTCTCACTATCACCACCTACTGCACTGGCAAGGTGGTTCTGAGGTTGGAGAGTTAGGGCCAACTCCATTCTCTGCAGTTAGTGTGCATTTCGCACTATCACCACCTACTGCACTGGCAAGGTGGTTCTGAGGTTGGAGAGTTGGGGCCAACCCCATTCTCTGCAGTTAGTGTGCATTTCGCACTATCACTACCTACTGCACTGGCAAGGTGGTTCTGAGGTTGGAGAGTTGGGGCCAACCCCACTCTCTGCAGTGAGTGTGCTACTCTCACTATCACCACCTACTGTACTGTCAAGGTGGTTCTGAGGTTGGAGAGTTGGGGCCAACCCCACTCTCTACAGTGAGTGTGTTACTCTCACTATCACCACCTATTGTACTGGCAAGATGGTTCTGCGGTTGGAGAGTTGGGGCCAACCCCACTCTCTGCAGTGAGTGTGCTACTCTCACTATCATCACCTACTGCATTGGCAAGGTGGGTCTGAGGTTGGAGAGTTGGGGCCAACCCCACTCTCTGCAGTGAGTGTGCTACTCTCACTATCACCACCTATTGTACTGTCAAAGTGGTTCTGAGGTTGGAGAGTTGGGGCCAACCCAATTCTCTGCAGCGAGTGTGTTACTCTTACTATCACCACCTACTGCACTGGCAAGGTGGGTCTGAGGTTGGAGAGTTGGGGCCAACCCCACTCTCTGCAGTGAGTGTGCTACTCTCACTATCACCACCTATTGTACTGTCAAGGGGGTTCTGAGGTTGGAGAGTTGGGGCCAACCCCACTCTCTGCAGTGAGTATGCTACACTCACTCTCACCACCTATTGTACTGTCAAGGTGGTTCTGAGGTTGGAGAGTTGGGGCCAACTCCACTCTCTGCAGTGAGTGTGCTACTCTCACTATCACCACCTATTTTACTGGTAAGGTGGTTCTGAGTTTGGAGAGTTGGGGCCAACCCCACTCTCTGCAGTGAGTATGCTACTCTCACTATCACCACCTACTGTACTGTCAAGGTGGTTCTGAGGTTGGAGAGTTGGGGCCAACCCCACTCTCTGCAGTGAGTGTGCTACTCTCACTATCACCACCTATTTTACTGGCAAGGTGGTTCTCAGTTTGGAGAGTTGGGGCCAACCCCATTCTCTGCAGTTAGTGTGCTATTCGCACTATCACCACCTACTATACCGGCAAGGTGGTTCTGAGGTTGGAGAGTTGGGGCCAACCCCACTCTCTGCAGTGAGTGTGCTACTCGCACTATTACCACCTACTGCACTGGCAAGGTGGTTCTGAGGTTGGAGAGTTGGGGCCAACCCCATTCTCTGCAGTTAGTGTGCTATTCGCACTATCAACACCTACTACACCGGCAAGTTGGTTCTGAGGTTGGAGAGTTGGGGCCAACCCCACTCTCTGCAGTGAGTGTGCTACTCTCACTATCACCACCTACTGCACTGGCAAGGTAGTTCTGAGGTTGGAGAGTTGGGGCCAACCCCACTCTCTGCAGTGAGTGTGCTACTCTCACTATCACCACCTACTGCACTGGCAAGGTGGTTCTGAGGTTGGAGAGTGGGGGCCAACCCCATTCTCTGCAGCTAGTGTGCTATTCGAACTATCACCACCTACTGCACTGGCAAGGTGGGTCTGAGCTTGGAAAGTTGGGGCCAACCCCACTCTCTGCAGTTAGTGTGCTATTCGCACTATCACCACCTACTACACCGGCAAGGTGGTTCTGAGGTTGGAGAGTTGGGACCAACCCCATTTTCTGCAGTGAGTGTGCTACTCTCACTATCACCACCTACTGTACTGTCAAGGTGGTTCTGAGGTTGGAGAGTTGGGGCCAACCCCACTCTCTGCAGTGAGTGTGTTACTCTCACTATCACCACCTATTGTACTGGCAAGATGGTTCTGCGGTTGGAGAGTTGGGGCCAACCCCACTCTCTGCATTGAGTGTGCTACTCTCACTATCATCACCTACTGCATTGGCAAGGTGGGTCTGAGGTTGGAGAGTTGGGGCCAACCCCACTCTCTGCAGTGAGTGTGCTACTCTCACTATCACCACCTATTGTACTGTAAAAGTGGTTCTGAGGTTGGAGAGTTGGGGCCAACCCAATTCTCTGCAGCGAGTGTGTTACTCTTACTATCACCACCTATTGCACTGTCAAGGTGGTTCTGAGGTTGGAGAGTTGGGGCCAACCCCATTCTCTGCAGTTAGTGTGCTATTCGCACTATCACCACCTACTGCACTGGCAAGGTGGGTCTGAGGTTGGAGAGTTGGGGCCAACCCCACTCTCTGCAGTGAGTGTGCTACTCTCACTATCACCACCTACTGCACTGGCAAGGTGGTTCTGAGGTTGGAGAGTGGGGGCCAACCCCATTCTCTGCAGTTAGTGTGCTATTCGCACTATCAACACCTACTACACCGGCAAGTTGGTTCTGAGGTTGGAGAGTTGGGGCCAACCCCACTCTCTGCAGTGAGTGTGCTACTCTCACTATCACCACCTACTGCGCTGGCAAGGTAGTTCTGAGGTTGGAGAGTTGGGGCCAACCCCACTCTCTGCAGTGAGTGTGCTACTCTCACTATCACCACCTACTGCACTTGCAAGGTGGTTCTGAGGTTGGAGAGTGGGGGCCAACCCCATTCTCTGCAGCTAGTGTGCTATTCGCACTATCACCACCTACTGCACTGGCAAGGTGGGTCTGAGGTTGGAGAGTTGGGGCCAACCCCACTCTCTGCAGTTAGTGTGCTATTCGCACTATCACCACCTACTACACCGGCAAGGTGGTTCTGAGGTTGGAGAGTTGGGACCAACCCCATTCTCTGCAGAGAGTGTGCTACTCTCATTATCACCACCTACTGCACTGGCAAGGTGGTTCTGAGGTTGGAGAGTTGGGGCCAAACCCACTCTCTGCAGTTATTGTGCTACTCTCACTATCATCACCTACTGCACTGGCAAGGTGGTTCTGAGGTTGGAGAGTGGGGGCCAACCCCATTCTCTGCAGCTAGTGTGCTATTCGCACTATCACCACCTACTGCACTGGCAAGGTGGGTCTGAGCTTGGAGAGTTGGGGCCAACCCCACTCTCTGCAGTTAGTGTGCTATTCGCACTATCACCACCTACTACACCGGCAAGGTGGTTCTGAGGTTGGAGAGTTGGGACCAACCCCATTCTCTGCAGTGAGTGTGCTACTCTCACTATTACCACCTACTGTACTGTCAAGGCGGTTCTGATGTTGGAGAGTTGGGGCCAACCCCACTCTCTGCAGTGAGTGTGTTACTCTCACTATCATCACCTATTGTACTGGCAGGATGGTTCTGCGGTTGGAGAGTTGGAGCCAACCCCACTCTCTGCATTGAGTGTGCTACTTTCACTATCATCACCTATTGCATTGGCAAGGTGGGTCTGAGGTTGGAGAGTTGGGGCCAACCCCACTCTCTGCAGTGAGTGTGCTACTCTTACTATCACAACCTATTACACTGTCAAGGTGGTTCTGAGGTTGGAGAGTTGGGGCCAACCCCATTCTCTGCAGTTAGTGTGCTATTCGCACTATCACCACCTACTGCACTGGCAAGGTGGGTCTGAGGTTGGAGAGTTGGGGCCAACCCCACTCTCTGCAGTGAGTGTGCTACTCTCACTATCACCACCTATTGTACTGTCATGGTGGTTCTGAGGTTGGAGAGTTGGGGCCAACCCCACTCTCTGCAGTGAGTATGCTACTCTCACTCTCACCACCTATTGTACTGTCAAGGTGGTTCTGAGGTTGGAGAGTTGGGGCCAACTCCACTCTCTGCAGTGAGTGTGCTACTCTCACTATCACCACCTATTTTACTGGTAAGGTGGTTCTGAGTTTGGAGAGTTGGGGCCAACCCCACTCTCTGCAGTGAGTATGCTACTCTCACTATCACCACCTACTGTACTGTCAAGGTGGTTCTGAGGTTGGAGAGTTGGGGCCAACACCACTCTCTGCAGTGAGTGTGCTACTCTCACTATCACCACCTACTGCACTGGCAGGGTGGTTCTGAGGTTGGAGAGTGGGGGCGAACCCCATTCTCTGCAGCTAGTGTGCTATTCGCACTATCACCACCTACTGCACTGGCAAGGTGGGTCTGAGCTTGGAGAGTTGGTGCCAACCCCACTCTCTGCAGTTAGTGTGCTATTCGCACTATCACCACCTACTACACCGGCAAAGTGGTTCTGAGGTTGGAGAGTTGGGACCTACCCCATTCTCTGCAGTGAGTGTGCTACTCTCACTATCATCACCTACTGTACTGTCAAGGTGGTTCTGAGTTTGGAGAGTTGGGGCCAACCCCACTCCCTGCAGTGAGTGTGTTACTCTCACTATCACCACCTATTGTACTGGCAAGATGGTTCTGCGGTTGGAGAGTTGGGGCCAACCCCACTCTCTGCATTGAGTGTGCTACTCTCACTATCATCACCTACTGCATTGGCAAGGTGGGTCTGAGGTTGGAGAGTTGGGGCCAACCCCACTCTCTGCAGTGAGTGTGCTACTCTCACTATCACCACCTATTGTACTGTCAAAGTGGTTCTGCGGTTGGAGAGTTGGGGCCAACCCCACTCTCTGCATTGAGTGTGCTACTCTCACTATCATCACCTACTGCATTGGCAAGGTGGGTCTGAGGTTGGAGAGTTGGGGCCAACCCCACTCTCTGCATTGAGTGTGCTACTCTCACTATCATCACCTACTGCATTGGCAAGGTGGGTCTGAGGTTGGAGAGTGGGGGCCAACCCCATTCTCTGCAGCTAGTGTGCTATTCGCACTATCACCACCTACTGCACTGACAAGGTGGGTCTGAGGTTGGAGAGTTGGGGCCAACCCCACTATCTGCAGTTAGTGTGCTATTCGCACTATCACCACCTACTACACCGGCAAGGTGGTTCTGAGGTTGGAGAGTTGGGACCAACCCCATTTTCTGCAGTGAGTGTGCTACTCTCATTATCACCACCTACTGCACTGGCAAGGTGGTTCTGAGGTTGGAGAGTTGGGGCAAAACCCACTCTCTGCAGTTATTGTGCTACTCTCAATATCTTCACCTACTGCACTGGCAAGGTGGTTCTGAGGTTGGAGAGTGGGGGCCAACCCCATTCTCTGCAGCTAGTGTGCTATTCGCACTATCACCACCTACTGCACTGGCAATGTGGGTCTGAGCTTGGAGAGTTGGGGCCAACCCCACTCTCTGCAGTTAGTGTGCTATTCGCACTATCACCACCTACTACACCGGCAAGGTGGTTCTGATGTTGGAGAGTTGGGACCAACCCCATTCTCTGCAGTGAGTGTGCTACTCTCACTATCACCACCTACTGTACTGTCAAGGAGGTTCTGAGGTTGGAGAGTTGGGGCCAACCCCACTCTCTGCAGTGAGTATGCTACTCTCACTCTCACCACATATTGTACTGTCAAGGTGGTTCTGAGGTTGGAGAGTTGGGGCCAACTCCACTCTCTGCAGTGAGTGTGCTACTCTCACTATCACCACCTATTTTACTGGTAAGGTGGTTCTGAGTTTGGAGAGTTGGGGCCAACCCCACTCTCTGCAGTGAGTATGCTACTCTCACTATCACCACCTACTGTACTGTCAAGGTGGTTCTGAGGTTGGAGAGTTGGGGCCAACCCCACTCTCTGCAGTGAGTATGCTACTCTCACTTTCACCACCTATTTTACTGGCAAGGTGGTTCTCAGTTTGGAGAGTTGGGGCCAACCCCATTCTCTGCAGTTAGTGTGCTATTCGCACTATCACCACCTACTACACCGGCAAGGTGGTTCTGAGGTTGGAGAGTTGTGGCCAACCCCACTCTCTGCAGTGAGTGTGCTACTCTCACTATCACCACCTACTGCACTGGCAAGGTAGTTCTGAGGTTGGAGAGTTGGGGCCAACCCCACTCTCTGCAGTGAGTGTGTTACTCTCACTATCACCTCCTACTGCACTGGCAAGGTGGGTCTGAGGTTGGAGAGTGGGGGCCAACCCCATTCTCTGCAGCTAGTGTGCTATTCGAACTATCACCACCTATTGTACTGTCAAGGTGGTTCTGAGGTTGGAGAGTTGGACCAACCCCACTCTCTGCAGTGATTATGCTACTCTCACTCTCACCACCTATTGTACTGTCAAGGTGGTTCTGAGGTTGGAGAGTTGGGGCCAACTCCACTCTCTGCAGTGAGTGTGCTACTCTCACTATCACCACCTATTTTACTGGTAAGGTGGTTCTGAGTTTGGAGAGTTGGGGCCAACCCCACTCTCTGCAGTGAGTATGCTACTCTCACTATCACCACCTATTGTATTGTCAAGGTGGTTCTCAGTTTGGAGAGTTGGGGCCAACCCCATTCTCTGCAGTTAGTGTGCTATTCGCACTATCACCACCTACTACACCGGCAAGGTGGTTCTGAGGTTGGAGAGTTGGGGCCAACCCCACTCTCTGCATTGAGTGTGCTACTCTCACTATCATCACCTACTGCATTGGCAAGGTGGGTCTGAGGTTGGAGAGTTGGGGCCAACCCCATTCTCTGCAGTTAGTGTGCTATTCGCACTATGAACACCTACTACACCGGCAAGTTGGTTCTGAGGTTGGAGAGTTGGGGCCAACCCCACTCTCTGCAGTGAGTGTGCTACTCTCACTATCACCACCTACTGCACTGGCTAGGTAGTTCTGAGGATGGAGAGTTGGGGCCAACCCCACTCTCTGCATTGAGTGTGCTACTCTCACTATCACCACCTACTGCACTGGCAAGGTGGTTCTGAGGTTGGAGAGTTGGGGCCAACCCCACTCTCTGCAGTGAGTGTGCTACTCTCACTATCACCACCTACTGCACTGGCAAGGTGGTTCTGAGGTTGGAGAGTGGGGGCCAACACCATTCTCTGCAGCTAGTGTGCTATTCGCACTATCACCACCTACTGCACTGGCAAGGTGGGTCTGAGGTTGGAGAGTTGGGGCCAACCCCACTCTCTGCAGTTAGTGTGCTATTCGCACTATCACCACCTACTACACCGGCAAGGTGTTTCTGAGGTTGGAGAGTTGGGACCAACCCCATTCTCTGCAGTGAGTGTGCTACTCTCACTATCACCACCTACTGTACTGTCAAGGTGGTTCTGAGGTTGGAGAGTTGGGGCCAACCCCACTCTCTGCAGTGAGTGTGTTACTCTCACTATCACCACCTATTATACTGGCAAGATGGTTCTGCGGTTGGAGAGTTGGGGCCAACCCCACTCTCTGCAGTGAGTGTGCTACTCTCAATATCACCACCTATTGTACTGTCATGGTGGTTCTGAGGTTGGAGAGTTGGGGCCAACCCCACTCTCTGCAGTGAGTATGGTACTCTCACTATCACCACCTATTGTACTGTCAATGTGGTTCTGAGGTTGGAGAGTTGGGGCCAACCCCACTCTCTGCAGTGATTATGCTACTCTCACTCTCACCACCTATTGTACTGTCAAGGTGGTTCTGAGGTTGGAGAGTTGGGGCCAACTCCACTCTCTGCAGTGAGTGTGCTACTTTCACTATCACCACCTAATTTACTGGTAAGGTGGTTCTGAGTTTGGAGAGTTGTGGCCAACCCCACTCTCTGCAGTGATTATGCTACTCTCACTATCACCACCTACTGTACTGTCAAGGTGGTTCTGAGGTTGGAGAGTTGGGGCCAACCCCATTCTCTGCAGTGAGTGTGCTACTCTCACTATCACCACCTATTTTACTGGCAAGGTTGTTCTCAGTTTGGAGAGTTGGGGCCAACCCCATTCTCTGCAGTTAGTGTGCTATTCGCACTATCACCACCTACTACACCGGCAAGATGGTTCTGAGGTTGGAGAGTTGGGGCCAACCCCACTCTCTGCATTGAGTGTGCTACTCTCACTATCATCACCTACTGCATTGGCAAGGTGGGTCTGAGGTTGGAGAGTTGGGGCCAACCCCACTCTCTGCAGTGAGTGTGCTACTCTCACTATCACCACCTACTGCACTGGCAAGGTGGTTCTGAGGTTGGAGAGTGGGGGCCAACCATATTCTCTGCAGTTAATGTGGTATTCGCACTATCAACACCTATTACACCGGCAAGTGTGGTTCTGAGGTTGGAGAGTTGGGGCCAACCCCACTCCCTGCAGTGAGTGTGCTACTCTCACTATCACCACCTACTGCACTGGCAAGGTAGTTCTGAGGTTGGAGAGTTGGGGCCAACCCCACTCTCTGCAGTGAGTGTGCTACTCTCACTATCACCACCTACTGCACTGGCAAGGTGGTTCTGAGGTTGGAGAGTTGGGGCCAACCCCACTCTCTGCAGTTTGTGTGCTACTCTCACTATCACCACCTATTGTACTGTCAAAGTGGTTCTGAGGTTGGAGAGTTGGGGCCAACCCAATTCTCTGCAGCGAGTGTTTTACTCTTACTATCACCACCTATTACACTGTCAAGGTGGTTCTGAGGTTGGAAAGTTGGGGCCAACCCCATTCTCTGCAGTTAGTGTGCTATTCGCACTATCACCACCTACTGCACTGGCAAGGTGGGTCTGAGGTTGGAGAGTTGGGGCCAACCCCACTCTCTGCAGTGAGTGTGCTACTCTCACTATCACCACCTATTGTACTGTCAAGGTGGTTCTGAGGTTGGAGAGTTGGGGCCAACCCCACTCTCTGCAGTGATTATGCTACTCTCACTATCACCACCTACTGCACTGGCAAGGTGGTTCTGAGGTTGGAGAGTTGGGGCCAACCCCACTCTCTGCAGTTAGTGTGCTATTCGCACTATCACCACCTACTGCACTGGCAAGGTGGGTCTGAGGTTGGAGAGTTGGGGCCAACCCCACTCTCTGCAGTGAGTGTGCTACTCTCAATATCACCACCTATTGTACTGTCATGGTGGTTGTGAGGTTGGAGAGTTGGGGCCAACCCCACTCTCTGCAGTGAGTATGGTACTCTCACTCTCACCACCTATTGTACTGTCAAGGTGGTTCTGAGGTTGGAGAGTTGGGGCCAACTCCACTCTCTGCAGTGAGTGTGCTACTTTCACTATCACCACCTAATTTACTGGTAAGGTGGTTCTGAGTTTGGAGAGTTGGGGCCAACCCCACTCTCTGCAGTGATTATGCTACTCTCACTATCACCACCTACTGTACTGTCAAGGTGGTTCTGAGGTTGGAGAGTTGGGGCCAACCCCATTCTCTGCAGTGAGTGTGCTACTCTCACTATCACCACCTATTTTACTGGCAAGGTTGTTCTCAGTTTGGAGAGTTGGGGCCAACCCCATTCTCTGCAGTTAGTGTGCTATTCGCACTATCACCACCTACTACACCGGCAAGGTGGTTCTGAGGTTGGAGAGTTGGGGCCAACCCCACTCTCTGCATTGAGTGTGCTCCTCTCACTATCATCACCTACTGCATTGGCAAGGTGGGTCTGAGGTTGGAGAGTTGGGGCCAACCCCACTCTCTGCAGTGAGTGTGCTACTCTCACTATCACCACCTATTGTACTGTAAAAGTGGTTCTGAGGTTGGAGAGTTGGGACCAACCCAATTCTCTGCAGCGAGTGTGTTACTCTTACTATCACAACCTATCACACTGTCAAGGTGGTTCTGAGGTTGGAGAGTTGGGGCCAACCCCATTCTCTGCAGTTAGTGTGCTATTCGCACTATCACCACCTACTGCACTGGCAAGGTGGGTCTGAGGTTGGAGAGTTGGGGCCAACCCCACTCTCTGCAGTGAGTGTGCTACTCTCACTATCACCACCTACTGCACTGGCAAGGTGGTTCTGAGGTTGGAGAGTGGGGGCCAACCCCATTCTCTGCAGCTAGTGTGCTATTCGCACTATCACCACCTACTGCACTGGCAAGGTGGGTCTGAGGTTGGAGAGTTGGGGCCAACCCCACTCTCTGCAGTGAGTGTGCTACTCTCACTATCACCACCTACTGCACTGGCAAGGTAGTTCTGAGGTTGGAGAGTTGGGGCCAACCCCACTCTCTGCAGTGAGTGTGCTACTCTCACTATCACCACCTACTGCACTGGCAAGGTGGTTCTGAGGTTGGAGAGTGGGGGCCAACCCCATTCTCTGCAGCTAGTGTGCTATTCGCACTATCACCACCTACTGCACTGGCAAGGTGGGTCTGAGGTTGGAGAGTTGGGGCCAACCCCACTCTCTGCAGTTAGTGTGCTATTCGCACTATCACCACCTACTACACCGGCAAGGTGGTTCTGAGGTCGGAGAGTTGGGACCAACCCCATTCTCTGCAGTGAGTGTGCTACTCTCATTATCACCACCTACTGCACTGGCAAGGTGGTTCTGAGGTTGGAGAGTTGGGGCCAAACCCACTCTCTGCAGTTATTGTGCTACTCTCACTATCATCACCTACTGCACTGGCAAGGTGGTTCTGAGGTTGGAGAGTGGGGGCCAACCCCATTCTCTGCAGCTAGTGTGCTATTCGCACTATCACAACCTACTGCACTGGCAAGGTGGGTCTGAGCTTGGAGAGTTGGGGCTAACCCCACTCTCTGCAGTGAGTGTGTTACTCTCACTATCATCACCTATTGTACTGGCAAGATGGTTCTGCGGTTGGAGAGTGGGGGCCAACCCCATTCTCTGCAGTTAGTGTGCTATTCGCACTATCACCACCTACTACACCGGCAAGGTGGTTCTGAGGTTGGAGAGTTGGGGCCAACCCCACTCTCTGCATTGAGTGTGCTACTCTCACTATCATCACCTACTGCATTGGCAAAGTGGGTCTGAGGTTGGGGAGTTGGGGCCAACCCCACTCTCTGCAGTGAGTGTGCTACTCTCACTATCACCACCTATTGTACTGTAAAAGTGGTTCTGAGGTTGGAGAGTTGGGACCAACCCAATTCTCTGCAGCGAGTGTGTTACTCTTACTATCACAACCTATTACACTGTCAAGGTGGTTCTGAGGTTGGAGAGTTGGGGCCAACCCCATTCTCTGCAGTTAGTGTGCTATTTGCACTATCACTACCTACTGCACTGGCAAGGTGGGTCTGAGGTTGGAGAGTTGGGGCCAACCCCACTCTCTGCAGTGAGTGTGCTACTCTCACTATCACCACCTACTGCACTGGCAAGGTGGTTCTGAGGTTGGAGAGTGGGGGCCAACCCCATTCTCTGCAGTTAGTGTGCTATTCGCACTATCAACACCTACTACACCGGCAAGTTGGTTCTGAGGTTGGAGAGTTGGGGCCAACCCCACTCTCTGCAGTGAGTGTGCTACTCTCACTATCACCACCTACTGCACTGGCAAGGTAGTTCTGAGGTTGGAGAGTTGGGGCCAACCCCACTCTCTGCAGTGAGTGTGCTACTCTCACTATCACCACCTACTGCACTGGCAAGGTGGTTCTGAGGTTGGAGAGTGGGGGCCAACCTCATTCTCTGCAGCTAGTGTGCTATTCGCACTATCACCACCTACTACACCGGCAAGGTGGTTCTGAGGTCGGAGAGTTGGGACCAACCCCATTCTCTGCAGTGAGTGTGCTACTCTCATTATCACCACCTACTGCACTGACAAGGTGGTTCTGAGGTTGGAGAGTTGGGGCCAAACCCACTCTCTGCAGTTATTGTGCTACTCTCACTATCATCACCTACTGCACTGGCAAGGTGGTTCTGAGGTTGGAGAGTGGGGGCCAACCCCGTTCTCTGCAGCTAGTGTGCTATTCGCACTATCACAACCTACTGCACTGGCAAGGTGGGTCTGAGCTTGGAGAGTTGGGGCTAACCCCACTCTCTGCAGTGAGTGTGTTACTCTCACTATCATCACCTATTGTACTGGCAAGATGGTTCTGCGGTTGGAGAGTTGGGGCCAACCCCACTCTCTGCATTGAGTGTGCTACTCTCACTATCATCACCTACTGCATTGGGAAGGTGGGTCTGAGGTTGGAGAGTTGGGGCCAACCCCACTCTCTGCAGTGAGTGTGCTACTCTTACTATCACAACTTATTACACTGTCAAGGTGGTTCTCAGGTTGGAGAGTTGGGGCCAACCCCATTCTCTGCAGTTAGTGTGCTATTCGCACTATCACCACCTACTGCACTGGCAAGGTGGGTATGAGGTTGGAGAGTTGGGGCCAACCCCACTCTCTGCAGTGTGTGTGCTACTCTCACTATCACCACCTATTGTACTGTCATGGTGGTTCTGAGGTTAGAGAGTTTGGGCCAACCCCACTCTCTGCAGTGAGTATGCTACTCTCACTCTCACCACCTATTGTACTGTCAAGGTGGTTCTGAGGTTGGAGAGTTGGGGCCAACCCCACTCTCTGCAGTGATTATGCTACTCTCACTATCACCACCTATTTTACTGGCAAGGTGGTTCTCAGTTTGGAGAGTTGGGGCCAACCCCATTCTCTGCAGTTAGTGTGCTATTCGCACTATCACCACCTACTACACCGGCAAGGTGGTTCTGAGGTTGGAGAGTTGGGGCCAACCCCACTCTCTGCAGTGAGTGTGCTACTCGCACTATCACCACCTACTGCACTGGCAAGGTGGTTCTGAGGTTGGAGAGTTGGGGCCAACCCCATTCTCTGCAGTTAGTGTGCTATTCGCACCATCAACATCTACTACACCGGCAAGTTGGTTCTGAGGTTGGAGAGTTGGGGCCAACCCCACTCTCTGCAGTGAGTGTGCTACTCTCACTATCACCACCTACTGCACTGGCAAGGTAGTTCTGAGGTTGGAGAGTAGGGACCAACCCCACTCTCTGCAGTGAGTGTGCTACTCTCACTATCACCACCTACTGCACTGGCAAGGTGGTTATGAGGTTGGAGAGTGGGGGCCAACCCAATTCTCTGCAGCTAGTGTGCTATTCGCACTATCACCACCTACTGCACTGGCAATGTGGGTCTGAGGTTGGAGAGTTGGGGCCAACCCCACTCTCTGCAGTTAGTGTGCTATTCGCACTATCACCACCTACTACACCGGCAAGGTGGTTCTGAGGTTGGAGAGTTGGGACCAACCCCATTCTCTGCAGTGAGTGTGCTACTCTCATTATCACCACCTACTGCACTGGCAAGGTGGTTCTGAGGTTGGAGAGTTGGGGCCAAACCCACTCTCTGCAGTTATTGTGCTACTCTCACTGTCATCACCTACTGCACTGGCAAGGTGGTTCTGAGGTTGGAGAGTGGGGGCCAACCCCATTCTCTGCAGTTAGTGTGCTATTCGCACTATC
Organism: Escarpia spicata; assembly: GCA_963995525.1. Taxonomy (NCBI): domain Eukaryota; kingdom Metazoa; phylum Annelida; class Polychaeta; order Sabellida; family Siboglinidae; genus Escarpia; species Escarpia spicata. Next base: position 23,968,138 of record OZ023210.1, read on the forward strand.
ACCACCTACTACACCGGCAAGGTGGTTCTGAGGTTGGAGAGTTGGGACCAACCCCATTCTCTGCAGTGAGTGTGCTACTCTCACTATCACCACCTACTGTACTGTCAAGGTGGTTCTGAGGTTGGAGAGTTGGGGCCAACCCCACTCTCTGCAGTGACTGTGTTACTCTCACTATCACCACCTATTGTACTGGCAAGATGGTTCTGCGGTTGGAGAGTTGGGGCCAACACCACTCTCTGCATTGAGTGTGCTACTCTCACTATCATCACCTACTGCATTGGCAAGGTGGGTCTGAGGTTGGAGAGTTGGGGCCAACCCCACTCTCTGCAGTGAGTGTGCTACTCTCACTATCACCACCTATTTTACTGTCAAAGTGGTTCTGAGGTTGGAGAGTTGGGGCCAACCCAATTCTCTGCAGCGAGTGTGTTACTCTTACTATCACCACCTATTACACTGTCAAAGTGGTTCTGAGGTTGGAGAGTTGGGGCCAACCCCATTCTCTGCAGTTAGTGTGCTATTCGCACTATCACCACCTACTGCACTGGCAAGGTGGGTCTGAGGTTGGAGAGTTGGGGCCAACCCCACTCTCTGCAGTGAGTGTGCTACTCTCACTATCACCACCTATTGTACTGTCAAGGTGGTTCTGAGGTTGGAGAGTTGGGGCCAACCCCACTCTCTGCAGTGAGTATGCTACTCTCACTCTCACCACCTATTGTACTGTCAAGGTGGTTCTGAGGTTGGAGAGTTGGGGCCAACTCCACTCTCTGCAGTGAGTGTGCTACTTTCACTATCACCACCTATTTTACTGGTAAGGTGTTTCTGAGTTTGGAGAGTTGGGGCCAACCCCACTCTCTGCAGTGAGTATGCTACTCTCACTATCACCACCTATTGTACTGTCAAGGTGGTTCTGAGGTTGGAGAGTTGGGGCCAACCCCACTCTCTGCAGTGAGTGTGCTATTCTCACTAATACCACCTATTTTACTGGCAAGGTGGTTCTCAGTTTGGAGAGTTGGGGCCAACCCCATTCTCTGCACTGAGTGTGCTACTCTCACTATCATCACCTACTGCATTGGCAAGGTGGGTCTGAGGTTGGAGAGTTGGGGCCAACCCCACTCTCTGCAGTGAGTGTGCTACTCTCACTATCACCACCTATTGTACTGTCAAAGTGGTTCTGAGGTTGGAGATTTGGGGCCAACCCAATTCTCTGCAGCGAGTGTGTTACTCTTACAATCACAACCTATTACACTGTCAAGGTGGTTCTGAGGTTGGAGAGTTGGGGCCAACCCCATTCTCTGCAGTTAGTGTGCTATTCGCACTATCACCACCTACTGCACTGGCAAGGTGGGTCTGAGTTTGGAGAGTTGGGGCCAACCCCACTCTCTGCAGTTATTGTGCTACTCTCACTGTCATCACCTACTGCACTGGCAAGGTGGTTCTGAGGTTGGAGAGTGGGGGCCAACCCCATTCTCTGCAGCTAGTGTGCTATTCGCACTATCACCACCTACTGCACTGGCAAGGTGGGTCTGAGCTTGGAGAGTTGGGGCCAACCCCACTCTCTGCAGTTAGTGTGCTATTCGCACTATCACCACCTACTACACCGGCAAGGTGGTTCTGAGGTTGGAGAGTTGGGACCAACCCCATTCTCTGCAGTGAGTGTGCTACTCTCACTATCACCACCTACTGTACTGTCAAGGTGGTTCTGAGGTTGGAGAGTTGGGGCCAACCCCACTCTCTGCAGTGAGTGTGTTACTCTCACTATCACCACCTATTGTACTGGCAAGATGGTTCTGCGGTTGGAGAGTTGGGGCCAACCCCACTCTCTGCAGTGAGTGTGCTACTCTCACTATCACCACCTATTGTACTGTCAAAGTGGTTCTGAGGTTGGAGAGTTGGGGCCAACCCAATTCTCTGCAGCGAGTGTGTTACTCTTACTATCACCACCTATTACACTGTCAAAGTGGTTCTGAGGTTGGAGAGTTGGGGCCAACCCCATTCTCTGCAGTTAGTGTGCTATTCGCACTATCACCACCTACTGCACTGGCAAGGTGGGTCTGAGGTTGGAGAGTTGGGGCCAACCCCACTCTCTGCAGTGAGTGTGCTACTCTCACTATCACCACCTATTGTACTGTCAAGGTGGTTCTGAGGTTGGAGAGTTGGGGCCAACCCCACTCTCTGCAGTGAGTATGCTACTCTCACTCTCACCACCTATTGTACTGTCAAGGTGGTTCTGAGGTTGGAGAGTTGGGGCCAACTCCACTCTCTGCAGTGAGTGTGCTACTCTCACTATCACCACCTATTTTACTGGTAAGGTGTTTCTGAGTTTGGAGAGTTGGGGCCAACCCCACTCTCTGCAGTTAGTGTGCTATTCGCACTATCACCACCTACTACACCGGCAAGGTGGTTCTGAGGTTGGAGAGTTGGGCCCAACCCCATTCTCTGCACTGAGTGTGCTACTCTCATTATCACCACCTACTGCACTGGCAAGGTGGTTCTGAGGTTGGAGAGTTGGGGCCAAACCCACTCTCTGCAGTTATTGTGCTACTCTCACTGTCATCACCTACTGCACTGGCAAGGTGGTTCTGAGGTTGGAGAGTGGGGGCCAACCCCATTCTCTGCAGCTAGTGTGCTATTCGCACTATCACCACCTACTGCACTGGCAAGGTGGGTCTGAGCTTGGAGAGTTGGGGCCAACCCCACTCTCTGCAGTTAGTGTGCTATTCGCACTATCACCACCTACTACACCGGCAAGGTGGTTCTGAGGTTGGAGAGTTGGGACCAACCCCATTCTCTGCAGTGAGTGTGCTACTCTCACTATCACCACCTACTGTACTGTCAAGGTGGTTCTGAGGTTGGAGAGTTGGGGCCAACCCCACTCTCTGCAGTGAGAGTGTTACTCTCACTATCACCACCTATTGTACTGGCAAGATGGTTCTGCGGTTGGAGAGTTGGGGCCAACCCCACTCTCTGCATTGAGTGTGCTACTCTCACTATCATCACCTACTGCATTGGCAAGGTGGGTCTGAGGTTGGAGAGTTGGGGCCAACCCCACTCTCTGCAGTGAGTGTGCTACTCTCACTATCACCACCTATTGTACTGTCAAAGTGGTTCTGAGGTTAGAGAGTTGGGGCCAACCCAATTCTCTGCAGCGAGTGTGTTACTCTTACTATAACCACCTATTACACTGTCAAAGTGGTTCTGAGGTTGGAGAGTTGGGGTCAACCCCATTCTCTGCAGTTAGTGTGCTATTCGCACTATCACCACCTACTGCACTGGCAAGGTGGGTCTGAGGTTGGAGAGTTGGGGACAACCCCACTCTCTGCAGTGAGTGTGCTACTCTCACTATCACCACCTATTGTACTGTCAAGGTGGTTCTGAGGTTGGAGAGTTGGGGCCAACTCCACTCTCTGCAGTGAGTGTGCTACTCTCACTATCACCACCTATTTTACTGGTAAGGTGTTTCTGAGTTTGGAGAGTTGGGGCCAACCCCACTCTCTGCAGTGAGTATGCTATTCGCACTATCACCACCTACTGCACTGGCAAGGTGGGTATGAGGTTGGAGAGTTGGGGCCAACCCCACTCTCTGCAGTGAGTGTGCTACTCTCACTATCACCACCTATTGTACTGTCATGGTGGTTCTGAGGTTGGAGAGTTTGGGCCAACCCCACTCTCTGCAGTGAGTATGCTACTCTCACTCTCACCACCTATTGTACTGTCAAGGTGGTTCTGAGGTTGGAGAGTTGGGGCCAACTCCACTCTCTGCAGTGAGTGTGCTACTCTCACTATCACCACCTATTTTACTGGTAAGGTGGTTCTGAGTTTGGAGAGTTGGGGCCAACCCCACTCTATGCAGTGAGTATGCTACTCTCACTATCACCACCTACTGTACTGTCAAGGTGGTTCTGAGGTTGGAGAGTTGGGGCCAACCCCACTCTCTGCAGTGAGTGTGCTACTCTCACTATCACCACCTATTTTACTGGCAAGGTGGTTCTCAGTTTGGAGAGTTGGGGCCAACCCCATTCTCTGCAGTTAGTGTGCTATTCGCACTATCACCACCTACTACACCGGGAAGGTGGTTCTGAGGTTGGAGAGTTGGGGCCAACCCCACTCTCTGCAGTGAGTGTGCTACTCGCACTATCACCACCTACTGCACTGGCAAGGTGGTTCTGAGGTTGGAGAGTTGGGGCCAACCCCATTCTCTGCAGTTAGTGTGCTATTCGCACCATCAACATCTACTACACCGGCAAGTTGGTTCTGAGGTTGGAGAGTTGGGGCCAACCCCACTCTCTGCAGTGAGTGTGCTACTCTCACTATCACCACCTACTGCACTGGCAAGGTAGTTCTGAGGTTGGAGAGTAGGGACCAACCCCACTCTCTGCAGTGAGTGTGCTACTCTCACTATCACCACCTACTGCACTGGCAAGGTGGTTATGAGGTTGGAGAGTGGGGGCCAACCCAATTCTCTGCAGCTAGTGTGCTATTCGCACTATCACCACCTACTGCACTGGCAATGTGGGTCTGAGGTTGGAGAGTTGGGGCCAACCCCACTCTCTGCAGTTAGTGTGCTATTCGCACTATCACCACCTACTACACCGGCAAGGTGGTTCTGAGGTTGGAGAGTTGGGACCAACCCCATTCTCTGCAGTGAGTGTGCTACTCTCATTATCACCACCTACTGCACTGGCAAGGTGGTTCTGAGGTTGGAGAGTTGGGGCCAAACCCACTCTCTGCAGTTATTGTGCTACTCTCACTGTCATCACCTACTGCACTGGCAAGGTGGTTCTGAGGTTGGAGAGTGGGGGCCAACCCCATTCTCTGCAGTTAGTGTGCTATTCGCACTATCACCACCTACTACACCGGCAAGGTGGTTCTGAGGTTGGAGAGTTGGGACCAACCCCATTCTCTGCAGTGAGTGTGCTACTCTCACTATCACCACCTACTGTACTGTCAAGGTGGTTCTGAGGTTGGAGAGTTGGGGCCAACCCCACTCTCTGCAGTGAGTGTGTTACTCTCACTATCACCACCTATTGTACTGGCAAGATGGTTCTGCGGTTGGAGAGTTGGGGCCAACACCACTCTCTGCATTGAGTGTGCTACTCTCACTATCATCACCTACTGCATTGGCAAGGTGGGTCTGAGGTTGGAGAGTTGGGGCCAACCCCACTCTCTGCAGTGAGTGTGCTACTCTCACTATCACCACCTATTTTACTGTCAAAGTGGTTCTGAGGTTGGAGAGTTGGGGCCAACCCAATTCTCTGCAGCGAGTGTGTTACTCTTACTATCACCACCTATTACACTGTCAAAGTGGTTCTGAGGTTGGAGAGTTGGGGCCAACCCCATTCTCTGCAGTTAGTGTGCTATTCGCACTATCACCACCTACTGCACTGGCAAGGTGGGTCTGAGGTTGGAGAGTTGGGGCCAACCCCACTCTCTGCAGTGAGTGTGCTACTCTCACTATCACCACCTATTGTACTGTCAAGGTGGTTCTGAGGTTGGAGAGTTGGGGCCAACCCCACTCTCTGCAGTGAGTATGCTACTCTCACTCTCACCACCTATTGTATTGTCAAGGTGGTTCTGAGGTTGGAGAGTTGGGGCCAACTCCACTCTCTGCAGTGAGTGTGCTACTTTCACTATCACCACCTATTTTACTGGTAAGGTGTTTCTGAGTTTGGAGAGTTGGGGCCAACCCCACTCTCTGCAGTGAGTATGCTACTCTCACTATCACCACCTATTGTACTGTCAAGGTGGTTCTGAGGTTGGAGAGTTGGGGCCAACCCCACTCTCTGCAGTGAGTGTGCTATTCTCACTAATACCACCTATTTTACTGGCAAGGTGGTTCTCAGTTTGGAGAGTTGGGGCCAACCCCATTCTCTGCACTGAGTGTGCTACTCTCACTATCATCACCTACTGCATTGGCAAGGTGGGTCTGAGGTTGGAGAGTTGGGGCCAACCCCACTCTCTGCAGTGAGTGTGCTACTCTCACTATCACCACCTATTGTACTGTCAAAGTGGTTCTGAGGTTGGAGAGTTGGGGCCAACCCAATTCTCTGCAGCGAGTGTGTTACTCTTACAATCACAACCTATTACACTGTCAAGGTGGTTCTGAGGTTGGAGAGTTGGGGCCAACCCCATTCTCTGCAGTTAGTGTGCTATTCGCACTATCACCACCTACTGCACTGGCAAGGTGGGTCTGAGGTTGGAGAGTTGGGGCCAACCCCACTCTCTGCAGTTATTGTGCTACTCTCACTGTCATCACCTACTGCACTGGCAAGGTGGTTCTGAGGTTGGAGAGTGGGGGCCAACCCCATTCTCTGCAGCTAGTGTGCTATTCGCACTATCACCACCTACTGCACTGGCAAGGTGGGTCTGAGCTTGGAGAGTTGGGGCCAACCCCACTCTCTGCAGTTAGTGTGCTATTTGCACTATCACCACCTACTACACCGGCAAGGTGGTTCTGAGGTTGGAGAGTTGGGACCAACCCCATTCTCTGCAGTGAGTGTGCTACTCTCACTATCACCACCTACTGTACTGTCACGGTGGTTCTGAGGTTGGAGAGTTGGGGCCAACCCCACTCTCTGCAGTGAGTGTGTTACTCTCACTATCACCACCTATTGTACTGGCAAGATGGTTCTGCGGTTGGAGAGTTGGGGCCAACCCCACTCTCTGCAGTGAGTGTGCTACTCTCACTATCACCACCTATTGTACTGTCAAAGTGGTTCTGAGGTTGGAGAGTTGGGGCCAACCCAATTCTCTGCAGCGAGTGTGTTACTCTTACTATCACCACCTATTACACTGTCAAAGTGGTTCTGAGGTTGGAGAGTTGGGGCCAACCCCATTCTCTGCAGTTAGTGTGCTATTCGCACTATCACCACCTACTGCACTGGCAAGGTGGGTCTGAGGTTGGAGAGTTGGGGCCAACCCCACTCTCTGCAGTGAGTGTGCTACTCTCACTATCACCACCTATTGTACTGTCAAGGTGGTTCTGAGGTTGGAGAGTTGGGGCCAACCCCATTCTCTGCAGTTAGTGTGCTATTCGCACTATCACCACCTACTGCACTGGCAAGGTGGGTCTGAGGTTGGAGAGTTGGGGCCAACCCCACTCTCTGCAGTTATTGTGCTACTCTCACTGTCATCACCTACTGCACTGGCAAGGTGGTTCTGAGGTTGGAGAGTGGGGGCCAACCCCATTCTCTGCAGCTAGTGTGCTATTCGCACTATCACCACCTACTGCACTGGCAAGGTGGGTCTGAGGTTGGAGAGTTGGGGCCAACCCCACTCTCTGCAGTGAGTATGCTACTCTCACTCTCACCACCTATTGTACTGTCAAGGTGGTTCTGAGGTTGGAGAGTTGGGGCCAACTCCACTCTCTGCAGTGAGTGTGCTACTCTCACTATCACCACCTATTTTACTGGTAAGGTGTTTCTGAGTTTGGAGAGTTGGGGCCAACCCCACTCTCTGCAGTGAGTATGCTACTCTCACTATCACCACCTACTGTACTGTCAAGGTGGTTCTGAGGTTGGAGAGTTGGGGCCAACCCCACTCTCTGCAGTGAGTGTGCTATTCTCACTAATACCACCTATTTTACTGGCAAGGTGGTTCTCAGTTTGGAGAGTTGGGGCCAACCCCATTCTCTGCAGTTAGTGTGCTATTCGCACTATCACCACCTACTACACCGGCAAGGTGGTTCTGAGGTTGGAGAGTTGGGGCCAACCCCACTCTCTGCACTGAGTGTGCTACTCTCACTATCATCACCTACTGCATTGGCAAGGTGGGTCTGAGGTTGGAGAGTTGGGGCCAACCCCACTCTCTGCAGTGAGTGTGCTACTCTCACTATCACCACCTATTGTACTGTCAAAGTGGTTCTGAGGTTGGAGAGTTGGGGCCAACCCAATTCTCTGCAGCGAGTGTGTTACTCTTACTATCACCACCTATTACACTGTCAAAGTGGTTCTGAGGTTGGAGAGTTGGGGCCAACCCCATTCTCTGCAGTTAGTGTGCTATTCGCACTATCACCACCTACTGCACTGGCAAGGTGGGTCTGAGGTTGGAGAGTTGGGGCCAACCCCACTCTCTGCAGTGAGTGTGCTACTCTCACTATCACCACCTATTGTACTGTCAAGGTGGTTCTGAGGTTGGAGAGTTGGGGCCAACCCCACTCTCTGCAGTGAGTATGCTACTCTCACTCTCACCACCTATTGTACTGTCAAGGTGGTTCTGAGGTTGGAGAGTTGGGGCCAACTCCACTCTCTGCAGTGAGTGTGCTACTCTCACTATCACCACCTATTTTACTGGTAAGGTGTTTCTGAGTTTGGAGAGTTGGGGCCAACCCCACTCTCTGCAGTGAGTATGCTACTCTCACTATCACCACCTACTGTACTGTCAAGGTGGTTCTGAGGTTGGAGAGTTGGGGCCAACCCCACTCTCTGCAGTGAGTGTGCTATTCTCACTAATACCACCTATTTTACTGGCAAGGTGGTTCTCAGTTTGGAGAGTTGGGGCCAACCCCATTCTCTGCAGTTAGTGTGCTATTCGCACTATCACCACCTACTACACCGGCAAGGTGGTTCTGAGGTTGGAGAGTTGGGGCCAACCCCACTCTCTGCACTGAGTGTGCTACTCTCACTATCATCACCTACTGCATTGGCAAGGTGGGTCTGAGGTTGGAGAGTTGGGGCCAACCCCACTCTCTGCAGTGAGTATGCTACTCTCACTCTCACCACCTATTGTACTGTCAAGGTGGTTCTGAGGTTGGAGAGTTGGGGCCAACTCCACTCTCTGCAGTGAGTGTGCTACTCTCACTATCACCACCTATTTTACTGGTAAGGTGGTTCTGAGTTTGGAGAGTTGGGGCCAAACCCACTCTCTGCAGTGAGTATGCTACTCTCACTATCACCACTTACTGTACTGTCAAGGTGGTTCTGAGGTTGGAGAGTTGGGGCCAACCCCACTCTCTGCAGTGAGTGTGCTACTCTCACTATCACCACCTATTTTACTGGCAAGGTGGTTCTCAGTTTGTAGAGGTGGGTCCAACCCCATTCTCTGCAGTTAGTGTGCTATTCGCACTATCACCACCTACTACACCGGCAAGGTGGTTCTGAGGTTGGAGAGTTGGGGCCAACCCCACTCTCTGCAGTGAGTGTGCTACTCTCACTATCACCACCTATTGTACTGTCAAGGTGGTTCTGAGGTTGGAGAGTTGGGGCCAAACCCACTCTCTGCAGTGAGTATGCTACTCTCACTCTCACCACCTATTGTACTGTCAAGGTGGTTCTGAGGTTGGAGAGTTGGGGCCAACTCCACTCTCTGCAGTGAGTGTGCTACTCTCACTATCACCACCTATTTTACTGGTAAGGTGTTTCTGAGTTTGGAGAGTTGGGGCCAACCCCACTCTCTGCAGTGAGTATGCTACTCTCACTATCACCACCTACTGTACTGTCAAGGTGGTTCTGAGGTTGGAGAGTTGGGGACAACCCCACTCTCTGCAGTGAGTGTGCTATTCTCACTAATACCACCTATTTTACTGGCAAGGTGGTTCTCAGTTTGGAGAGTTGGGGCCAACCCCATTCTCTGCAGTTAGTGTGCTATTCGCACTATCACCACCTACTACACCGGCAAGGTGGTTCTGAGGTTGGCGAGTTGGGGCCAACCCCACTCTCTGCACTGAGTGTGCTACTCTCACTATCATCACCTACTGCATTGGCAAGGTGGGTCTGAGTTTGGAGAGTTGGGGCCAACCCTACTCTCTGCAGTGAGTATGCTACTCTCACTCTCACCACCTATTGTACTGTCAAGGTGGTTCTGAGTTTGGAGAGTTGGGGCCAACTCCACTCTCTGCAGTGAGTGTGCTACTCTCACTATCACCACCTATTTTACTGGTAAGGTGGTTCTGAGTTTGGAGAGTTGGGGCCAAACCCACTCTCTGCAGTGAGTATGCTACTCTCACTATCACCACTTACTGTACTGTCAAGGTGGTTCTGAGGTTGGAGAGTTGGGGCCAACCCCACTCTCTGCAGTGAGTGTGCTACTCTCACTATCACCACCTATTTTACTGGCAAGGTGGTTCTCAGTTTGTAGAGTTGGGTCCAACCCCATTCTCTGCAGTTAGTGTGCTATTCGCACTATCACCACCTACTACACCGGCAAGGTGGTTCTGAGGTTGGAGAGTTGGGGCCAACCCCACTCTCTGCAGTGAGTGTGCTACTCGCACTATCACCACCTACTGCACTGGCAAGGTGGTTCTGAGGTTGGAGAGTTGGGGCCAACCCCATTCTCTGCAGTTAGTGTGCTATTCGCACTATCAACACCTACAACACCAGCAAGTTGGTTCTGAGGTTGGAGAGTTGGGGCCAACCCCACTCTCTGCAGTGAGTGTGCTACTCTCACTATCACCACCTACTGCACTGGCAAGGTGGTTCTGAGGTTGGAGAGTGGGGGCCAACCCCATTCTCTGCAGCTAGTGTGCTATTCGAACTATCACCACCTACTGCACTGGCAAGGTGGGTCTGAGGTTGGAGAGTTGGGGCCAACCCCACTCTCTGCAGTTAGTGTGCTATTCGCACTATCACCACCTACTACACCGGCAAGGTGGTTCTGAGGTTGGAGAGTTGGGGCCAACCCCATTCTCTGCAGTTAGTATGCTATTCGCACTATCACCACCTACTGCACTGGCAAGGTGGGTCTGAGGTTGGAGAGTTGGGGCCAACCCAATTCTCTGCAGCGAGTGTGTTACTCTTACTATCACCACCTATTACACTGTCAAGGTGGTTCTGAGGTTGGAGAGTTGGGGCCAACCCCATTCTCTGCAATTAGTGTGCTATTCGCACTATCACCACCTACTGCACTGGCAAGGTGGGTCTGAGGTTGGAGAGTTGGGGCCAACCCCACTCTCTGCAGTGAGTGTGCTACTCTCACTATCACCACCTATTGTACTGTCAAGGTGGTTCTGAGGTTGGAGAGTTGGGGCCAACCCCACTCTCTGCAGTGAGTATGCTACTCTCCCTCTCACCACCTATTGTACTGTCAAGGTGGTTCTGAGGTTGGAGAGTTGGGGCCATCTCCACTCTCTGCAGTGAGTGTGCTACTCTCACTATCACCACCTATTTTAATGGTAAGGTGGTTCTGAGTTTGGAGAGTTGGGGCCAACCCCACTCTCTGCAGTGAGTATGCTACTCTCACTATCACCACCTACTGTACTGTCAAGGTGGTTTTGAGGTTGGAGAGTTGGGGCCAACCCCATTCTCTGCAGTTAGTATGCTATTCGCACTATCACCACCTACTGCACTGGCAAGGTGGGTCTGAGGTTGGAGAGTTGGGGCCAACCCAATTCTCTGCAGCGAGTGTGTTACTCTTACTATCACCACCTATTACACTGTCAAGGTGGTTCTGAGGTTGGAGAGTTGGGGCCAACCCCATTCTCTGCAATTAGTGTGCTATTCGCACTATCACCACCTACTGCACTGGCAAGGTGGGTCTGAGGTTGGAGAGTTGGGGCCAACCCCACTCTCTGCAGTGAGTGTGCTACTCTCACTATCACCACCTATTGTACTGTCAAGGTGGTTCTGAGGTTGGAGAGTTGGGGCCAACCCCACTCTCTGCAGTGAGTATGCTACTCTCCATCTCACCACCTATTGTACTGTCAAGGTGGTTCTGAGGTTGGAGAGTTGGGGCCAACTCCACTCTCTGCAGTGAGTGTGCTACTCTCACTATCACCACCTACTGTACTGTCAAGGTGGTTCTGAGGTTGGAGAGTTGGGGCCAAACCCATTATCTGCAGTTAGTGTGCTATTCGCACTATCACCAACTACTACACCGGCAAGGTGGTTCTGAGTTTGGAGAGTTGGGGCCAACCCCACTCTCTGCAGTGAGTGTGCTACTCGCACTAACACCACCTACTGCACTGGCAAGGTGGTTCTGAGGTTGGAGAGTTGGGGCCAACCCCATTCTCTGCAGTTAGTGTGCTATTCGCACTATCAACACCTACTACACCGGCAAGTTGGTTCTGAGGTTGGAGAGTTGGGGCCAACCTCACTCTCTGCAGTGAGTGTGCTACTCTCACTATCACCACCTACTGCACTGGCAAGGTAGTTCTGAGGTTGGAGAGTTGGGGCCAACCCCACTCTCTGCAGTGAGTGTGCTACTCTCACTATCACCACCTACTGCACTGGCAAGGTAGTTCTGAGGTTGGAGAGTTGGGGCCAACCCCACTCTCTGCAGTGAGTATGCTACTCTCACTCTCACCACCTATTGTACTGTCAAGGTGGTTCTGAGGTTGGAGAGTTGGGGCCAACTCCTCTCTCTGCAGTGAGTGTGCTACTCTGACTACCACCACCTATTTTACTGGTAAGGTGGTTCTGAGTTTGGAGAGTTGGGGCCAACCCCACTCTCTGCAGTGAGTATGCTACTCTCACTATCACCACCTACTGTACTGTCAAGGTGGTTCTGAGTTTGGAGAGTTGGGGCCAACCCCACTCTCTGCAGTGAGTGTGCTACTTTCACTATCACCACCTATTTTACTGGCAATGTGGTTCTCAGTTTGGAGAGTTGGGGCCAACCCCATTCTCTGCAGTTAGTGTGCTATTCGCACTATCACCACCTACTACACCGGCAAGGTGGTTCTGAGGTTGGAGAGTTGGTACCAACCCCACTCTCTGCAGTGAGTGTGCTACTCGCACTATCACCACCTACTGCACTGGCAAGGTGGTTCTGAGGTTGGAGAGTTGGGGCCAACCCCATTCTCTGCAGTTAGTGTGCTATTCGCACTATCAACACCTACTACACCGGCAAGTTGGTTTTGAGGTTGGAGAGTTGGGGCCAACCACACCCTCTGCAGTGAGTGTGCTACTCTCACTATCACCACCTACTGCACTGCCAAGGTAGTTCTGAGGTTGGAGAGTTGGGGCCAACCCCACTCTCTGCAGTGAGTGTGCTACTCTCACTATCACCACCTACTGCACTGGCAAGGTGGTTCTGAGGTTGGAGAGTGGGGGCCAACCCCATTCTCTGTAGCTAGTGTGCTATTCGCACTATCACCACCTACTGCACTGGCAATGTGGGTCTGAGGTTGGAGAGTTGGGGCCAACTCCACTCTCTGCAGTTAGTGTGCTATTCGCACTATCACCACCTACTACACCGGCAAGGTGGTTCTGAGGTTGGAGAGTTGGGACCAATCCCATTCTCTGCAGTGAGTGTGCTACTCTCATTATCACCACCTACTGCACTGGCAAGGTGGTTCTGAGGTTGGAGAGTTGGGGCCAAACCCACTCTCTGCAGTTATTGTGCTACTCTCACTATCTTCACCTACTGCACTGGCAAGGTGGTTCTGAGGTTGGAGAGTGGGGGCCAACCCCATTCTCTGCAGCTAGTGTGCTATTCGCACTATCACCACCTACTGCACTGGCAAGATGGGTCTGAGCTTGGAGAGTTGGGGCAAACCCCACTCTCTGCATTTAGTGTGCTATTCGCACTATCACCACCTACTACACCGGCAAGGTGGTTCTGAGGTTGGAGAGTTGGGACCAACCCCATTCTCTGCAGTGAGTGTGTTACTCTCACTATCACCACCTATGGTACTGGCAAGATGGTTCTGCGGTTGGAGAGTTGGGGCCAACCCCACTCTCTGCATTGAGTGTGCTACTCTCACTATCATCACCTACTGCATTGGCAAGGTGGGTCTGAGGTTGGAGAGTTGGGGCCAACCCCACTCTCTGCAGTGAGTGTGCTACTCTCACTATCACCACCTATTGTACTGTCAAAGTGGTTCTGAGGTTGGAGAGTTGGGGCCAACCCAATTCGCTTCAGCGAGTGTGTTACTCTTACTATCACCACCTATTACACTGTCAAGGTGGTTCTGAGGTTGGAGAGTTGGGGCCAACCCCATTCTCTGCAGTTAGTGTGCTATTCGCACTATCACCACCTACTGCACTGGCAAGGTGGGTCTGAGGTTGGAGAGTTGGGGCCAACCCCACTCTCTGCAGTGAGTGTGCTACTCTCACTATCACCACCTATTGTACTGTTAAGGTGGTTCTGAGGTTGGAGAGTTGGGGCCAACCCCCACTCTCTGCAGTGATTATGCTACTCTCACTCTCACCACCTATTGTACTGTCAAGGTGGTTCTGAGGTTGGAGAGTTGGGGCCAACTCCTCTCTCTGCAGTGAGTGTGCTACTCTCACCATCACCACCTATTTTACTGGTAAGGTGGTTCTGAGTTTGGAGAGTTGGGGCCAACCCCACTCTCTGCAGTGAGTATGCTACTCTCACTATCACCACCTACTGTACTGTCAAGGTGGTTCTGAGGTTGGAGAGTTGGGGCCAACCCCACTCTCTGCAGTGAGTGTGCTACTCTCACTATCACCACCTATTTTACTGGCAAGGTGGTTCTCAGTTTGGAGAGTTGGGGCCAACCCCATTCTCTGCAGTTAGTGTGCTATTCGCACTATCACCACCTACTACACCGGCAAGGTGGTTCTGAGGTTGGAGAGTTGGGGCCAACCCCACTCTCTGCATTGAGTGTGCTACTCGCACTATCACCACCTACTGCACTGGCAAGGTGGTTCTGAGGTTGGAGAGTTGGGGCCAACCCCATTCTCTGCAGTTAGTGTGCTATTCGCACTATCAACACCTACTACACCGGCAAGTTGGTTCTGAGGTTGGAGAGTTGGGGCCAACCCCACTCTCTGCAGTGAGTGTGCTACTCTCACTATCACCACCTACTGCACTGGCAAGGTGGTTCTGAGGTTGGAGAGTGGGGGCCAACCCCATTCTCTGCAGCTAGTGTGCTATTCGCACTATCACCACCTACTGCCGTGGCAAGGTGGGTCTGAGGTTGGAGAGTTGGGGCCAACCCCACTCTCTGCAGTTAGTTTGCTATTCGCACTATCACCACCTACTACACCGGCAAGGTGGTTCTGAGGTTGGAGAGTTGGTACCAACCCCATTCTCTGCAGTGAGTGTGCTACTCTCATTATCACCACCTAATGCACTGGCAAGGTGGTTCTGAGGTTGGAGAGTTGGGGCCAACCCCACTCTCTACAGTTATTGTGCTACTCTCACTATCATCACCTACTGCACTGGCAAGGTGGTTCTGAGGTTGGAGAGTGGGGGCCAACCCCATTCTCTGCAGCTAGTGTGCTATTCGCACTATCACCACCTACTGCACTGGCAAGGTGGGTCTGAGCTTGGAGAGTTGGGGCCAACCCCACTCTCTGCAGTTAGTGTGCTATTCACACTATCACCACCTACTACACCGGCAAGGTGGTTCTGAGGTTGGAGTGTTGGGACCAACCCCATTATCTGCAGTGAGTGTGCTACTCTCATTATCACCACCTACTGCACTGGCAAGGTGGTTCTGAGGTTGGAGAGTTGGGGCCAACCCCACTCTCTGCAGTGAGTGTGCTACTCTCACTATCACCGCCTACTGCACTGGCAAGGTGGTTCTGAGGTTGGAGAGTGGGGGCCAACCCCATTCTCTGCAGCTAGTGTGCTATTCGCACTATCACCACCTACTGCACTGGTAAGGTGGGTCTGAGCTTGGAGAGTTGGGACCAACCCCATTCTCTGCAGTGAGTGTGCTACTCTCACTATCACCACCTACTGTACTGTCAAGGTGGTTCTGAGGTTGGAGAGTTGGGGCCAACCCCACTCTCTGCAGTGAGTGTGTTACTCTCACTCTCACCACCTATTGTACTGGCAAGATGGTTCTGAGGTTGGAGAGTGGGGGCCAACCCCATTCTCTGCAGCTAGTGTGCTATTCGCACTATCACCACCTACTGCACTGGCAAGGTGGGTCTGAGCTTGGAGAGTTGGGGCCAACCCCACTCTCTGCAGTTAGTGTGCTATTCGCACTATCACCACCTACTACACCGGCAAGGTGGTTCTGAGGTTGGAGAGTTGGGACCAACCCCATTCTCTGCAGTGAGTGTGCTACTCTCACTATCGCCACCTACTGTACTGTCAAGGTGGTTCTGAGGTTGGAGAGTTGGGGCCAACCCCACTCTCTGCAGTGAGTGTGTTACTCTCACTATCACCACCTATTGTACTGGCAAGATGGTTCTGCGGTTGGAGAGTTGGGGCCAACCCCACTCTCTGCAGTGAGTATGCTACTCTCACTCTCACCACCTATTGTACTGTCAAGGTGGTTCTGAGGTTGGAGAGTTGGGGCCAACCCCACTCTCTGCAGTGAGTGTGCTACTCTCACTATCACCACCTATTGTACTGTCAAAGTGGTTCTGAGGTTGGAGAGTTGGGGCCAACCCAATTCTCTGCAGCGAGTGTGTTACTCTTACTATCACCACCTATTACACTGTCAAGGTGGTTCTGAGGTTGGAGAGTTGGGGCCAACCCCATTCTCTGCAGTTAGTGTGCTATTCGCACTATCACCACCTACTGCACTGGCAAGGTGGGTCTGAGGTTGGAGAGTTGGGGCCAACCCCACTCTCTGCAGTGAGTGTGCTACTCTCACTATCACCACCTATTGTACTGTCAAGGTGGTTCTGAGGTTGGAGAGTTGGGACCAACCCCACTCTCTGCAGTGAGTATGCTACTCTCACTCTCACCACCTATTGTACTGTCAAGGTGGTTCTGAGGTTGGAGAGTTGGGGCCAACTCCACTCTCTGCAGTGAGTGTGCTACTCTCACTATCACCACCTATTTTACTGGTAAGGTGGTTCTGAGTTTGGAGAGTTGGGGCCAACCCCACTCTCTGCAGTGAGTATGCTACTCTCACTATCACCACCTACTGTACTGTCAAGGTGGTTCTGAGGTTGGAGAGTTGGGGCCAACCCCACTCTCTGCAGTGAGTATGCTACTCTCACTATCACCACCTACTGTACTGTCAAGGTGGTTCTGAGGTTGGAGAGTTGGGGCCAACCCCACTCTCTGCAGTGAGTGTGCTACTCTCACTATCACCACCTATTTTACTGGCAAGGTGGTTCTCAGTTTGGAGAGTTGGGGCCAACCCCATTCTCTGCAGTTAGTGTGCTATTCGCACTATCACCAACTACTACACCGGCAAGGTGGTTCTGAGTTTGGAGAGTTGGGGCCAACCCCACTCTCTGCAGTGAGTGTGTTACTCGCACTATCACCACCTACTGCACTGGCAAGGTGGTTCTGAGGTTGGAGAGTTGGGGCCAACCCCATTCTCTGCAGTTAGTGTGCTATTCGCACTATCAACACCTACTACACCGGCAAGTTGGTTCTGAGGTTGGAGAGTTGGGGCGAACCTCACTCTCTGCAGTGAGTGTGCTACTCTCACTATCACCACCTACTGCACTGGCAAGGTAGTTCTGAGGTTGGAGAGTTGGGGCCAACCCCTCTCTCTGCAGTGAGTGTGCTACTCTCACTATCACCACCTACTGCACTGGCAAGGTGGTTCTGAGGTTGGAGAGTGGGGGCCAACCCCACTGTCTGCAGTGAGTATGCTACTCTCACTCTCACCACCTATTGTACTGTCAAGGTGGTTCTGAGGTTGGAGAGTTGGGGCCAACTCCACTCTCTTCAGTGAGTGTGCTATTCTCACTATCACCACCTATTTTACTGGTAAGGTGGTTCTGAGTTTGGAGAGTTGGGGCCAACCCCACTCTCTGCAGTGAGTATGCTACTCTCACTATCACCACCTACTGTACTGTCAAGGTGGTTCTGAGGTTGGAGAGTTGGGGCCAACCCCACTCTCTGCAGTGAGTGTGCTACTCTCACTATCACCACCTATTTTACTGGCAAGGTGGTTCTCAGTTTGGAGAGTTGGGGCCAACCCCATTCTCTGCAGTTAGTGTGCTATTCGCACTATCACCACCTACTACACCGGCAAGGTGGTTCTGAGGTTGGAGAGTTGGGGCCAACCCCACTCTCTGCAGTGAGAGTGCTACTCGCACTGTCACCACCTACTGCACTGGCAAGGTGGTTCTGAGGTTGGAGAGTAGGGGACAACCCCATTCTCTGCAGTTAGTGTGCTATTCGCACTATCAACACCTACTACACCGGCAAGTTGGTTCTGAGGTTGGAGAGTTGGGGCCAACCCCACCCTCTGCAGTGAGTGTGCTACTCTCACTATCACCACCTACTGCACTGGCAAGGTAGTTCTGAGGTTGGAGAGTTGGGGCCAACCCCACTCTCTGCAGAGAGTGTGCTACTCTCACTATCACCACCTACTGCACTGGCAAGGTGGTTCTGAGGTTGGAGAGTGGGGGCCAACCCCATTCTCTGCAGCTAGTGTGCTATTCGCACTATCACCACCTACTGCACTGGCAAGGTGGGTCTGAGGTTGGAGAGTTGGGGCCAACCCAACTCTCTGCTGTGAGTGTGCTACTCTCACTATCACCACCTACTGTACTGTCAAGGTGGGTCTGAGGTTGGAGATTTGGGGCCAACCCCACTCTCTGCAGTTAGTGTGTTATTCGCACTATCAACACCTACTACACCGGCAAGTTGTTTCTGAGTTTGGAGAGTTGGGGCCAACCCCACTCTCTGCAGTGAGTTTGCTACTCTCACTATCACCACCTACTGCACTGGCAAGGTGGTTCTGAGGTTGGAGAGTGGGGGCCAACCCCATTCTCTGCAGCTAGTGTGCTATTCGCACTATCACCACCTACTGCCCTGGCAAGGTGGGTCTGAGGTTGGAGAGTTGGGGCCAACCCCACTCTCTGCATTGAGTGTGCTACTCTCACTATCATCACCTACTCCATTGGCAAGGTGGGTCTGAGGTTGGAGAGTGGGGGCCAACCCCATTCCCTGCAGTTAGTGTGCTATTCGCACTATCAACACCTATTACACCATCAAGTTGGTTCTGAGGTTGGAGAGTTGGGGCCAACCCCACTCTCTGCAGTGAGTGTGCTACTCTCACTATCACCACCTACTGCACTGGCAAGGTAGTTCTGAGGTTGGAGAGTTGGGGCCAACCCCACTCTCTGCAGTGAGTGTGCTACTCTCACTATCACCACCTACTGCACTGGCAAGGTGGTTCTGAGGTTGGAGAGTTGGGGCCAACCCCACTCTCTGCAGTGAGTGTGCTACTCTCACTATCACCACCTATTGTACTGTCAAAGTGGTTCTGAGGTTGGAGAGTTGGGGCCAACCCAATTCTCTGCAGCGAGTGTGTTACTCTTACTATCACCACCTATTACACTGTCAAGGTGGTTCTGAGGTTGGAAAGTTGGGGCCAACCCCATTCTCTGCAGTTAGTGTGCTATTCGCACTATCACCACCTACTGCACTGGCAAGGTGGGTCTGAGGTTGGAGAGTTGGGGCCAACCCCACTCTCTGCAGTGAGTGTGCTACTCTCACTATCACCACCTATTGTACTGTCAAGGTGGTTCTGAGGTTGGAGAGTTGGGGCCAACCCCACTCTCTGCAGTGATTATGCTACTCTCACTATCACCACCTACTGCACTGTCAAGGTGGTTCTGAGGTTGGAGAGTTGGGGCCAACCCCACTCTCTGCAGTGAGTGTGCTACTCTCACTATCACCACCTATTTTACTGGAAAGGTGGTTCTCAGTTTGGAGAGTTGGGGCCAACCCCATTATCTGCAGTATGTGTGCTATTCGCACTATCACCACCTACTACACCGGCAAGGTGGTTCTGAGGTTGGAGAGTTGGGGCCAACCCCACTCTCTGCATTGAGTGTGCTACTCTCACTATCATCACCTACTGCATTGGCAAGGTGGGTCTGAGGTTGGAGAGTTGGGGCCAACCCCACTCTCTGCAGTGAGTGTGCTACTCTCACTATCACCACCTATTGTACTGTCAAAGTGGTTCTGAGGTTGGAGAGTTGGGGCCAACCCAATTCTCTGCAGCGAGTGTGTTACTCTTACTATCACCACCTATTACACTGTCAAGGTGGTTCTGAGGTTGGAGAGTTGGGGCCAACCCCATTCTCTGCAGTTAGTGTGCTATTCGCACTATCACCACCTACTGCACTGTCAAGGTGGGTCTGAGGTTGGAGAGTTGGGGCCAACCCCACTCTCTGCAGTGAGTGTGCTACTTTCACTATCACCACCTATTGTACTGTCAAGGTGGTTCTGAGGTTGGAGAGTTGGGACCAACCCCACTCTCTGCAGTGAGTATGCTACTCTCACTCTCACCACCTATTGTACTGTCAAGTTGGTTCTGAGGTTGGAGAGTTGGGGCCAACTCCACTCTCTGCAGTGAGTGTGCTACTCTCACTATCACCACCTATTTTACTGGTAAGGTGGTTCTGAGTTTGGAGAGTTGGGGCCAACCCCACTCTCTGCAGTGAGTATGCTACTCTCACTATCACCACCTACTGTACTGTCAAGGTGGTTCTGAGGTTGGAGAGTTGGGGCCAACCCCACTCTCTGCAGTGAGTATGCTACTCTCACTATCACCACCTACTGTACTGTCAAGGTGGTTCTGAGGTTGGAGAGTTGGGGCCAACCCCACTCTCTGCAGTGAGTGTGCTACTCTCACTATCACCACCTATTTTACTGGCAAGGTGGTTCTCAGTTTGGAGAGTTGGGGCCAACCCCATTCTCTGCAGTTAGTGTGCTATTCGCACTATCACCAACTACTACACCGGCAAGGTGGTTCTGAGTTTGGAGAGTTGGGGCCAACCCCACTCTCTGCAGTGAGTGTGTTACTCGCACTATCACCACCTACTGCACTGGCAAGGTGGTTCTGAGGTTGGAGAGTTGGGGCCAACCCCATTCTCTGCAGTTAGTGTGCTATTCGCACTATCAACACCTACTACACCGGCAAGTTGGTTCTGAGGTTGGAGAGTTGGGGCCAACCTCACTCTCTGCAGTGAGTGTGCTACTCTCACTATCACCACCTACTGCACTGGCAAGGTAGTTCTGAGGTTGGAGAGTTGGGGCCAACCCCTCTCTCTGCAGTGAGTGTGCTACTCTCACTATCACCACCTACTGCACTGGCAAGGTGGTTCTGAGGTTGGAGAGTGGGGGCCAACCCCACTGTCTGCAGTGAGTATGCTACTCTCACTCTCACCACCTATTGTACTGTCAAGGTGGTTCTGAGGTTGGAGAGTTGGGGCCAACTCCACTCTCTGCAGTGAGTGTGCTACTCTCACTATCACCACCTATTTTACTGGTAAGGTGGTTCTGAGTTTGGAGAGTTGGGGCCAACCCCACTCTCTGCAGTTAGTGTGCTATTCGCACTATCACCACCTACTACACCGGCAAGGTGGTTCTGAGGTTGGAGAGTTGGGGCCAACCCCACTCTCTGCAGTGAGTGTGCTACTCGCACTATCACCACCTACTGCACTGGCAAGGTGGTTCTGAGGTTGGAGAGTTGGGGCCAACCCCATTCTCTGCAGTTAGTGTGCTATTCGCACTATCAACACCTAATACACCGGCAAGTTGGTTCTGAGGTTGGAGAGTTGGGGCCAACCCCACCCTCTGCAGTGAGTGTGCTACTCTCACTATCACCACCTACTGCACTGGCAAGGTAGTTCTGAGGTTGGAGAGTTGGGGCCAACCCCACTCTCTGCAGTGAGTGTGCTACTCTCACTATCACCACCTACTGCACTGGCAAGGTGGTTCTGAGGTTGGAGAGTGGGGGCCAACCCCATTCTCTGCAGCTAGTGTGCTATTCGCACTATCACCACCTACTGCACTGGCAAGGTGGGTCTGAGGTTGGAGAGTTGGGGCCAACCCCACTCTCTGCAGTTAGTGTGCTATTCGCACTATCACCACCTACTACACCGGCAAGGTGGTTCTGAGGTTGGAGACTTGGGACCAACCCCATTCTCTGCAGTGAGTGTGCTACTCTCATTATCACCACCTACTGCACTGGCAAGGTGGTTGTGAGGTTGGAGAGTTGGGGCCAAACCCACTCTCTGCAGTTATTGTGCTACTCTCACTATCTTCACCTACTGCACTGGCAAGTTGGTTCTGAGGTTGGAGAGTGGGGGCCAACCCCATTCTCTGCAGCTAGTGTGCTATTCGCACTATCACCACCTACTGCACTGGCAAGGTGGGTCTGAGCTTGGAGAGTTGGGGCCAACCCCACTCTCTGCAGTTAGTGTGCTATTCGCACTATCACCACCTACTACACCGGCAAGGTGGTTCTGAGGTTGGAGAGTTGGGACCAACCCCATTCTCTGCAGTGAGTGTGCTACTCTCACTATCACCACCTACTGTACTGTCAAGGTGGGTCTGAGGTTGGAGAGTTGGGGCCAACCCCACTCTCTGCAGTTAGTGTGCTATTCGCACTATCAACACCTACTACACCGGCAAGTTGTTTCTGAGTTTGGAGAGTTGGGGCCAACCTCACTCTCTGCAGTGAGTTTGCTACTCTCACTATCACCACCTACTGCACTGGCAAGGTGGTTCTGAGGTTGGAGAGTGGGGGCCAACCCCATTCTCTGCAGCTAGTGTGCTATTCGCACTATCACCACCTACTGCCCTGGCAAGGTGGGTCTGAGGTTGGAGAGTTGGGGCCAACCCCACTCTCTGCATTGAGTGTGCTACTCTCACTATCATCACCTACTCCATTGGCAAGGTGGGTCTGAGGTTGGAGAGTGGGGGCCAACCCCATTCTCTGCAGTTAGTGTGCTATTCGCACTATCAACACCTATTACACCATCAAGTTGGTTCTGAGGTTGGATAGTTGGGGCCAACCCCACTCTCTGCAGTGAGGTGCTACTCTCACTATCACCACCTACTGCACTGGCAAGGTAGTTCTGAGGTTGGAGAGTTGGGGCCAACCCCACTCTCTGCAGTGAGTGTGCTACTCTCACTATCACCACCTACTGCACTGGCAAGGTGGTTCTGAGGTTGGAGAGTTGGGGCCAACCCCACTCTCTGCAGTGAGTGTGCTACTCTCACTATCACCACCTATTGTACTGTCAAAGTGGTTCTGAGTTTGGAGAGTTGGGGCCAACCCAATTCTCTGCAGCGAGTGTGTTACTCTTACTATCACCACCTATTACACTGTCAAGGTGGTTCTGAGGTTGGAAAGTTGGGGCCAACCCCATTCTCTGCAGTTAGTGTGCTATTCGCACTATCACCACCTACTGCACTGGCAAGGTGGGTCTGAGGTTGGAGAGTTGGGGCCAACCCCACTCTCTGCAGTGAGTGTGCTACTCTCACTATCACCACCTATTGTACTGTCAAGGTGGTTCTGAGGTTGGAGAGTTGGGGCCAACCCCACTCTCTGCAGTGATTATGCTACTCTCACTATCACCACCTTCTGCACTGGCAAGGTGGTTCTGAGGTTGGAGAGTTGGGGCCAACCCCACTCTCTGCAGTTAGTTTGCTATTCGCACTATCACCACCTACTACACCGGCAAGGTGGTTCTGAGGTTGGAGAGTTGGGACCAACCCCATTCTCTGCAGTGAGTGTGCTACTCTCATTATCACCACCTACTGCACTGGCAAGGTGGTTCTGAGGTTGGAGAGATGGGGCCAAACCCACTCTCTGCAGTTATTGTGCTACTCTCACTATCATCACCTACTGCACTGGCAAGGTGGTTCTGAGGTTGGAGAGTGGGGGCCAACCCCATTCTCTGCAGCTAGTGTGCTATTCGCACTATCACCACCTACTGCACTGGCAAGGTGGGTCTGAGCTTGGAGAGTTGGGGCCAACCCCACTCTCTGCAGTTAGTATGCTATTCGCACTATCACCACCTACTACACCGGCAAAGTGGTTCTGAGGTTGGAGAGTTGGGACCAACCCCATTCTCTGCAGTGAGTGTGCTACTCTCACTATCACCACCTACTGTACTGTCAAGGTGGTTCTGAGGTTGGAGAGTTGGGGCCAACCCCACTCTCTGCAGTGAGTGTGTTACTCTCACTATCATCACCTATTGTAATGGCAAGATGGTTCTGCGGTTGGAGAGTTGGTGCCAACCCCACTCTCTGCATTGAGTGTGCTACTCTCACTATCATCACCTACTGCATTGGCAAGGTGGGTCTGAGGTTGGAGAGTTGGGGCCAACCCCACTCTCTGCAGTGAGTGTGCTACTCTTACTATCACAACCTATTACACTGTCAAGGTGGTTCTGAGGTTGGAGAGTTGGGGCCAACCACATTCTCTGCAGTTAGTGTGCTATTCGCACTATCACCACCTACTGCACTGGCAAGGTGGGTCTGAGGTTGGAGAGTTGGGGCCAACCCCACTCTCTGCAGTGAGTGTGCTACTCTCTCACTATCACCACCTATTGTACTGTCATGGTGGTTCTGAGGTTGGAGAGTTGGGGCCAACCCCACTCTCTGCAGTGAGTGTGCTACTCTCACTATCACCACCTACTGCACTGGCAAGGTGGTTCTGAGGTTGGAGAGTTGGGGCCAACCCCACTCTCTGCAGTGAGTGTGCTACTCTCACTATCACCACCTATTGTACTGTCAAAGTGGTTCTGAGGTTGGAGAGTTGGGGCCAACCCAATTCTCTGCAGCGAGTGTGTTACTCTTACTATCACCACCTATTACACTGTCAAGGTGGTTCTGAGGTTGGAAAGTTGGGGCCAACCCCATTCTCTGCAGTTAGTGTGCTATTCGCACTATCACCACCTACTGCACTGGCAAGGTGGGTCTGAGGTTGGAGAGTTGGGGCCAACCCCACTCTCTGCAGTGAGTGTGCTACTCTCACTATCACCACCTATTGTACTGTCAAGGTGGTTCTGAGGTTGGAGAGTTGGGGCCAACCCCACTCTCTGCAGTGATTATGCTACTCTCACTATCACCACCTACTGCACTGGCAAGGTGGTTCTGAGGTTGGAGAGTTGGGGCCAACCCCACTCTCTGCAGTTAGTGTGCTATTCGCACTATCACCACCTACTACACCGGCAAGGTGGTTCTGAGGTTGGAGAGTTGGGACCAACCCCATTCTCTGCAGTGAGTGTGCTACTCTCATTATCACCACCTACTGCACTGGCAAGGTGGTTCTGAGGTTGGAGAGATGGGGCCAAACCCACTCTCTGCAGTTATTGTGCTACTCTCACTATCATCACCTACTGCACTGGCAAGGTGGTTCTGAGGTTGGAGAGTGGAGGCCAACCCCATTCTCTGCAGCTAGTGTGCTATTCGCACTATCACCACCTACTGCACTGGCAAGGTGGGTCTGAGCTTGGAGAGTTGGGGCCAACCCCACTCTCTGCAGTTAGTATGCTATTCGCACTATCACCACCTACTACACCGGCAAAGTGGTTCTGAGGTTGGAGAGTTGGGACCAACCCCATTCTCTGCAGTGAGTGTGCTACTCTCACTATCACCACCTACTGTACTGTCAAGGTGGTTCTGAGGTTGGAGAGTTGGGGCCAACCCCACTCTCTGCAGTGAGTGTGTTACTCTCACTATCATCACCTATTGTACTGGCAAGATGGTTCTGCGGTTGGAGAGTTGGGGCCAACCCCACTCTCTGCATTGAGTGTGCTACTCTCACTATCATCACCTACTGCATTGGCAAGGTGGGTCTGAGGTTGGAGAGTTGGGGCCAACCCCACTCTCTGCAGTGAGTGTGCTACTCTTACTATCACAACCTATTACACTGTCAAGGTGGTTCTGAGGTTGGAGAGTTGGGGCCAACCACATTCTCTGCAGTTAGTGTGCTATTCGCACTATCACCACCTACTGCACTGGCAAGGTGGGTCTGAGGTTGGAGAGTTGGGGCCAACCCCACTCTCTGCAGTGAGTGTGCTACTCTCTCACTATCACCACCTATTGTACTGTCATGGTGGTTCTGAGGTTGGAGAGTTGGGGCCAACCCCACTCTCTGCAGTGAGTATGCTACTCTCACTATCACCACCTATTGTACTGTCAAGGTGGTTCTGAGGTTGGAGAGTTGGGGCCAACCCCACTCTCTGCAGTGATTATGCTACTCTCACTCTCACCACCTATTGTACTGTCAAGGTGGTTCTGAGGTTGGAGAGTTGGGGCCAACTCCACTCTCTGCAGTGAGTGTGCTACTCTCACTATCACCACCTATTTTACTGGTAAGGTGCTTCTGAGTTTGGAGAGTTGGGGCCAACCCCACTCTCTGCAGTGAGTATGCTACTCTCACTATCACCACCTACTGTACTGTCAAGGTGGTTCTGAGGTTGGAGAGTTGGGGCCAACCCCACTCTCTGCAGTGAGTGTGCTACTCTCACTATCACCACCTATTTTACTGGCAAGGTGGTTCTCAGTTTGGAGAGTTGGGGCCAACCCCATTCTCTGCAGTTAGTGTGCTATTCGCACTATCACCACCTACTACACCGGCAAAGTGGTTCTGAGGTTGGAGAGTTGGGGCCAACCCCACTCTCTGCATTGAGTGAGCTACTCTCACTATCATCACCTACTGCATTGGCAAGGTGGGTCTGAGGTTGGAGAGTTGGGGCCAACCCCACTCTCTGCAGTGAGTGTGCTACTCTCACTATCACCACCTACTGCTCTGGCAAGGTGGTTCTGAGGTTGGAGAGTGGGGGCCAACCCCATTCTCTGCAGTTAGTGTGCTATTCGCACTATCAACACCTACTACACCGGCAAGTTGGTTCTGAGGTTGGAGAGTTGGGGCCAACCCCACTCTCTGCAGTGAGTGTGCTACTCTCTCACTATCACCACCTATTGTACTGTCATGGTGGTTCTGAGGTTGGAGAGTTGGGGCCAACCCCACTCTCTGCAGTGAGTATGCTACTCTCACTATCACCACCTATTGTACTGTCAAGGTGGTTCTGAGTTTGGAGAGTTGGGGCCAACCCCACTCTCTGCAGTGATTATGCTACTCTCACTCTCACCACCTATTGTACTGTCAAGGTGGTTCTGAGGTTGGAGAGTTGGGGCCAACTCCACTCTCTGCAGTGAGTGTGCTACTCTCACTATCACCACCTAATGTACTGTCAAGGTGGTTCTGAGGTTGGAGAGTTGGGGCCAACCCCATTCTCTGCAGTTAGTGTGCTATTCGCACTATCAACACCTACTACACCGGCAAGTTGGTTCTGAGGTTGGAGAGTTGGGGCCAACCCCAATCTCTGCAGTGAGTGTGCTACTCTCACTATCACCACCTACTGCACTGGCAAGGTAGTTCTGAGGTTGGAGAGTTGGGGCCAACCCCACTCTCTGCAGTGAGTGTGCTACTCTCACTATCACCACCTTCTGCACTGGCAAGGTGGTTCTGAGTTTGGAGAGTGGGGGCCAACCCCATTCTCTGCAGCTAGTGTGCTATTCGCACTATCACCACCTACTGCACTGGCAAGGTGGGTCTGAGGTTGGAGAGTTGGGGCCAACCCCACTCTCTGCAGTTAGTGTGCTATTCGCACAATCACCACCTATTACACCGGCAAGGTGGTTCTGAGGTTGGAGAGTTGGGACCAACCCCATTCTCTGCAGTGAGTGTGCTACTCTCATTATCACCACCTACTGCACTGGCAATGTGCTTCTGAGGTTGGAGAGTTGGGGCCAGACCCACTCTCTGCAGTTATGGTGCTACTCTCACTATCATCACCTACTGCACTGGCAAGGTGGTTCTGAGGTTGGAGAGTGGGGGCCAACCCCATTCTCTGCAGCTAGTGTGCTATTCGCACTATCACAATCTACTGCACTGGCAAGGTGGGTCTGAGCTTGGAGAGTTGGGGCTAACCCCACTCTCTGCAGTGAGTGTGTTACTCTCACTATCATCACCTATTGTACTGGCAATATGGTTCTGCGGTTGGAGAGTTGGGGCCAACCCCACTCTCTGCATTGAGTGTGCTACTCTCACTATCATCACCTACTGCATTGGCAAGGTGGGTCTGAGGTAGGAGAGTTGGGGCCAACCCCACTCTCTGCAGTGAGTGTGCTACTCTTACTATCACAACTTATTACACTGTCAAGGTGGTTCTCAGGTTGGAGAGTTGGGGCCAACCCCATTCTCTGCAGTTAGTGTGCTATTCGCACTATCACCACCTACTGCACTGGCAAGGTGGGTCTGAGGTTGGAGAGTTGGGGCCAACCCCACTCTCTGCAGTGAGTGTGCTACCTCACTATCACCACCTATTGTACTGTCATGGTGGTTCTGAGGTTGGAGAGTTGGGGCCAACCCCACTCTCTGCAGTGAGTGTGCTACTCTCACTATCACCACCTATTTTACTGGCAAGGTGGTTCTCAGTTTGGAGAGTTGGGGCCAACCCCATTCTCTGCAGTTAGTGTGCTATTCGCACTATCACCACCTACTACACCGGCAAGGTGGTTCTGAGGTTGGAGAGTTGGGGCCAACCCCACTCTCTGCAGTGAGTGTGCTACTCGCACTATCACCACCTACTGGACTGGCAAGGTGGTTCTGAGGTTGGAGAGTTGGGGCCAACCCCATTCTCTGCAGTTAGTGTGCTATTCGCACTATCAACATCTACTACACCGGCAAGTTGGTTCTGAATTTGGAGAGTTGGGGCCAACCCCACTCTCTGCAGTGAGTGTGCTACTCTCACTATCACCACCTACTGCACTGGCAAGGTAGTTCTGAGGTTGGAGAGTAGGGATCAATCCCACTCTCTGCAGTGAGTGTGCTACTCTCACTATCACCACCTACTGCACTGGCAAGGTGGTTCTGAGGTTGGAGAGTGGGGGCCAACCCAATTCTCTGCAGCTAGTGTGCTATTCGCACTATCTCCACCTACTGCACTGGCAAGGTGGGTCTGAGGTTGGAGAGTTGGGGCCAACCCCACTCTCTGCAGTTAGTGTGCTATTCGCACTATCACCACCTACTGCACCGGCAAGGTGGTTCTGAGGTTGGAGAGTTGGGACCAACCCCATTCTCTGCAGTGAGTGTGCTACTCTCACTATCACCACCTACTGTACTGTCAAGGTGGTTCTGAGGTTGGAGAGTTAGGGCCACCCCACTCTCTGCATTGAGTGTGTTACTCTCACTATCACCACCTATTGTACTGGCAAGATGGTTCTGCGGTTGGAGAGTTGGGGCCAACCCCACTCTCTGCATTGAGTGTGCTACTCTCACTATCATCACCTACTGCATTGGCAAGGTGGGTCTGAGGTTGGAGAGTTGGGGCCAACCCCACTCTCTGCAGTGAGTGTGCTACTCTCACTATCACCACCTATTGTACTGTCAAAGTGGTTCTGAGGTTGGAGAGTTGGGGCCAACCCAATTCTCTGCAGCGAGTTTGTTACTCTTACTATCACCACCTATTACACTGTCAAAGTGGTTCTGAGGTTGGAGAGTTGGGGCCAACCCCATTCTCTGCAGTTAGTGTGCTATTCGCACTATCACCACCTACTGCACTGGCAAGGTGGGTCTGAGGTTGGAGAGTTGGGGCCAACCCCACTCTCTGCAGTGAGTTTGCTACTCTCACTATCACCACCTATTGTACTGTCAAGGTGGTTCTGAGGTTGGAGAGTTGGGGCCAACCCCACTCTCTGCAGTGAGTATGCTACTCTCACTCTCACCACCTATTGTACTGTCAAGGTGGTTCTGAGGTTGGAGAGTTGGGGCCAACTCCACTCTCTGCAGTGAGTGTGCTACTCTCACTATCACCACCTATTTTACTGGTAAGGTGGTTCTGAGTTTGGAGCGTTGGGGCCAACCCCACTCTCTGCAGTGAGTATGCTACTCTCACTATCACCACCTACTGTACTGTCAAGGTGGTTCTGAGGTTGGAGAGTTGGGGCCAACCCCACTCTCTGCAGTGAGTGTGCTATTCTCACTAACACCACCTATTTTACTGGCAAGGTGGTTCTCAGTTTGGAGAGTTGGGGCCAACCCCATTCTCTGCAGTTAGTGTGCTATTCGCACTATCACCACCTACTACACCGGCAAGGTGGTTCTGAGGTTGGAGATTTGGGGCCAACCCCACTCTCTGCACTGAGTGTGCTACTCTCACTATCATCACCTACTGCATTGGCAAGGTGGGTCTGAGGTTGGAGAGTTGGGGCCAACCCCACTCTCTGCAGTGAGTGTGCTACTCTCACTATCACCACCTATTGTACTATCAAAGTGGTTCTGAGGTTGGAGAGTAGGGGCCAACCCAATTCTCTACAGCGAGTGTGTTACTCTTACTATCACAACCTATTACACTGTCAAGGTGGTTCTGAGGTTGGAGAGTTGGGGCCAACCCCATTCTCTGCAGTTAGTGTGCTATTCGCACTATCACCACCTACTGCACTGGCAAGGTGGGTCTGAGGTTGGAGAGTTGGGGCCAACCCCACTCTCTGCAGTGAGTGTGCTACTCTCACTATCACCACCTATTGTACTGTCAAGGTGGTTCTGAGGTTGGAGAGTTGGGGCCAACCCCACTCTCTGCAGTGAGTATGCTACTCTCACTCTCACCACCTATTGTACTGTCAAGGTGGTTCTGAGGTTGGAGAGTTGGGGCCAACTCCACTCTCTGCAGTGAGTGTGCTACTCTCACTATCATCACCTATTTTACTGGTAAGGTGGTTCTGAGTTTGGAGAGTTGGGGCCAACCCCACTCTCTGCAGTGAGTATGCTACTCTCACTATCACCACCTACTGTACTGTCAAGGTGGTTCTGAGGTTGGAGAGTTGGGGCCAACCCCACTCTCTGCAGTGAGTGTGCTACTCTCACTATCACCACCTATTTTACTGGCAAGGTGGTTCTCAGTTTGTAGAGTTGGGTCCAACCCCATTCTCTGCAGTTAGTGTGCTATTCGCACTATCACCACCTACTATACCGGCAAGGTGGTTCTGAGGTTGGAGAGTTGGGGCCAACCCCATTCTCTGCAGTCAGTGTGCTATTCGCACTATCAACACCTACTACACCAGCAAGTTGGTTCTGAGGTTGGAGAGTGGGGGCCAACCCCATTCTCTGCAGCTAGTGTGCTATTCGCACTATCACCACCTACTACACCAGCAAGTTGGTTCTGAGGTTGGAGAGTTGGGGCCAACCCCACTCTCTGCAGTGAGTGTGCTACTCTCACTATCACCACCTACTGCCCTGGCAAGGTGGTTCTGAGGTTGGAGAGTGGGGGCCAACCCCATTCTCTGCAGCTAGTGTGCTATTCGCACTATCACCACCTACTGCACTGGCAAGGTGGGTCTGAGGTTGGAGAGTTGGGGCCAACCCCACTCTCTGCAGTTAGTGTGCTATTCGCACTATCACCACCTACTACACCGGCTAGGTGGTTCTGAGGTTGGAGAGTTGGGACCAACCCCATTCTCTGCAGTGAGTGTGCTACTCTCATTATCACCACAACTGCACTGGCAAGGTGGTTCTGAGGTTGGAGAGTTGGGGCCAAACCCACTCTCTGCAGTTATTGTGCTACTCTCACTATCATCACCTACTGCACTGGCAATGTGGTTCTGAGGTTGGAGAGTGGGGGCCAACCCCATTCTCTGCAGCTAGTGTGCTATTCGCACTATCACCACCTACTGCACTGGCAAGGTGGGTCTGAGCTTGGAGAGTTTGGGCCAACCCCACTCTCTGCAGTTAGTGTGCTATTCGCACTATCACCACCTACTACACCGGCAAAGTGGTTCTGAGGTTTGAGAGTTGGGACCAACCCCATTCTCTGCAGTGAGTGTGCTACTCTCACTATCACCACCTACTGTACTGTCAAGGTGGTTCTGAGGTTGGAGAGTTGGGGCCAACCCCACTCTCTGCAGTGAGTGTGTTACTCTCACTATCATCACCTATTGTACTGGCAAGATGGTTCTGCGGTTGGAGAGTTGGGGCCAACCCCACTCTCTGCATTGAGTGTGCTACTCTCACTATCATCACCTACTGCATTGGCAAGGTGGGTCTGAGGTTGGAGAGTTGGGGCCAACCCCACTCTCTGCAGTTAGTGTGCTTTTCGCACTATCACCACCTACTACACCGGCAAGGTGGTTCTGAGGTTGGAGAGTTGGGACCAACCCCATTCTCTGCAGTGAGTGTGCTACTCTCATTATCACCACCACTGCACTGGCAAGGTGGTTCTGAGGTTGGAGAGTTGGGGCCAAACCCACTCTCTGCAGTTATTGTGCTACTCTCACTATCATCACCTACAGCACTGGCAAGGTGGTTCTGAGGTTGGAGAGTGGGGGCCAACCCCATTCTCTGCAGCTAGTGTGCTATTCGCACTATCACCACCTACTGCACTGGCAAGGTGGGTCTGAGCTTGGAGAGTTGGGGCCAACCCCACTCTCTGCAGTTAGTGTGTTATTCGCACTATCACCACCTACTACACCGGCAAAGTGGTTCTGAGGTTGGAGAGTTGGGACCAACCCCATTCTCTGCAGTGAGTGTGCTACTCTCACTATCACCACCTACTGTACTGTCAAGGTGGTTCTGAGGTTGGAGAGTTGGGGCCAACCCCACTCTCTGCAGTGAGTGTGTTACTCTCACTATCATCACCTATTGTACTGGCAAGATGGTTCTGCGGTTGGAGAGTTGGGGCCAACCCCACTCTCTGCATTGAGTGTGCTACTCTCACTATCATCACCTCCTGCATTGGCAAGATGGGTCTGAGGTTGGAGAGTTGGGTCAACCCCACTCTCTGCAGTGAGTGTGCTACTCTTACTATCACAACCTATTTCACTGTCAAGGTGGTTCTGAGGTTGGAGAGTTGGGGCCAACCACATTCTCTGCAGTTAGTGTGCTATTCGCACTATCACCACCTACTGCACTGGCAAGGTGGGTCTGAGGTTGGAGAGTTGGGGCCAACCCCACTCTCTGCAGTGAGTGTGCTACTCTCACTATCACCACCTATTGTACTGTCATGGTGGTTCTGAGGTTGGAGAGTTGGGGCCAACCCCACTCTCTGCAGTGAGTATGCTACTCTCACTATCACCACCTATTGTACTGTCAAGGTGGTTCTGAGGTTGGAGAGTTGGGCCAACCCCACTCTCTGCAGTGAGTGTGCTACTCTCACTATCACCACCTATTTTACTGGTAAGGTGGTTCTGAGTTTGGAGAGTTGGGGCCAACCCCACTCTCTGCAGTGAGTATGCTACTCTCACTATCACCACCTACTCTACTGTCAAGGTGGTTCTGAGGTTGGAGAGTTGGGGCCAACCCCTCTCTCTGCAGTGAGTGTGCTACTCTCACTATCACCACCTATTTTAATGGCAAGGTGGTTCTCAGTTTGGAGAGTTGGGGCCAACCCCATTCTCTGCAGTTAGTGTGCTATTCGCACTATCACCACCTACTACACCAGCAAGGTGGTTCTGAGGTTGGAGAGTTGGGGCCAACCCCACTCTCTGCATTGAGTGTGCTACTCTCACTATCATCACCTACTGCATTGGCAAGGTGGGTCTGAGGTTGGAGAGTTGGGGCCAACCCCACTCTCTGCAGTGAGTGTGCTACTCTCACTATCACCACCTATTGTACTGTAAAAGTGGTTCTGAGGTTGGAGAGTTGGGGCCAACCCCATTCTCTGCAGTTAGTGTGCTATTCGCACTATCACCACCTACTGCACTGGCAAGGTAGTTCTGAGGTTGCAGAGTTGGGGCCAACCCCACTCTCTGCAGTGAGTGTGCTACTCTCACTATCACCACCTACTGCACTGGCAAGGTGGTTCTGAGGTTGGAGAGTTGGGGCCAACTCCACTCTCTGCAGTGAGTGTGCTACTCTCACTATCACCACCTATTGTACTGTCAAAGTGATTCTGAGGTTGGAGAGTTGGGGCCAACCCAATTCTCTGCAGCGAGTGTGTTACTCTTACTATCACCACCTATTACACTGTCAAGGTGGTTCTGAGGTTGGAAAGTTGGGGCCAACCCCATTCTCTGCAGTTAGTGTGCTATTCGCACTATCACCACCTACTACACCGGCAAGGTGGTTCTGAGGTTGGAGAGTTGGGACCAAACCCATTCTCTGCAGTGAGTGTGCTACTCTCATTATCACCACCTACTGCACTGGCAAGGTGGTTCTGAGGTTGGAGAGTTGGGGCCAAACCCACTCTCTGCAGTTATTGTGCTACTCTCACTATCATCACCTACTGCACTGGTAAGGTGGTTCTGAGGTTGGAGAGTGGGGGCCAACCCCATTCTCTGCAGCTAGTGTGCTATTCGCACTATCACCACCTACTGCACTGGCAAGGTGGGTCTGAGCTTGGAGAGTTGGGGCCAACCCCACTCTCTGCAGTTAGTGTGCTATTCGCACTATCACCACCTACTACACCGGCAAAGTTGTTCTGAGGTTGGAGAGTTGGGACCAACCCCATTCTCTGCAGTGAGTGTGCTACTCTCACTATCACCACCTACTGTACTGTCAAGGTGGTTCTGAGGTAGGAGAGTTGGGGCCAACCCCACTCTCTGCAGTGAGTCTGTTACTCTCACTATCATCACCTATTGTACTGGCAAGATGGTTCTGCGGTTGGAGAGTTGGGGCCAACCCCACTCTCTGCATTGAGTGTGCTACTCTCACTATCATCACCTACTGCATTGGCAAGGTGGGTCTGAGGTTGGAGAGTTGGGGCCAACCCCACTCTCTGCAGTGAGTGTGCTACTCTTACTATCACAACCTATTACACTGTCAAGGTGGTTCTGAGGTTGGAGAGTTGGGGCCAACCCCATTCTCTGCAGTTAGTGTGCTATTCGCACTATCACCACCTACTGCACTGGCAAGGTAGTTCTGAGGTTGGAGAGTTGGGGCCAACCCCACTCTCTGCAGTGAGTGTGCTACTCTCACTATCACCACCTACTGCACTGGCAAGGTGGTTCTGAGGTTGGAGAGTTGGGGCCAACCCCACTCTCTGCAGTGAGTGTGTTACTCTCACTATCACCACCTATTGTACTGTCAAAGTGGTTCTGAGGTTGGAGAGTTGGGGCCAACCCAATTCTCTGCAGCGAGTGTGTTACTCTTACTATCACCACCTATTACACTGTCAAGGTGGTTCTGAGGTTGGAAAGTTGGGGCCAACCCCATTCTCTGTTTAGTGTGCTATTCGCACTATCACCACCTACTGCACTGGCAAGGTGGGTCTGAGGTTGGAGAGTTGGGGCCAACCCCACTCTCTGCAGTGAGTGTGCTACTCTCACTATCACCACCTATTGTACTGTCAAGGTGGTTCTGAGGTTGGAGAGTTGGGGCCAACCCCACTCTCTGCAGTGATTATGCTACTCTCACTATCAACACCTACTGCACTGGCAAGGTGGTTCTGAGGTTGGAGAGTTGGGGCCAACCCCACTCTCTGCAGTTAGTGTGCTATTCGCACTATCACCACCTACTACACCGGCAAGGTGGTTCTGAGGTTGGAGAGTTGGGACCAAACCCATTCTCTGCAGTGAGTGTGCTACTCTCATTATCACCACCTACTGCACTGGCAAGGTGGTTCTGAGGTTGGAGAGTTGGGGCCAAACCCACTCTCTGCAGTTATTGTGCTACTCTCACTATCATCACCTACTGCACTGGCAAGGTGGTTCTGAGGTTGGAGAGTGGGGGCCAACCCCATTCTCTGCAGCTAGTGTGCTATTCGCACTATCACCACCTACTGCACTGGCAAGGTGGGTCTGAGCTTGGAGAGTTGGGGCCAACCCCACTCTCTGCAGTTAGTGTGCTATTCGCACTATCATCACCTACTACACCGGCAAAGTGGTTCTGAGGTTGGAGAGTTGGGACCAACCCCATTCTCTGCAGTGAGTGTGCTTCTCTCACTATCACCACCTACTGTACTGTCAAGGTGGTTCTGAGGTTGGAGAGTTGGGGCCAACCCCACTCTCTGCAGTGAGTGTGTTACTCTCACTATCATCACCTATTGTACTGGCAAGATGGTTCTGCGGTTGGAGAGTTGGGGCCAACCCCACTCTCTGCATTGAGTGAGCTACTCTCACTATCATCACCTACTGCATTGGCAAGGTGGGTCTGAGGTTGGAGAGTTGGGGCCAACCCCACTCTCTGCAGTGAGTGTGCTACTCTTACTATCACAACCTATTACACTGTCAAGGTGGTTCTGAGGTTGGAGAGTTGGGGCCAACCACATTCTCTGCAGTTAGTGTGCTATTCGCACTATCACCACCTACTGCACTGGCAAGGTGGGTCTGAGGTTGGAGAGTTGGGGCCAACCCCACTCCCTGCAGTGAGTGTGCTACTCTCACTATCACCACCTATTATACTGTCATGGTGGTTCTGAGGTTGGAGAGTTGGGGCCAACCCCACTCTCTGCAGTGAGTATGCTACTCTCACTATCACCACCTATTGTACTGTCAAGGAGGTTCTGAGGT
This sequence comes from Escarpia spicata, assembly GCA_963995525.1. Taxonomy (NCBI): domain Eukaryota; kingdom Metazoa; phylum Annelida; class Polychaeta; order Sabellida; family Siboglinidae; genus Escarpia; species Escarpia spicata. The sequence goes on from OZ023210.1 coordinate 24,004,162, forward strand.
TGGAGAGTTGGGGCCAACCCCACTCTCTGCAGTGATTATGCTACTCTCACTCTCACCACCTATTGTACTGTCAAGGTGGTTCTGAGGTTGGAGATTTGGGGCCAACTCCACTCTCTACAGTGAGTGTGCTACTCTCACTATCACCACCTATTTTACTGGTAAGGTGGTTCTGAGTTTGGAGAGTTGGGGCCAACCCCACTCTCTGCAGTGAGTATGCTACTCTCACTATCACCACCTACTGTACTGTCAAGGTGGTTCTGAGGTTGGAGAGTTGGGGCCAACCCCACTCTCTGCAGTGAGTGTGCTACTCTCACTATCACCACCTATTTTACTGGCAAGGTGGTTCTCAGTTTGGAGAGTTGGGGCAACCCCATTCTCTGCAGTTAGTGTGCTATTCACACTATCACCACCTACTACACCGGCAAGGTGGTTCTGAGGTTGGAGAGTTGGGCCAACCCCACTCTCTGCATTGAGTGTGCTACTCTCACTATCATCACCTATTGCATTGGCAAGGTGGGTCTGAGGTTGGAGAGTTGGGGCCAACCCCACTCTCTGCAGTGAGTGTGCTACTCTCACTATCACCACCTATTGTACTGTAAAAGTGGTTCTGATGTTGGAGAGTTGGGGCCAACCCAATTCTCTGCAGCGAGTGTGTTACTCTTACTATCACAACCTATTACACTGTCAAGGTGGTTCTGAGGTTGGAGAGTTGGGGCCATCCCCATTCTCTGCAGTTAGTGTGCTATTCGCACTATCACCACCTACTGCACTGGCAAGGTGGGTCTGAGGTTGGAGAGTTGGGGCCAACCCCACTCTCTGCAGTGAGTGTGCTACTCTCACTATCACCACCTACTGCACTGGCAAGGTGGTTCTGAGGTTGGAGAGTGGGGGCCAACCCCATTCTCTGCAGTTAGTGTGCTATTCGCACTATCAACACCTACTACACCGGCAAGTTGGTTCTGAGGTTGGAGAGTTGGGGCCAACCCCACTCTCTGCAATGAGTGTGCTACTCTCACTATCACCACCTACTGCACTGGCAAGGTAGTTCTGAGGTTGGAGAGTTGGGGCCAACCCCACTCTCTGCAGTGAGTGTGCTACTCTCACTATCACCACCTACTGCACTGGCAAGGTGGTTCTGAGGTTGGAGAGTGGGGGCCAACCCCATTCTCTGCAGCTAGTGTGCTATTCGCACTATCACCACCTACTGCACTGGCAAGGTGGTTCTGAGGTTGGAGAGTGGGGGCCAACCCCATTCTCTGCAGCTAGTGTGCTATTCGCACTATCACCACCTACTGCACTGGTAAGGTGTGTCTGATGTTGGAGAGTGGGGGCCAACCCCATTCTCTGCAGTTAGTGTGCTATTCGCACTATCACCACCTACTACACCGGCAAGGTGGTTCTGAGGTTGGAGAGTTGGGACCAACCCCATTCTCTGCAGTGAGTGTGCTACACTCATTATCACCACCTACTGCACTGGCAAGGTGGTTCTGAGGTTGGAGAGTTGGGGCCAAACCCACTCTCTGCAGTTATTGTGCTACTCTCACTATCATCACCTACTGCACTGGCAATGTGGTTCTGAGGTTGGAGAGTGGGGGCCAACCCCATTCTCTGCAGCTAGTGTGCTATTCGCACTATCACAACCTACTGCACTGGCAAGGTGGGTCTGAGCTTGGAGAGTTGGGGCTAACCCCACTCTCTGCAGTGAGTGTGTTACTCTCACTATCATCACCTATTGTACTGGCAAGATGGTTCTGCGGTTGGAGAGTTGGGGCCAACCCCACTCTCTGCATTGAGTGTGCTACTCTCACTATCATCACCTACTGCATTGGCAAGGTGGGTCTGAGGTTCGAGAGTTGGGGCCAACCCCACTCTCTGCATTGAGTGTGCTACTCTCACTATCACCACTTACTGCACTGGCAAGGTGGTTCTGAGGTTGGAGAGTGGGGGCCAACCCCATTCTCTGCAGCTAGTGTGCTATTCGCACTATCACCACCTACTGCACCGGCAAGGTGGGTCTGAGGTTGGAGAGTTGGGGCCAACCCCACTCTCTGCAGTTAGTGTGCTATTCGCACTATCACCACCTACTACACCGGCAAGGTGGTTCTGAGGTTGGAGACTTGGGACCAACCCCATTCTCTGCAGTGAGTGTGCTACTCTCATTATCACCACCTACTGCACTGGCAAGGTGGTTGTGAGGTTGGAGAGTTGGGGCCAAACCCACTCTCTGCAGTTATTGTGCTACTCTCACTATCTTCACCTACTGCACTGGCAAGGTGGTTCTGAGGTTGGAGAGTGGGGGCCAACCCCATTCTCTGCAGCTAGTGTGCTATTCGCACTATCACCACCTACTGCACTGGCAAGGTGGGTCTGAGCTTGGAGAGTTGGGGCCAACCCCACTCTCTGCAGTTAGTGTGCTATTCGCACTATCACCACCTACTACACCGGCAAGGTGGTTCTGAGGTTGGAGAGTTGGGACCAACCCCATTCTCTGCAGTGAGTGTGCTACTCTCACTATCACCACCTACTGTACTCTCAAGGTGGGTCTGAGGTTGGAGAGTTGGGGCCAACCCCACTCTCTGCAGTTAGTGTGCTATTCGCACTATCAACACCTACTACACCGGCAAGTTGTTTCTGAGTTTGGAGAGTTGGGGCCAACCCCACTCTCTGCAGTGAGTTTGCTACTCTCACTATCACCACCTACTGCACTGGCAAGGTGGTTCTGAGGTTGGAGAGTGGGGGCCAACCCCATTCTCTGCAGCTAGTGTGCTATTCGCACTATCACCACCTACTGTCCTGGCAAGGTGGGTCTGAGGTTGGAGAGTTGGGGCCAACCCCACTCTCTGCATTGAGTGTGCTACTCTCACTATCATCACCTACTCCATTGGCAAGGTGGGTCTGAGGTTGGAGAGTGGGGGCCAACCCCATTCTCTGCAGTTAGTGTGCTATTCGCACTATCAACACCTATTACACCATCAAGTTGGTTCTGAGGTTGGATAGTTGGGGCCAACCCCACTCTCTGCAGTGAGGTGCTACTCTCACTATCACCACCTACTGCACTGGCAAGGTAGTTCTGAGGTTGGAGAGTTGGGGCCAACCCCACCCTCTGCAGTGAGTGTGCTACTCTCACTATCACCACCTACTGCACTGGCAAGGTGGTTCTGAGGTTGGAGAGTTGGGGCCAACCCCACTCTCTGCAGTGAGTGTGCTACTCTCACTATCACCACCTATTGTACTGTCAAAGTGGTTCTGAGTTTGGAGAGTTGGGGCCAACCCAATTCTCTGCAGCGAGTGTGTTACTCTTACTATCACCACCTATTACACTGTCAAGGTGGTTCTGAGGTTGGAAAGTTGGGGCCAACCCCATTCTCTGCAGTTAGTGTGCTATTCGCACTATCACCACCTACTGCACTGGCAAGGTGGGTCTGAGGTTGGAGAGTTGGGGCCAACCCCACTCTCTGCAGTGAGTGTGCTACTCTCACTATCACCACCTATTGTACTGTCAAGGTGGTTCTGAGGTTGGAGAGTTGGGGCCAACCCCACTCTCTGCAGTGATTATGCTACTCTCACTATCACCACCTTCTGCACTGGCAAGGTGGTTCTGAGGTTGGAGAGTTGGGGCCAACCCCACTCTCTGCAGTTAGTTTGCTATTCGCACTATCACCACCTACTACACCGGCAAGGTGGTTCTGAGGTTGGAGAGTTGGGACCAACCCCATTCTCTGCAGTGAGTGTGCTACTCTCATTATCACCACCTACTGCACTGGCAAGGTGGTTCTGAGGTTGGAGAGATGGGGCCAAACCCACTCTCTGCAGTTATTGTGCTACTCTCACTATCATCACCTACTGCACTGGCAAGGTGGTTCTGAGGTTGGAGAGTGGGGGCCAACCCCATTCTCTGCAGCTAGTGTGCTATTCGCACTATCACCACCTACTGCACTGGCAAGGTGGGTCTGAGCTTGGAGAGTTGGGGCCAACCCCACTCTCTGCAGTTAGTATGCTATTCGCACTATCACCACCTACTACACCGGCAAAGTGGTTCTGAGGTTGGAGAGTTGGGACCAACCCCATTCTCTGCAGTGAGTGTGCTACTCTCACTATCACCACCTACTGTACTGTCAAGGTGGTTCTGAGGTTGGAGAGTTGGGGCCAACCCCACTCTCTGCAGTGAGTGTGTTACTCTCACTATCATCACCTATTGTACTGGCAAGATGGTTCTGCGGTTGGAGAGTTGGGGCCAACCCCACTCTCTGCATTGAGTGTGCTACTCTCACTATCATCACCTACTGCATTGGCAAGGTGGGTCTGAGGTTGGAGAGTTGGGGCCAACCCCACTCTCTGCAGTGAGTGTGCTACTCTCACTATCACCACCTATTGTACTGTCAAAGTGGTTCTGAGTTTGGAGAGTTGGGGCCAACCCAATTCTCTGCAGCGAGTGTGTTACTCTTACTATCACCACCTATTACACTGTCAAGGTGGTTCTGAGGTTGGAAAGTTGGGGCCAACCCCATTCTCTGCAGTTAGTGTGCTATTCGCACTATCACCACCTACTGCACTGGCAAGGTGGGTCTGAGGTTGGAGAGTTGGGGCCAACCCCACTCTCTGCAGTGAGTGTGCTACTCTCACTATCACCACCTATTGTACTGTCAAGGTGGTTCTGAGGTTGGAGAGTTGGGGCCAACCCCACTCTCTGCAGTGATTATGCTACTCTCACTATCACCACCTTCTGCACTGGCAAGGTGGTTCTGAGGTTGGAGAGTTGGGGCCAACCCCACTCTCTGCAGTTAGTTTGCTATTCGCACTATCACCACCTACTACACCGGCAAGGTGGTTCTGAGGTTGGAGAGTTGGGACCAACCCCATTCTCTGCAGTGAGTGTGCTACTCTCATTATCACCACCTACTGCACTGGCAAGGTGGTTCTGAGGTTGGAGAGATGGGGCCAAACCCACTCTCTGCAGTTATTGTGCTACTCTCACTATCATCACCTACTGCACTGGCAAGGTGGTTCTGAGGTTGGAGAGTGGGGGCCAACCCCATTCTCTGCAGCTAGTGTGCTATTCGCACTATCACCACCTACTGCACTGGCAAGGTGGGTCTGAGCTTGGAGAGTTGGGGCCAACCCCACTCTCTGCAGTTAGTATGCTATTCGCACTATCACCACCTACTACACCGGCAAAGTGGTTCTGAGGTTGGAGAGTTGGGACCAACCCCATTCTCTGCAGTGAGTGTGCTACTCTCACTATCACCACCTACTGTACTGTCAAGGTGGTTCTGAGGTTGGAGAGTTGGGGCCAACCCCACTCTCTGCAGTGAGTGTGTTACTCTCACTATCATCACCTATTGTACTGGCAAGATGGTTCTGCGGTTGGAGAGTTGGGGCCAACCCCACTCTCTGCATTGAGTGTGCTACTCTCACTATCATCACCTACTGCATTGGCAAGGTGGGTCTGAGGTTGGAGAGTTGGGGCCAACCCCACTCTCTGCAGTGAGTGTGCTACTCTTACTATCACAACCTATTACACTGTCAAGGTGGTTCTGAGGTTGGAGAGTTGGGGCCAACCACATTCTCTGCAGTTAGTGTGCTATTCGCACTATCACCACCTACTGCACTGGCAAGGTGGGTCTGAGGTTGGAGAGTTGGGGCCAACCCCACTCTCTGCAGTGAGTGTGCTACTCTCTCACTATCACCACCTATTGTACTGTCATGGTGGTTCTGAGGTTGGAGAGTTGGGGCCAACCCCACTCTCTGCAGTGAGTGTGCTACTCTCACTATCACCACCTACTGCACTGGCAAGGTGGTTCTGAGGTTGGAGAGTTGGGGCCAACCCCACTCTCTGCAGTGAGTGTGCTACTCTCACTATCACCACCTATTGTACTGTCAAAGTGGTTCTGAGGTTGGAGAGTTGGGGCCAACCCAATTCTCTGCAGCGAGTGTGTTACTCTTACTATCACCACCTATTACACTGTCAAGGTGGTTCTGAGGTTGGAAAGTTGGGGCCAACCCCATTCTCTGCAGTTAGTGTGCTATTCGCACTATCACCACCTACTGCACTGGCAAGGTGGGTCTGAGGTTGGAGAGTTGGGGCCAACCCCACTCTCTGCAGTGAGTGTGCTACTCTCACTATCACCACCTATTGTACTGTCAAGGTGGTTCTGAGGTTGGAGAGTTGGGGCCAACCCCACTCTCTGCAGTGATTATGCTACTCTCACTATCACCACCTACTGCACTGGCAAGGTGGTTCTGAGGTTGGAGAGTTGGGGCCAACCCCACTCTCTGCAGTTAGTGTGCTATTCGCACTATCACCACCTACTACACCGGCAAGGTGGTTCTGAGGTTGGAGAGTTGGGACCAACCCCATTCTCTGCAGTGAGTGTGCTACTCTCATTATCACCACCTACTGCACTGGCAAGGTGGTTCTGAGATTGGAGAGATGGGGCCAAACCCACTCTCTGCAGTTATTGTGCTACTCTCACTATCATCACCTACTGCACTGGCAAGGTGGTTCTGAGGTTGGAGAGTGGAGGCCAACCCCATTCTCTGCAGCTAGTATGCTATTCGCACTATCACCACCTACTGCACTGGCAAGGTGGGTCTGAGCTTGGAGAGTTGGGGCCAACCCCACTCTCTGCAGTTAGTATGCTATTCGCACTATCACCACCTACTACACCGGCAAAGTGGTTCTGAGGTTGGAGAGTTGGGACCAACCCCATTCTCTGCAGTGAGTGTGCTACTCTCACTACCACCACCTACTGTACTGTCAAGGTGGTTCTGAGGTTGGAGAGTTGGGGCCAACCCCACTCTCTGCAGTGAGTGTGTTACTCTCACTATCATCACCTATTGTACTGGCAAGATGGTTCTGCGGTTGGAGAGTTGGGGCCAACCCCACTCTCTGCATTGAGTGTGCTACTCTCACTATCATCACCTACTGCATTGGCAAGGTGGGTCTGAGGTTGGAGAGTTGGGGCCAACCCCACTCTCTGCAGTGAGTGTGCTACTCTTACTATCACAACCTATTACACTGTCAAGGTGGTTCTGAGGTTGGAGAGTTGGGGCCAACCACATTCTCTGCAGTTAGTGTGCTATTCGCACTATCACCACCTACTGCACTGGCAAGGTGGGTCTGAGGTTGGAGAGTTGGGGCCAACCCCACTCTCTGCAGTGAGTGTGCTACTCTCTCACTATCACCACCTATTGTACTGTCATGGTGGTTCTGAGGTTGGAGAGTTGGGGCCAACCCCACTCTCTGCAGTGAGTATGCTACTCTCACTATCACCACCTATTGTACTGTCAAGGTGGTTCTGAGGTTGGAGAGTTGGGGCCAACCCCACTCTCTGCAGTGATTATGCTACTCTCACTCTCACCACCTATTGTACTGTCAAGGTGGTTCTGAGGTTGGAGAGTTGGGGCCAACTCCACTCTCTGCAGTGAGTGTGCTACTCTCACTATCACCACCTATTTTACTGGTAAGGTGCTTCTGAGTTTGGAGAGTTGGGGCCAACCCCACTCTCTGCAGTGAGTATGCTACTCTCACTATCACCACCTACTGTACTGTCAAGGTGGTTCTGAGGTTGGAGAGTTGGGGCCAACCCCACTCTCTGCAGTGAGTGTGCTACTCTCACTATCACCACCTATTTTACTGGCAAGGTGGTTCTCAGTTTGGAGAGTTGGGGCCAACCCCCTTCTCTGCAGTTAGTGTGCTATTCGCACTATCACCACCTACTACACCGGCAAAGTGGTTCTGAGGTTGGAGAGTTGGGGCCAACCCCACTCTCTGCATTGAGTGAGCTACTCTCACTATCATCACCTACTGCATTGGCAAGGTGGGTCTGAGGTTGGAGAGTTGGGGCCAACCCCACTCTCTGCAGTGAGTGTGCTACTCTCACTATCACCACCTACTGCACTGGCAAGGTGGTTCTGAGGTTGGAGAGTGGGGGCCAACCCCATTCTCTGCAGTTAGTGTGCTATTCGCACTATCAACACCTACTACACCGGCAAGTTGGTTCTGAGGTTGGAGAGTTGGGGCCAACCCCACTCTCTGCAGTGAGTGTGCTACTCTCTCACTATCACCACCTATTGTACTGTCATGGTGGTTCTGAGGTTGGAGAGTTGGGGCCAACCCCACTCTCTGCAGTGAGTATGCTACTCTCACTATCACCACCTATTGTACTGTCAAGGTGGTTCTGAGTTTGGAGAGTTGGGGCCAACCCCACTCTCTGCAGTGATTATGCTACTCTCACTCTCACCACCTATTGTACTGTCAAGGTGGTTCTGAGGTTGGAGAGTTGGGGCCAACTCCACTCTCTGCAGTGAGTGTGCTACTCTCACTATCACCACCTAATGTACTGTCAAGGTGGTTCTGAGGTTGGAGAGTTGGGGCCAACCCCACTCTCTGCAGTGAGTATGCTACTCTCACTATCACCACCTACTGTACTGTCAAGGTGGTTCTGAGGTTGGAGAGTTGGGGCCAACCCCACTCTCTGCAGTGAGTGTGCTACTCTCACTATCACCACCTATTTTACTGGCAAGGTGGTTCTCAGTTTGGAGAGTTGGGGCCAACCCCATTCTCTGCAGTTAGTGTGCTATTCGCACTATCACCACCTACTACACCGGCAAAGTGGTTCTGAGGTTGGAGAGTTGGGGCCAACCCCACTCTCTGCAGTGAGTGTGCTACTCTCACTATCACCACCTACTGCACTGGCAAGGTAGTTCTGAGGTTGGAGAGTTGGGGCCAACCCCACTCTCTGCAGTGAGTGTGCTACTCTCACTATCACCACCTTCTGCACTGGCAAGGTGGTTCTGAGGTTGGAGAGTGGGGGCCAACCCCATTCTCTGCAGCTAGTGTGCTATTCGCACTATCACCACCTACTGCACTGGCAAGGTGGGTCTGAGGTTGGAGAGTTGGGGCCAACCCCACTCTCTGCAGTTAGTGTGCTATTCGCACAATCACCACCTATTACACCGGCAAGGTGGTTCTGAGGTTGGAGAGTTGGGACCAACCCCATTCTCTGCAGTGAGTGTGCTACTCTCATTATCACCACCTACTGCACTGGCAATGTGCTTCTGAGGTTGGAGAGTTGGGGCCAAACCCACTCTCTGCAGTTATGGTGCTACTCTCACTATCATCACCTACTGCACTGGCAAGGTGGTTCTGAGGTTGGAGAGTGGGGGCCAACCCCATTCTCTGCAGCTAGTGTGCTATTCGCACTATCACAATCTACTGCACTGGCAAGGTGGGTCTGAGCTTGGAGAGTTGGGGCTAACCCCACTCTCTGCAGTGAGTGTGTTACTCTCACTATCATCACCTATTGTACTGGCAATATGGTTCTGCGGTTGGAGAGTTGGGGCCAACCCCACTCTCTGCATTGAGTGTGCTACTCTCACTATCATCACCTACTGCATTGGCAAGGTGGGTCTGAGGTAGGAGAGTTGGGGCCAACCCCACTCTCTGCAGTGAGTGTGCTACTCTTACTATCACAACTTATTACACTGTCAAGGTGGTTCTGAGGTTGGAGAGTTGGGGCCAACCCCATTCTCTGCAGTTAGTGTGCTATTCGCACTATCACCACCTACTGCACTGGCAAGGTGGGTCTGAGGTTGGAGAGTTGGGGCCAACCCCACTCTCTGCAGTGAGTGTGCTACCTCACTATCACCACCTATTGTACTGTCATGGTGGTTCTGAGGTTGGAGAGTTGGGGCCAACCCCACTCTCTGCAGTGAGTGTGCTACTCTCACTATCACCACCTATTTTACTGGCAAGGTGGTTCTCAGTTTGGAGAGTTGGGGCCAACCCCATTCTCTGCAGTTAGTGTGCTATTCGCACTATCACCACCTACTGCACTGGCAAGGTGGTTCTGAGGTTGGAGAGTTGGGGCCAACCCCACTCTTTGCAGTTAGTGTGCTATTCGCACTATCACCACCTACTACACCGGCAAGGTGGTTCTGAGGTTGGAGAGTTGGGGCCAACCCAATTCTCTGCAGCGAGTGTGTTACTCTTACTATCACCACCTATTACACTGTCAAAGTGGTTCTGAGGTTGGAGAGTTGGGGCCAACCCCATTCTCTGCAGTTAGTGTGCTATTCGCACTATCACCACCTACTGCACTGGCAAGGTGGGTCTGAGGTTGGAGAGTTGGGGCCAACCCCACTCTCTGCAGTGAGTGTGCTACTCTCACTATCACCACCTATTGTACTGTCAAGGTGGTTCTGAGGTTGGAGAGTTGGGGCCAACTCCACTCTCTGCAGTGAGTGTGCTACACTCACTATCACCACCTATTTTACTGGTAAGGTGGTTCTGAGTTTGGAGAGTTGGGGCCAACCCCACTCTCTGCAGTGAGTATGCTACTCTCACTATCACCACCTACTGTAATGTCAAGGTGGTTCTGAGGTTGGAGAGTTGGGGCCAACCCCACTCTCTGCAGTGAGTGTGTTATTCTCACTAACACCACCTATTTTACTGGCAAGGTGGTTGTCAGTTTGGAGAGTTGGGGCCAACCCCATTCTCTGCAGTTAGTGTGCTATTCGCACTATCAACACCTACTACACCAGCAAGTTGGTTCTGAGGTTGGAGAGTTGGGGCCAACCCCACTCTCTGCAGTGAGTGTGCTACTATCACTATCACCACCTACTGCCCTGGCAAGGTGGTTCTGAGGTTGGAGAGTGGGGGCCAACCCCATTCTCTGCAGCTAGTGTGCTATTCGCACTATCACCACCTACTGCACTGGCAAGGTGGGTCTGAGGTTGGAGAGTTGGGGCCAACCCCACTCTCTGCAGTTAGTGAGCTATTCGCACTATCACCACCTACTACACCGGCAAGGTGGTTCTGAGGTTGGAGAGTTGGACCAACCCCATTCTCTGCAGTGAGTGTGCTACTCTCATTATCACCACCTACTGCACTGGCAAGGTGGTTCTGAGGTTGGAGAGTTGGGGCCAAACCCACTCTCTGCAGTTATTGTACTACTCTCACTATCATCACCTACTGCACTGGCAAGGTGGTTCTGAGGTTGGAGAGTGGGGGCCAACCCCATTCTCTGCAGCTAGTGTGCTATTCGCACTATCACCACCTACTGCACTGGCAAGGTGGGTCTGAGCTTGGAGAGTTGGGGCCAACCCCACTCTCTGCAGTTATTGTGCTATTCGCACTATCACCACCTACTACACCGGCAAGGTGGTTCTGAGGTTGGAGAGTTGGGACCAACCCCATTCTCTGCAGTGAGTGTGCTACTCTCACTATCACCACCTACTGTACTGTCAAGGTGGTTCTGAGGTTGGAGAGTTGGGGCCAACCCCACTCTCTGCAGTGAGTGTGTTACTCTCACTATCACCACCTATTGTACTGGTAAGATGGTTCTGAGGTTGGAGAGTTGGGGCCAACCCCACTCTCTGCATTGAGTGTGCTACTCTCACTATCATCACCTACTGCATTGGCAAGGTGGGTCTGAGGTTGGAGAGTTGGGGCCAACCCCACTCTCTGTAGTGAGTGTGCTACTCTCACTATCACCACCTATTGTACTGTCAAAATGGTTCTGAGGTTGGAGAGTTGGGGCCAACCCAATTCTCTGCAGCGAGTGTGTTACTCTTACTATCACCACCTATTACACTGTCAAGGTGGTTCTGAGGTTGAAGAGTTGGGGCCAACCCCATTCTCTGCAGTTAGTGTGCTATTCGCACTATCACCACCTACTGCACTGGCAAGGTAGTTCTGAGGTTGGAGAGTTGGGGCCAACCCCACTCTCTGCAGTGAGTGTGCTACTCTCACTATCACCACCTACTGCACTGGCAAGGTGGTTCTGAGTTTGGAGAGTTGGGGCCAACCCCACTCTCTGCAGTGAGTGTGCTACTCTCTCTATCACCCCCTATTGTACTGTCAAAGTGGTTCTGAGGTTGGAGAGTTGGGGCCAACCCAATTCTCTGCAGCGAGTGTGTTACTCTTACTATCACCACCTACTACACTGTCAAGGTGGTTCTGAGGTTGGAAAGTCGGGGCCAACCCCATTCTCTGCAGTTAGTGTGCTATTCGCACTATCACCACCTACTGCACTGGCAAGGTGGGTCTGAGGTTGGAGAGTTGGGGCCTACCCCACTCTCTGCAGTGAGTGTGCTACTCTCACTATCACCACCTATTGTACTGTCAAGGTGGTTCTGAGGTTGGAGAGTTGGGGCCAACCCCACTCTCTGCAGTGATTATGCTACTCTCACTATCACCACCTACTGCACTGGCAAGGTGGTTCTGAGGTTGGAGAGTTGGGGCCAACCCCAATCTCTGCAGTTAGGGTGCTATTCGCACTATCACCACCTACTACACCGGCAAGGTGGTTCTGAGGTTGGAGAGTTGGGACCAACCCCATTCTCTGCAGTGAGTGTGCTACTCTCATTATCACCACCTACTGCACTGGCAAGGTGGTTCTGAGGTTGGAGAGTTGGGGCCAAACCCACTCTCTGCAGTTATTGTGCTACTCTCACTATCATCACCTACTGCACTGGCAAAGTGGTTCTGAGGTTGGAGAGTTGGGGCCAACCCCACTCTCTGCAGTTAGTGTGCTATTCGCACTATCACCACCTACTACACCGGCTAGGTGGTTCTGAGGTTGGAGAGTTGGGACCAACCCCATTCTCTGCAGTGAGTGTGCTACTCTCATTATCACCACCACTGCACTGGCAAGGTGGTTCTGAGGTTGGAGAGTTGGGGCCAAACCCACTCTCTGCAGTTATTGTGCTACTCTCACTATCATCACCTACTGCACTGGCAATGTGGTTCTGAGGTTGGAGAGTTTGGGCCAACCCCACTCTCTGCAGTTAGTGTGCTACTCTTACTATCACAACCTATTTCACTGTCAAGGTGGTTCTGAGGTTGGAGAGTTGGGGCCAACCACATTCTCTGCAGTTAGTGTGCTATTCGCACTATCACCACCTACTGCACTGGCAAGGTGGGTCTGAGGTTGGAGAGTTGGGGCCAACCCCACTCTCTGCAGTGAGTGTGCTACTCTCACTATCACCACCTATTGTACTGTCATGGTGGTTCTGAGGTTGGAGAGTTGGGGCCAACCCCACTCTCTGCAGTGAGTATGCTACTCTCACTATCACCACCTATTGTACTGTCAAGGTGGTTCTGAGGTTGGAGAGTTGGGCCAACCCCACTCTCTGCAGTGATTATGCTACTCTCACTCTCACCACCTATTGTACTGTCAAGGTGGTTCTGAGGTTGGAGAGTTGGGGCCAACTCCACTCTCTGCAGTGAGTGTGCTACTCTCACTATCACCACCTATTTTACTGGTAAGGTGGTTCTGAGTTTCGATAGTTGGGGCCAACCCCACTCTCTGCAGTGAGTATGCTACTCTCACTATCACCACCTACTCTACTGTCAAGGTGGTTCTGAGGTTGGAGAGTTGGGGCCAACCCCTCTCTCTGCAGTGAGTGTGCTACTCTCACTATCACCACCTATTTTAATGGCAAGGTGGTTCTCAGTTTGGAGAGTTGGGGCCAACCCCATTCTCTGCAGTTAGTGTGCTATTCGCACTATCACCACCTACTACACCAGCAAGGTGGTTCTGAGGTTGGAGAGTTGGGGCCAACCCCACTCTCTGCATTGAGTGTGCTACTCTCACTATCATCACCTACTGCATTGGCAAGGTGGGTCTGAGGTTGGAGAGTTGGGGCCAACCCCACTCTCTGCAGTGAGTGTGCTACTCTCACTATCACCACCTATTGTACTGTAAAAGTGGTTCTGAGGTTGGAGAGTTGGGGCCAACCCCATTCTCTGCAGTTAGTGTGCTATTCGCACTATCACCACCTACTGCACTGGCAAGGTAGTTCTGAGATTGCAGAGTTGGGGCCAACCCCACTCTCTGCAGTGAGTGTGCTACTCTCACTATCACCACCTACTGCACTGGCAAGGTTGTTCTGAGGTTGGAGAGTTGGGGCCAACCCCACTTTCTGCAGTGAGTGTGCTACTCTCACTATCACCACCTATTGTACTGTCAAAGTGGTTCTGAGGTTGGAGAGTTGGGGCCAACCCAATTCTCTGCAGCGAGTGTGTTACTCTTACTATCACCACCTATTACACTGTCAAGGTGGTTCTGAGGTTGGAAAGTTGGGGCCAACCCCATTCTCTGCAGTTAGTGTGCTATTCGCACTATCACCACCTACTACACCGGCAAGGTGGTTCTGAGGTTGGAGAGTTGGGACCAAACCCATTCTCTGCAGTGAGTGTGCTACTCTCATTATCACCACCTACTGCACTGGCAAGGTGGTTCTGAGGTTGGAGAGTTGGGGCCAAACCCACTCTCTGCAGTTATTGTGCTACTCTCACTATCATCACCTACTGCACTGGTAAGGTGGTTCTGAGGTTGGAGAGTGGGGGCCAACCCCATTCTCTGCAGCTAGTGTGCTATTCGCACTATCACCACCTACTGCACTGGCAAGGTGGGTCTGAGCTTGGAGAGTTGGGGCCAACCCCACTCTCTGCAGTTAGTGTGCTATTCGCACTATCACCACCTACTACACCGGCAAAGTGGTTCTGAGGTTGGAGAGTTGGGACCAACCCCATTCTCTGCAGTGAGTGTGCTACTCTCACTATCACCACCTACTGTACAGTCAAGGTGGTTCTGAGGTAGGAGAGTTGGGGCCAACCCCACTCTCTGCAGTGAGTCTGTTACTCTCACTATCATCACCTATTGTACTGGCAAGATGGTTCTGCGGTTGGAGAGTTGGGGCCAACCCCACTCTCTGCATTGAGTGTGCTACTCTCACTATCATCACCTACTGCATTGGCAAGGTGGGTCTGAGGTTGGAGAGTTGGGGCCAACCACACTCTCTGCAGTGAGTGTGCTACTCTTACTATCACAACCTATTACACTGTCAAGGTGGTTCTGAGGTTGGAGAGTTGGGGCCAACCCCATTCTCTGCAGTTAGTGTGCTATTCGCACTATCACCACCTACTGCACTGGCAAGGTAGTTCTGAGGTTGGAGAGTTGGGGCCAACCCCACTCTCTGCAGTGAGTGTGCTACTCTCACTATCACCACCTACTGCACTGGCAAGGTGGTTCTGAGGTTGGAGAGTTGGGGCCAACCCCACTCTCTGCAGTGAGTGTGTTACTCTCACTATCACCACCTATTGTACTGTCAAAGTGGTTCTGAGGTTGGAGAGTTGGGGCCAACCCAATTCTCTGCAGCGAGTGTGTTTCTCTTACTATCACCACCTATTACACTGTCAAGGTGGTTCTGAGGTTGGAAAGTTGGGGCCAACCCCATTCTCTGCAGTTAGTGTGCTATTCGCACTATCACCACCTACTGCACTGGCAAGGTGGGTCTGAGGTTGGAGAGTTGGGGCCAACCCCACTCTCTGCAGTGAGTGTGCTACTCTCACTATCACCACCTATTGTACTGTCAAGGTGGTTCTGAGGTTGGAGAGTTGGGGCCAACCCCACTCTCTGCAGTGATTATGCTACTCTCACTATCAACACCTACTGCACTGGCAAGGTGGTTCTGAGGTTGGAGAGTTGGGGCCAACCCCACTCTCTGCAGTTAGTGTGCTATTCGCACTATCACCACCTACTACACCGGCAAGGTGGTTCTGAGGTTGGAGAGTTGGGACCAAACCCATTCTCTGCAGTGAGTGTGCTACTCTCATTATCACCACCTACTGCACTGGCAAGGTGGTTCTGAGGTTGGAGAGTGGGGGCCAACCCCATTCTCTGCAGCTAGTGTGCTATTCGCACTATCACCACCTACTGCACTGGCAAGGTGGGTCTGAGCTTGGAGAGTTGGGGCCAACCCCACTCTCTGCAGTTAGTGTGCTATTCGCACTATCATCACCTACTACACCGGCAAAGTGGTTCTGAGGTTGGAGAGTTGGGACCAACCCCATTCTCTGCAGTGAGTGTGCTTCTCTCACTATCACCACCTACTGTACTGTCAAGGTGGTTCTGAGGTTGGAGAGTTGGGGCCAACCCCACTCTCTGCAGTGAGTGTGTTACTCTCACTATCATCACCTATTGTACTGGCAAGATGGTTCTGCGGTTGGAGAGTTGGGGCCAACCCCACTCTCTGCATTGAGTGAGCTACACTCACTATCATCACCTACTGCATTGGCAAGGTGGGTCTGAGATTGGAGAGTTGGGGCCAACCCCACTCTCTGCAGTGAGTGTGCTACTCTTACTGTCACATCCTATTACACTGTCAAGGTGGTTCTGAGGTTGGAGAGTTGGGGCCAACCACATTCTCTGCAGTTAGTGTGCTATTCGCACTATCACCACCTACTGCACTGGCAAGGTGGGTCTGAGGTTGGAGAGTTGGGGCCAACCCCACTCCCTGCAGTGAGTGTGCTACTCTCACTATCACCACCTATTGTACTGTCATGGTGGTTCTGAGGTTGGAGAGTTGGGGCCAACCCCACTCTCTGCAGTGAGTATGCTACTCTCACTATCACCACCTATTGTACTGTCAAAGATTTTCCCTAAGTTGGAGAGTTGGGGCCAACCCCACTCTCTGCAGTGATTATGCTACTCTCACTCTCACCACCTATTGTACTGTCAAGGTGGTTCTGAGGTTGGAGAGTTGGGGCCAACTCCACTCTCTACAGTGAGTGTGCTACTCTCACTATCACCACCTATTTTACTGGTAAGGTGGTTCTGCGTTTGGAGAGTTGGGGCCAACCCCACTCTCTGCAGTGAGTATGCTACTCTCACTATCACCACCTACTGTACTGTCAAGGTGGTTCTGAGGTTGGAGAGTTGGGGCCAACCCCACTCTCTGCAGTGAGTGTGCTACTCTCACTATCACCACCTATTTTACTGGCAAGGTGGTTCTCAGTTTGGAGAGTTGGGGCAACCCCATTCTCTGCAGTTAGTGTGCTATTCACACTATCACCACCTACTACACCGGCAAGGTGGTTCTGAGGTTGGAGAGTTGGGCCAACCCCACTCTCTGCATTGAGTGTGCTACTCTCACTATCATCACCTACTGCATTGGCAAGGTGGGTCTGAGGTTGGAGAGTTGGGGCCAACCCCACTCTCTGCAGTGAGTGTGCTACTCTCACTATCACCACCTATTGTACTGTAAAAGTGGTTCTGAGGTTGGAGAGTTGGGGCCAACCCAATTCTCTGCAGCGAGTGTGTTACTCTTACTATCACAACCTATTACACTGTCAAGGTGGTTCTGAGGTTGGAGAGTTGGGGCCATCCCCATTCTCTGCAGTTAGTGTGCTATTCGCACTATCACCACCTACTGCACTGGCAAGGTGGGTCTGAGGTTGGAGAGTTGGGGCCAACCCCACTCTCTGCAGTGAGTGTGCTACTCTCACTATCACCACCTACTGCACTGGCAAGGTGGTTCTGAGGTTGGAGAGTGGGGGCCAACCCCATTCTCTGCAGTTAGTGTGCTATTCGCACTATCAACACCTACTACACCGGCAAGTTGGTTCTGAGGTTGGAGAGTTGGGGCCAACCCCACTCTCTGCAATGAGTGTGCTACTCTCACTATCACCACCTACTGCACTGGCAAGGTAGTTCTGAGGTTGGAGAGTTGGGGCCAACCCCACTCTCTGCAGTGAGTGTGCTACTCTCACTATCACCACCTACTGCACTGGCAAGGTGGTTCTGAGGTTGGAGAGTGGGGGCCAACCCCATTCTCTGCAGCTAGTGTGCTATTCGCACTATCACCACCTACTGCACTGGCAAGGTGGTTCTGAGGTTGGAGAGTGGGGGCCAACCCCATTCTCTGCAGCTAGTGTGCTATTCGCACTATCACCACCTACTGCACTGGTAAGGTGGGTCTGATGTTGGAGAGTGGGGGCCAACCCCATTATCTGCAGTTAGTGTGCTATTCGCACTATCACCACCTACTACACCGGCAAGGTGGTTCTGAGGTTGGAGAGTTGGGACCAACCCCATTCTCTGCAGTGAGTGTGCTACTCTCATTATCACCACCTACTGCACTGGCAAGGTGGTTCTGAGGTTGGAGAGTTGGGGCCAAACCCACTCTCTGCAGTTATTGTGCTACTCTCACTATCATCACCTACTGCACTGGCAATGTGGTTCTGAGGTTGGAGAGTGGGGGCCAACCCCATTCTCTGCAGCTAGTGTGCTATTCGCACTATCACAACCTACTGCACTGGCAAGGTGGGTCTGAGCTTGGAGAGTTGGGGCTAACCCCACTCTCTGCAGTGAGTGTGTTACTCTCACTATCATCACCTATTGTACTGGCAAGATGGTTCTGCGGTTGGAGAGTTGGGGCCAACCCCACTCTCTGCATTGAGTGTGCTACTCTCACTATCATCACCTACTGCATTGGCAAGGTGGGTCTGAGGTTGGAGAGTTGGGGCCAACCCCACTCTCTGCAGTGAGTGTGCTACTCTTACTATCACAACTTATTACACTGTCAAGGTGGTTCTCAGGTTGGAGAGTTGGGGCCAACCCCATTCTCTGCAGTTAGTGTGCTATTCGCACTATCACCACCTACTGCACTGGCAAGGTGGGTCTGAGGTTGGAGAGTTGGGGCCAACCCCACTCTCTGCAGTGAGTGTGCTACTCTCACTATCACAACCTATTGTACTGTCATGGTGGTTCTGAGGTTGGAGAGTTGGGGCCAACCCCACTCTCTGCAGTGAGTATGCTACTCTCACTCTCACCACCTATTGTACTGTCAAGGTGGTTCTGAGGTTGGAGAGTTGGGGCCAACTCCACTCTCTGCAGAGAGTGTGCTACTCTCACTATAACCACCTATTTTACTGGTAAGGTGGTTCTGAGTTTGGAGAGTTGGGGCCAACCCCACTCTCTGCAGTGAGTATGCTACTCTCACTATCACCACCTACTGTACTGTCAAGGTGGTTCTGAGGTTGGAGAGTTGGGGCCAACCCCACTCTCTGCAGTGAGTGTGCTACTCTCACTATCACCACCTACTGCACTGGCAAGGTGGTTCTGAGGTTGGAGAGTGGGGGCCAACCCCATTCTCTGCAGCTAGTGTGCTATTCGCACTATCACCACCTACTACACCGGCAAGGTGGTTCTGAGGTTGGAGAGTTGGGACCAACCCCATTCTCTGCAGTGAGTGTGCTACTCTCATTATCACCACCTACTGCACTGGCAAGGTGGTTCTGAGGTTGGAGAGTTGGGGCCAAACCCACTCTCTGCAGTTATTGTGTTACTCTCACTATCATCACCTACTGCACTGGCAAGGTGGTTCTGAGGTTGGAGAGTGGGGGCCAACCCCATTCTCTGCAGCTAGTGTGCTATTCGCACTATCACAACCTACTGCACTGGCAAGGTGGGTCTGAGCTTGGAGAGTTGGGGCTAACCCCACTCTCTGCAGTGAGTGTGTTACTCTCACTATCATCACCTATTGTACTGGCAAGATGGTTCTGCGGTTGGAGAGTTGGGGCCAACCCCACTCTCTGCATTGAGTGTGCTACTCTCACTATCATCACCTACTGCATTGGCAAGGTGGGTCTGAGGTTGGAGAGTTGGGGCCAACCCCACTCTCTGCAGTGAGTGTGCTACTCTTACTATCACAACTTATTACACTGTCAAGGTGGTTCTGAGGTTGGAGAGTTGGGGCCAACCCCACTCTCTGCAGTGAGTGTGCTACTCTCACTATCACCACCTATTTTACTGGCAAGGTGGTTCTCAGTTTGGAGAGTTGGGGCAACCCCATTCTCTGCAGTTAGTGTGCTATTCACACTATCACCACCTACTACACCGGCAAGGTGGTTCTGAGGTTGGAGAGTTGGGCCAACCCCACTCTCTGCATTGAGTGTGCTACTCTCACTATCATCACCTACTGCATTGGCAAGGTGGGTCTGAGGTTGGAGAGTTGGGGCCAACCCCACTCTCTGCAGTGAGTGTGCTACTCTCACTATCACCACCTATTGTACTGTAAAAGTGGTTCTGAGGTTGGAGAGTTGGGGCCAACCCAATTCTCTGCAGCGAGTGTGTTACTCTTACTATCACAACCTATTACACTGTCAAGGTGGTTCTGAGGTTGGAGAGTTGGGGCCATCCCCATTCTCTGCAGTTAGTGTGCTATTCGCACTATCACCACCTACTGCACTGGCAAGGTGGGTCTGAGGTTGGAGAGTTGGGGCCAACCCCACTCTCTGCAGTGAGTGTGCTACTCTCACTATCACCACCTACTGCACTGGCAAGGTGGTTCTGAGGTTGGAGAGTGGGGGCCAACCCCATTCTCTGCAGTTAGTGTGCTATTCGCACTATCAACACCTACTACACCGGCAAGTTGGTTCTGAGGTTGGAGAGTTGGGGCCAACCCCACTCTCTGCAATGAGTGTGCTACTCTCACTATCACCACCTACTGCACTGGCAAGGTAGTTCTGAGGTTGGAGAGTTGGGGCCAACCCCACTCTCTGCAGTGAGTGTGCTACTCTCACTATCACCACCTACTGCACTGGCAAGGTGGTTCTGAGGTTGGAGAGTGGGGGCCAACCCCATTCTCTGCAGCTAGTGTGCTATTCGCACTATCACCACCTACTGCACTGGCAAGGTGGTTCTGAGGTTGGAGAGTGGGGGCCAACCCCATTCTCTGCAGCTAGTGTGCTATTCGCACTATCACCACCTACTGCACTGGTAAGGTGGGTCTGATGTTGGAGAGTGGGGGCCAACCCCATTATCTGCAGTTAGTGTGCTATTCGCACTATCACCACCTACTACACCGGCAAGGTGGTTCTGAGGTTGGAGAGTTGGGACCAACCCCATTCTCTGCAGTGAGTGTGCTACTCTCATTATCACCACCTACTGCACTGGCAAGGTGGTTCTGAGGTTGGAGAGTTGGGGCCAAACCCACTCTCTGCAGTTATTGTGCTACTCTCACTATCATCACCTACTGCACTGGCAATGTGGTTCTGAGGTTGGAGAGTGGGGGCCAACCCCATTCTCTGCAGCTAGTGTGCTATTCGCACTATCACAACCTACTGCACTGGCAAGGTGGGTCTGAGCTTGGAGAGTTGGGGCTAACCCCACTCTCTGCAGTGAGTGTGTTACTCTCACTATCATCACCTATTGTACTGGCAAGATGGTTCTGCGGTTGGAGAGTTGGGGCCAACCCCACTCTCTGCATTGAGTGTGCTACTCTCACTATCATCACCTACTGCATTGGCAAGGTGGGTCTGAGGTTGGAGAGTTGGGGCCAACCCCACTCTCTGCAGTGAGTGTGCTACTCTTACTATCACAACTTATTACACTGTCAAGGTGGTTCTCAGGTTGGAGAGTTGGGGCCAACCCCATTCTCTGCAGTTAGTGTGCTATTCGCACTATCACCACCTACTGCACTGGCAAGGTGGGTCTGAGGTTGGAGAGTTGGGGCCAACCCCACTCTCTGCAGTGAGTGTGCTACTCTCACTATCACCACCTATTGTACTGTCATGGTGGTTCTGAGGTTGGAGAGTTGGGGCCAACCCCACTCTCTGCAGTGAGTATGCTACTCTCACTCTCACCACCTATTGTACTGTCAAGGTGGTTCTGAGGTTGGAGAGTTGGGGCCAACTCCACTCTCTGCAGAGAGTGTGCTACTCTCACTATAACCACCTATTTTACTGGTAAGGTGGTTCTGAGTTTGGAGAGTTGGGGCCAACCCCACTCTCTGCAGTGAGTATGCTACTCTCACTATCACCACCTACTGTACTGTCAAGGTGGTTCTGAGGTTGGAGAGTTGGGGCCAACCCCACTCTCTGCAGTGAGTGTGCTACTCTCACTATCACCACCTACTGCACTGGCAAGGTGGTTCTGAGGTTGGAGAGTGGGGGCCAACCCCATTCTCTGCAGCTAGTGTGCTATTCGCACTATCACCACCTACTACACCGGCAAGGTGGTTCTGAGGTTGGAGAGTTGGGACCAACCCCATTCTCTGCAGTGAGTGTGCTACTCTCATTATCACCACCTACTGCACTGGCAAGGTGGTTCTGAGGTTGGAGAGTTGGGGCCAAACCCACTCTCTGCAGTTATTGTGTTACTCTCACTATCATCACCTACTGCACTGGCAAGGTGGTTCTGAGGTTGGAGAGTGGGGGCCAACCCCATTCTCTGCAGCTAGTGTGCTATTCGCACTATCACAACCTACTGCACTGGCAAGGTGGGTCTGAGCTTGGAGAGTTGGGGCTAACCCCACTCTCTGCAGTGAGTGTGTTACTCTCACTATCATCACCTATTGTACTGGCAAGATGGTTCTGCGGTTGGAGAGTTGGGGCCAACCCCACTCTCTGCATTGAGTGTGCTACTCTCACTATCATCACCTACTGCATTGGCAAGGTGGGTCTGAGGTTGGAGAGTTGGGGCCAACCCCACTCTCTGCAGTGAGTGTGCTACTCTTACTATCACAACTTATTACACTGTCAAGGGGGTTCTCAGGTTGGAGAGTTGGGGCCAACCCCATTCTCTGCAGTTAGTGTGCTATTCGCACTAACACCACCTACTGCACTGGCAAGGTGGGTCTGAGGTTGGAGAGTTGGGGCCAACCCCACTCTCTGCAGTGAGTATGCTACTCTCACTCTCACCACCTATTGTACTGTCAAGGTGGTTCTGAGGTTGGAGAGTTGGGGCCAACCCCACTCTCTGCAGTGAGTATGCTACTCTCACTATCACCACCTATTTTACTGGTAAGGTGGTTCTGAGTTTGGAGAGTTGGGGCCAACCCCACTCTCTGCAGTGAGTATGCTACTCTCACTATCACCACCTACTGTACTGTCAAGGTGGTTCTGAGGTTGGAGAGTTGGGGCCAACCCCACTCTCTGCAGTGAGTGTGCTACTCTCACTATCACCACCTATTTTACTGGCAAGGTGGTTCTCAGTTTGGAGAGTTGGGGCCAACCCCATTCTCTGCAGTTAGTGTGCTATTCGCACTATCACCACCTACTACACCGGCAAGGTGGTTCTGAGGTTGGAGAGTTGGGACCAACCCCATTCTCTGCAGTGAGTGTGCTACTCTCATTATCACCACCTACTGCACTGGCAAGGTGGTTCTGAGGTTGGAGAGTTGGGGCCAAACCCACTCTCTGCAGTTATTGT
Organism: Escarpia spicata; assembly: GCA_963995525.1. Taxonomy (NCBI): domain Eukaryota; kingdom Metazoa; phylum Annelida; class Polychaeta; order Sabellida; family Siboglinidae; genus Escarpia; species Escarpia spicata. The sequence goes on from OZ023210.1 coordinate 24,027,165, forward strand.
GCTACTCTCACTATCATCACTTACTGCACTGGCAAGGTGGTTCTGAGGTTGGAGAGTGGGGGCCAACCCCATTCTCTGCAGCTAGTGTGCTATTCGCACTATCACCACCTACTGCACTGGCAAGGTGGGTCTGAGCTTGGAGAGTTGGGGCCAACCCCACTCTCTGCAGTTAGTGTGCTATTCGCACTATCACCGCCTACTACACCGGCAAAGTGGTTCTGAGGTTGGAGAGTTGGGACCAACCCCATTCTCTGCAGTGAGTGTGCTACTCTCACTATCACCACCTACTGTACTGTCAAGGTGGTTCTGAGGTTGGAGAGTTGGGGCCAACCCCACTCTCTGCAGTGAGTGTGTTACTCTCACTATCATCACCTATTGTACTGGCAAGATGGTTCTGCGGTTGGAGAGTTGGGGCCAACCCCACTCTCTGCATTGAGTGTGCTACTCTCACTATCATCACCTACTGCATTGGCAAGGTGGGTCTGAGGTTGGAGAGTTGGGGCCAACCCCACTCTCTCCAGTGAGTGTGCTACTCTCACTATCACCACCTATTGTACTGTCATGGTGGTTCTGAGGTTGGAGAGTTGGGGCCAACCCCACTCTCTGCAGTGAGTATGCTACTCTCACTATCACCACCTATTGTACTGTCAAGGTGGTTCTGAGGTTGGAGAGTTGGGGCCAACCCCACTCTCTGCAGTGATTATGCTACTCTCACTCTCACCACCTATTGTACTGTCAAGGTGTTTCTGAGGTTGGAGAGTTGGGGCCAACTCCACTCTCTGCAGTGAGTGTGCTACTCTCACTATCACCACCTATTTTACTGGTAAGGTGGTTCTGAGTTTGGAGAGTTGGGGCCAACCCCACTCTCTGCAGTGATTATGCTACTCTCACTATCACCACCTACTGTACTGTCAAGGTGGTTCTGAGGTTGGAGAGTTGGGGCCAACCCCACTCTCTGCAGTGAGTGTGCTACTCTCACTATCGCCACCTATTTTACTGGCAAGGTGGTTCTCAGTTTGGAGAGTTGGGGCCAACCCCATTCTCTGCAGTTAGTGTGCTATTCACACTATCACCACCTACTACACCGGCAAAGTGGTTCTGAGGTTGGAGAGTTGGGGCCAACCCCACTCTCTGCATTGAGTGTGCTACTCTCACTATCATCACCTACTGCATTGGCAAGGTGGGTCTGAGGTTGGAGAGTTGGGGCCAACCCCACTCTCTGCAGTGAGTGTGCTACTCTCACTATCACCACCTATTGTACTGTAAAAGTGGTTCTGAGGTTGGAGAGATGGGGCCAACCCAATTCTCTGCAGCGAGTGTGTTACTCTTAATATCACAACCTATTACACTGTCAAGGTGGTTCTGAGGTTGGAGAGTTGGGGCCATCCCCATTCTCTGCAGTTAGTGTGCTATTCGCACTATCACCACCTACTGCACTGGCAAGGAGGGTCTGAGGTTGGAGAGTTGGGGCCAAACCCACTCTCTGCAGTGAGTGTGCTACTCTCACTATCACCACCTACTGCACTGGCAAGGTGGTTCTGAGGTTGGAGAGTGGGGGCCAACCCCATTCTGTGCAGTTAGTGTGCTATTCGCACTATCAACACCTACTACACCGGCAAGTTGGTTCTGAGGTTGGAGAGTTGGGGCCAACCCCACTCTCTGCAATGAGTGTGCTACTCTCACTATCACCACCTACTGCACTGGTAAGGTAGTTCTGAGGTTGGAGAGTTTTGGCCAACCCCACTCTCTGCAGTGAGTGTGCTACTCTCACTATCACCACCTACTGCACTGGCAAGGTGGTTCTGAGGTTGGAGAGTGGGGACCAACCCCATTCTCTGCAGCTAGTGTGCTATTCGCACTATCACCACCTACTGCACTGGTAAGGTGGGTCTGAGGTTGGAGAGTTGGGGCCAACCCCAACACTCTGCAGTTAGTGTGCTATTCGCACTATCACCACCTACTACACCGGCAAGGTGGTTCTGAGGTTGGAGAGTTGGGACCAACCCCATTCTCTGCAGTGAGTGTGCTACTCTCATTATCACCACCTACTGCACTGGCAAGGTGGTTCTGAGGTTGGAGAGTTGGGGCCAAACCCACTCTCTGCAGTTATTGTGCTACTCTCACTATCATCACCTACTGCACTGGCAAGGTGGTTCTGAGGTTGGAGAGTGGGGGCCAACCCCATTCTCTGCAGCTAGTGTGCTATTCGCACTATCACAACCTACTGCACTGGCAAGGTGGGTCTGAGCTTGGAGAGTTGGGGCTAACCCCACTCTCTGCAGTGAGTGTGTTACTCTCACTATCATCACCTATTGTACTGGCAAGATGGTTCTGCGGTTGGAGAGTTGGGGCCAACCCCACTCTCTGCATTGAGTGTGCTACTCTCACTATCATCACCTACTGCATTGGCAAGGTGGGTCTGAGGTTGGAGAGTTGGGGCCAACCCCACTCTCTGCAGTGAGTGTGCTACTCTTACTATCACAACTTATTACACTGTCAAGGTGGTTCTCAGGTTGGAGAGTTGGGGCCAACCCCATTCTCTGCAGTTAGTGTGCTATTCGCACTATCACCACCTACTGCACTGGCAAGGTGGGTCTGAGGTTAGAGAGTTGGGGCCAACCCCACTCTCTGCAGTGAGTGTGCTACTCTCACTATCACCACCTATTGTACTGTCATGGTGGTTCTGAGGTTGGAGAGTTGGGGCCAACCCCACTCTCTGCAGTGAGTATGCTACTCTCACTCTCACCACCTATTGTACTGTCAAGGTGGTTCTGAGGTTGGAGAGTTGGGGCCAACTCCACTCTCTGCAGTGAGTGTGCTACTCTCACTATCACCACCTATTTTACTGGTAAGGTGGTTCTGAGTTTGGAGAGTTGGGGCCAACCCCACTCTCTGCAGTGAGTATGCTACTCTCACTATCACCACCTACTGTACTGTCAAGGTGGTTCTGAGGTTGGAGAGTTGGGGCCAACCCCACTCTCTGCAGTGAGTGTGCTACTCTCACTATCACCACCTATTTTACTGGCAAGGTGGTTCTCAGTTTGGAGAGTTGGGGCCAACCCCATTATCTGCAGTTAGTGTGCTATTCGCACTATCACCACCTACTACACCGGCAAGGTGGTTCTGAGGTTGGAGAGTTGGGACCAACCCCATTCTCTGCAGTGAGTGTGCTACTCTCATTACCACCACCTACTGCACTGGCAAGGTGGTTCTGAGGTTGGAGAGTTGGGGCCAAACCCACTCTCTGCAGTTATTGTGCTACTCTCACTATCATCACCTACTGCACTGGCAAGGTGGTTCTGAGGTTGGAGAGTGGGGGCCAACCCCATTCTCTGCAGCTAGTGTGCTATTCGCACTATCACCACCTACTGCACTGGCAAGGTGGGTCTGAGCTTGGAGAGTTGGGGCCAACCCCACTCTCTGCAGTTAGTGTGCTATTCGCACTATCACCACCTACTACACCGGCAAAGTGGTTCTGAGGTTGGAGAGTTGGGACCAACCCCATTCTCTGCAGTGAGTGTGCTACTCTCACTATCACCACCTACTGTACTGTCAAGGTGGTTCTGAGGTTGGAGAGTTGGGGCCAACCCCACTCTCTGCAGTGAGTGTGTTACTCTCACTATCATCACCTATTGTACTGGCAAGATGGTTCTGCGGTAGGAGAGTTGGGGCCAACCCCACTCTCTGCATTGAGTGTGCTACTCTCACTATCATCACCTACTGCATTGGCAAGGTGGGTCTGAGGTTGGAGAGTTGGGGCCAACCCCACTCTCTGCAGTGAGTGTGCTACTCTTACTATCACAACCTATTACACTGTCAAGGTGGTTCTGAGGTTGGAGAGTTGGGGCCAACCACATTCTCTGCAGTGAGTGTGCTACTCTCACTATCACCACCTATTTTACTGGTAAGGTGAGTAGTATATAGGTATGTCTGGATGGCCATCCTAAGCCATTTTTGAGGAGTTTTTGGTTGATAATAGGGAGGTTTCGAAAGCCGCCCCCCTGAGCAAAGTGCGTAGTCACGTGACCGTATGTAGGAGTGTGTGTAGCGCCTCCTGGCGGTGGAATGAGTAGCCATGGAAGGGTTATTGTGTATATATGAGAGACTGAAGAGGGAATAACAAAAAGTTCAAAGAGGAAAGGTATTGGAAGAAACGAAAGATCAAAGAGTCATAACGAAAGATCAAAGAGAAAAGTTTTAAAAGGTGATGAAAGGTGTATAATGAGAGATAAACGGAATGATGTAATAACGAAAGAACAAAGAGAAAACGTTATGATATATATATATATATATATATATATATATATATATATATATATATAGGAAACTTTAAAATGTGTATAGGTATGCTTGTATGTATGTATGTGTATACGAAAGAGAGAATATATATATATATATATATATATATATATATATATATATATATATATATAATATAATATAATAGCCAACAAACACCACAGTTTGAAAGTTGAATGTTTTATTGATGTTAACGAACTACGAAATCGACAAAGCCGTCATCACTGTCGTATGACTCCGGACACCAATTTTCGACATCCCCCGTGTCCAGGGGGGCAACAGGGTCGGAGTCAACCCAAGGATTGGGAGGATCATAAAGCTCCCGTGTCTGGACCAGCTCCGCCATGACTCTACAGAATGAATACCTATGATAGTCGCGGAGCTCTTCGTCTCTGGAACATACATTAAAAACTCTCAAAGCATATGAACGAGACGTTAAATATATGAAAACTTTGAAAATACTTCTCTGAAACATATATGAAACAGTTGAAAATGATCAAGCGAGTGGAATAATACAGCGATGTAACCAGACACCGCGTAGGGAACCGACACACGATAAAAGGGTAAGCTAGATCAACGGACTATGATACAATACGTAATGGAGACGTCTGCTGATGTCATCGGTAACCAAACACCGCGTAGCTAGTCGAAACGACAAACATTGAAGAAAAATAGTAAAATGATCGTTGAACACTCACGTGTAATCATCATCGATATCGGAGTCATCACTACTCCAGGTGTCAACGATGTCAGCGGGAGACCTGAAAGGTAATATAACGAACGTAAACATAGACAACCGTGAGTGATACATAACGAACGTAAGAGTATGATATGATAGAGGTGAGACGTCACAGGTAGTTTATGTGAAGAACACTGTGATTATGTATGATATGTATAGGATATCTATCGAATGATACGAAACAAAGAATATATATATATATATATATATATAATAATAATAATAATAAAAGTACTTACACAACTTCGAGATCGCGAAGACACCATTCAGCAAGGAGTTGGACCCAGGGTATTGACGACATTGTGAATGAGATGAAGAATGTAACAAACGAACCGATATATATATAGATAGAGCATACGTATGCAGACACACTATGAAGACAACTTGTGGAACACACGGTAGAGTGGAAATATACCGGGGTATGAAAAGCACCCAGGGACGTATCTAGGGACGTCACCTGGACGATGCCTGATTAACAACGTGGTTATATCGAAGTGGTAAAGTACAAACCGATATCAGTCATATGACGGAGGGAACCAGCTGCTGCTGCTGATAAGCGCGTGATGCCAATTAGACGACAATGCCCCTTATCAGAACGCTAACAATACAGTCAGAAGAAAAGAACTCTGTGAGTGCTCAGCGATGAAACATATGGTGGTCAAGAGCTTGGATATACAATTCAGGGGTGCTGGTCACTTCCTATCGAATTTCTATCCATGTGAAATACACATATGGGGCGAAGTCTTTACTTGCACAGAAGCAGCTTATCAGTTTAAAAAAGCCAGACATTTTCACGATGAGAACACAGCGAGAAAGATTCAGACCGCGCGCACTGGAATACAGGCGAAATACTGGAGTAAAACATTCGGTGGACACCCGATCGAACCGTTGCATGGCTGTCACAACGTCGGAGCGTGATGCATGCTATACTAGCCGTCAAGTTTCGTGTCTCTGAACTACGTCAACGCTTGTTGGCTACAGGTGACGCACGACTTATCGAGAATGTACCCAGTGCAGAGGGGTTTTGGGGTAAGAGCTCAAACCGTAACAAACCAGGTGAGAATATACTCGGTGTGATACTTATGCAGGTGAGAGACTTCGTTAGACAGCGCTCTATACGGCTTACATAAGGCGCTCATTAAAAACAGACAGCCAGCCACGCGGTGACAAAGTACGGGAGAGGGAGAGATAAGGTCACGCGCACGATAAGATGCGAACAGCCAGGGGCGCGTTATCATCAGCTAGGGGTGTCACGCGCTCGAGCCCTGGAGGGATTGAACTGTATATAAACCCACGGTAAATCTAACAAGACAAACACTCTCTCTCTCGCTGCCGTTCAAAGCTCTTCACTACACAACAAGATGGCGATGTCCAATGTCAACGAGGAAATCCTTCTGTCAGATCTCGAACAAGTAAGTGACGGAACGTACGCATTTGTTCGCCCACTGACACTAGTGACATGTGCTCTGTCCCCCGAATACGTATGTTATCCGGCGTGTAAAGTATGTAATCGGAAAGTTCGTCTTGAAATGACGAAAGGAGGGCTCCATAGCGTCAGTATATGCCTGACCCACGGGCGTCAGAAGGGAAATCCCGTTTACAAGTATGCTATGGGTATGCTTTTCGCCGATTGCAGGGGTCACGAAGTGTGGGCAACAGGATTTGATCAGCTAGTCCAGGGGGTCGTGGGGGGAATGACAGCAAGCAACTATATGGCGCTTAAACCAGGTGAAGAACGTTACCAGTCACTGAATGTCTTACGTGGCAAACAGACTAGGGTGACAATTAGAAAGACGACGAAGGGAGACTATCGAAATTATACCGTCATAGCACTGGAAATAATCCACTCGTAAGAACTGACAGCGACTCAGGTGGTGACGGAGTATAGAGAGGTCCTGTTCCTAACTGCCGTAAGAGGCGCCAACTGACAGTGACTCACTGGTAGGTGGCGCCGTCTGACGTAGTATAGAGAGAGGCTGTTCCTAACTCCTGTAAGAGGCGCCACCTGACAGTAACGAAAGAGTAGGTGACGCCCCAGGACGGAATAGAGAGAGAGAGAGAGAGAGAGAGAGAGAGAGAGAGAGAGAGAGAGAGAGAGAGAGAGAGAGAGAGAGAGAGAGAGAGAGAGAGAGAGAGAGAGAGAGAGAGAGAGAGAGAGAGAGAGAGAGAGAGAGAGAGAGAGAGAGAGAGAGAGAGAGAGAGAGAGAGAGAGAGAGAGAGAGAGAGAGAGAGAGAGAGAGAGAGAGAGGAGAGAGGAAGAGAGAGAGAGAGAGAGAGAGAGAGAGAGAGAGAGAGAGAGAGAGAGAGAGAGAGAGAGAGAGAGAGAGAGAGAGAGAGAGAGAGAGAGAGAGAGAGAGAGAGAGAGAGAGAGAGAGAGAGAGAGAGAGAGAGAGAGAGAGAGAGAGAGAGAGAGAGAGAGAGAGAGAGAGACCCTGTTTCCTAGAGGTTGTCTACCTATTTGACATGTTCTGTCGTATGTTGTAGACGCCTCCTCGGTCATACGAAGTCAGTTCTGGCAACCCCCGTGCGTGGCGTGAAACGTCGACTGTCGTTTAATGACGAGGCAAGTGCCAATTACGTGGGGTCATGTGCATGGTCTAGTGATTCAGGCTAATGATGATGTTGCTAACGATGGTGATTTGATAGTGATTCTCTGACTACGATGAGAGTCGGAGACCTAGTGAATTACAGGAGGCAGTAGAGAGAGTGAACGCAAATTCAGAAACGAACGGAGTACATGATAGATGACGAGTTATTTATAGCCACTATAACCACCGCATGCATTCGTCAGGTAGCCGAAGGACTGTACCTTCGCTTACGCGAACGTTCACGAAGACGTGTATAAAGTGAATCGTTCGCGTATATTTCATGCTTTTGATATGGCAGTATCCGATTTGGTGTGCGAATCGCGCGCGCCGTGGTTTGCTCGTGATGTCATATCACGAGTGAAAACGAGTCTCCGTAGTCCGTGGTATAACCGTGTCCGGATGAGACGGAGACTCACCGAAGGCG